>MEHQ01000914.1:83140-160652 GCA_008828725.1 Saccharina japonica | reverse complement strand
CTACTACTACTGCTACTGCTACTACTACTACTACTGCTGCTACTACTACTATTTACTCCTACTACTGCTCCTGCTACTACTTCTACTACTACTACTACTACTACTACTACTACTACCACTACTACTTCTACTGCTACTACTTCTACTACTTCTACGACTACTACTACTACTACTACTACTATTACTACTACTGCTACTACTACTACTACTACTACTACTACTATTAATACTATTACTTCTACTACCTATACTACTACAGTTACCAGTACCCGGGGGCCATAGACAGCAACCCGAAGGAGGCCCAAAGAGTAGTTACCAAGATTATAGCCGACATGGGGGTCTCCAAGGGTCAGGATGCTTTCTGGGGACTGTTCGCTGACCCTCGGGGCCAGCTCACGTGGCAGAGTGATCCCGTTTGGTTCGCAGATTAGCTGGCATGGGTTGGGTTGGCGTCGGTTGGCAATGACGCTGTAAAACACGCCTCTCACTGCGTGAGCTCGACAACCAGGGTACCGTTTGTTTGTTTTTTTTGGCTGTCACCCATACTGGTGGTCTTGTTAGACCATTTGTACGGGGGCGAAAGAGGGACAGTATAGCCTGTCTATGGGGTATCGATTGCATCTGGTAAGGAGGGCTTTAACCAGGCGATCAAATATGCCGCGTGCTACTCGTCCACGAGCCACCATGTACTACGACACCGGCTTGCGGGCGTGTACGTGCATGGGCGTGAGCTGCTGCTTGACCTCCGTGCTAATCTGGACCAGGAGTGCCTCCAACCCATTTCGATCCGATTCGCTAGTGAAGAAGAGGTTGACCGCTAGTTCGCACAACTCTGAGACGTGCTTTCCCGCCACGTACCTCCAGAAGTATTGCTCCTCTGATGCGTGCGGCTTCGTTTTGTCTGCGGTAACCGCGCGCATGTGCAGCACCAGACGCCGAGCCGCCGCCGTCCATGAGTCCCCTTGTACGAGACCCATCTCTTCGAGGGCTACCTCGGCCCTCTTCTGAGCTTGTCCGGAAGGAGCTACTTCCGCTACGAGTATTCTGCACCACTCCGTCACCGTTACCTCTTCGAATGGTACATGGCAAAGTCCCCCTTCTACGAGCGGGACTTCTATGTACGTATGCGGACGGATCATGTCCCGCGTCGCCGAAGTGTCGGCGATTAGTTTCGTGAAGCATTCCACCCGCCGCGGGGTCAGTGCGCTGGTTTGGGGTCGTGCCGGGTTGATCTCGTCCGCCGACTCCGTGTCCACTGGCATTGTCCACACCAACCCCTGCACTTATGCCATGATCTTTATCAGCTTATCTGCGAACCAAACGGGATCACTCCGCCACGGGAGCTGGCCCCGAGGGTCAGCGAACAGTCCCACGAAAGCATCCTGACCCTTGGAGACCCCCATGTCGGCTACGATCTTGGTAATTACTCTTTGGTCCTCCTTCGGGTTGCTGTCTACGGCCCCCAGTACCCGGGGGCCATAGACAGCAACCCGAAGGAGGACCAAAGAGTAATTACCAAGACCGTAGCCGACATGGAGGTCTCCAAGGGTCAGGATGCTTTCGTGGGACTGTCCGCTGACCCTCGGGGCCAGCTCTCGTGGCAGAGTGATCCCGTTTGGTTTGCAGATTAGCTGGCATGGGTTGGGTTGGCGTCGGTTGGCAACGACGCTGTAAAACACGCCTCTCACTGCGTGAGCTCGACAACCAGGGTACCGTTTGTTTTTTTGGCGGTCACCCATACTGGTGGTCTTGTTAGACCATTTGTACGGGATTAATAACCTTATCTCCGCACAAGGGAATTATCGTATCACGTAGTGTGTATATGGTAAGGCATCCACGAGTCAGATACGTAGTGATACCCATTGCTGTCTCTGGAAGTGGCCACACCAGAAATTAAATCAATTCATTGCAGACTGTCGTCCATATGCAAGTCCGCCTCGCAGGCGGTTCTTAGCAGGATGCAGCTCACCCTCCATGCGACTTGCCCAATACCTCACGGCGCTTCGCGCTTGGTACAAGCAATGTCTGCCTGGTTGGTGAAAACCCAACGTGCTCCGTCCCGGCATTGTAGGGATGCGAGGGTCTATGGTCATACGACTACGGCCGTGCACGATATGGGTATACACCCCCCCCCCTACTTATGATATATTTATAGGTTGGGTTGGCGTCGGTTGGCGACGACGCTGTAAAACACGCCTCTCACTGCGTGAGCTAGACAACCAGGGTACCGTTTTTATTTTTTTGGCGGTTACCATGGCTGGTGGTCGAGTTAGATCATTTGTGCGGGGTGGGAAACCTTTACTCCGCACAAGGGGAAGGATCGTATCACGTAGTGTGATATGGTAAGGCATCCATGAGGCAGTTACATAGTGCTCCCATTGCTGTCTCATGGAGTGGCCACACCAGACATTAAATTGACTCATTAAAGCTGTCATCCACATGCAAGTCCGCCCCACAGGCGGTTCTTAGTAGGATGCAGCTCACCCTTCATGCGACTCGCCAGACACCTCACGGCGCTTCGCGCTTGGTGCAAGCAATGTCTGCCTGGTCAGTGAAAACCCGACATGCTCCGTCCCGGCATTGTAGGGATGCGAGGGTCTATGGTCATACGACTACGGCCATGCATGGAAATGAAGTACCCCCCCCCCCCCTGTTGCTCGTGCCCGCCGGTCCTACCCCATCTGCGTACGACGTATAGTTGTGGTGCTACAGCTGTGTATGCTGCTGCCCTGGCAGCTGCTGCAGCGGCGTCGGTAAGACCTGTTGTTGAAGCTGCTGCGTGGGTCGCGGTTGATATAAGTGCGTCACCGGGGGTTGCTGCCTCTGACCCTGTTGGTGCTGTTGCACTTCGATCGGGAGCGTCGACGGGAGCTGTTGTTGCTGCTTCTGGTGCGGGTGGTGGTGGTGCTGCTGCTGTTGCTGCTGTTGTTGCTGCTATTGCTGCTGCTGTTTCTGTTGTTGCTGGTGTTGCTGTTGCTGTTGCTGTTGCTGCTGGTACGGCTGCTGTTGCTGCTGCTGCTGTTGTTGTTGCTGTTGCTGTTGCTGCTGTTGCTGCTATTGCTGCTGCTATTGCTGCTGTTGTTGCTGCTGCTGCTGCTGTTGCTGCTGCTGTTTTTGCTTCTGCTGCTGCTGTTGCTTCTGCTGTTGCTGTTGTTGTTGCTGATGTTGATGCTGCTGCTGCTGATCTTGCGGCTGCTGCGGTTGCTGGTCTTGAGGCTGCCGCTGCTGATGGTCTAGCTGTTGGGTCGGATGTTGTGCCTGTTCCTCCTCCTCCTCCTCCTCCTCCTCTTCCTGTTGAGCCGGCTTTTGCCGCCCCCTCCTCGGCGGTGGCGGCGGTGGCACTGACTGCCCCCGTCCCACTGGTTCCTGTTGCAGTGCGCGACTACCACGGTGGTGATCCCGCGTAGCGCTTCTGCGGCGGCGGTTGCGGCGGCGGTTGCGGCTGCGACTGCGGCTCCGCCTGTGCTTCCGGCGCCCGTGGCGGCCGTTGTCGTGGTTACGGTCGCCGTAGCGCCGTCCTCGGTCACTACTGACGCGCCTGGCGAGGCTACGGGAGAGGCTATGGCCGCCATAGTGGCTAGGATCCATGTCTCGTCCCTTCTGCTTTGATATGTTTGTGTTTCTTTTACCTATTGCCCGGTCGAGTGAGCTGAGAGCGAAGGAACACAATAGTCGTGAGTGGGAACGGCAGAGAGCAAGAAAAACAATGCGTAAACCGGGAGAACAGCTTACGTAGAACCAAACAACCTGCCAGAAGCAGACAAATACAATAATGCCAAGTAAACAATACCGCAGCGCCGGCTACCTCAAACTGCAAATGAATATGTGGTACAGCAAAACAAAATGATTCGTTGGACGTCACCACAAGTATCTAATACCTGGAAAAAAAATATCGAGAGTCATGCTTGGGGTAGACCACGGCCGACAAAAATCGTAGAAGTGTCAAATCCTTGAAACAAGAATCGGGAGCCACGATAAAGGTGTGAAAAAGGCCGGCAAGAATTACAGATATGTTGAATACATGAAAAATGTTTTTTGAGAGTCATGCCTGAGGTGAAAAACGGCCGGCAAAAATCGTAAAGGTATCAAAACCCTGAAACAAAATTCGGGAGTCACGCGTAAGGTGAAAAACGGCCGGCAGAAGGCATAAAGATGTTGAATACATGAAAAAAAAATATCGAGAGTCATGCCTAAGGTGGAAAACGGCCGGCAAAAAAACGTAGAGATATCAAGCCCCTGAAACAAAATTCGGGAGTCATGGTAAGGTGCAAAACGGCCGGCAGAAGTCGTAAAGATATTGAATACATGAAATAAAAAAATCGAGAGTCATGCCTAAGGTGGAAAACGGCCGGCCAAAATCGTAAAGATATCAAACCCCTGAAACAAATTCGGGAGTCACGCGTAAGGTGCCAAACGGCCGGCAGAAGTCGTAAAGGTATTTAATACATGAAAAAAACAATTCGAGAGTCATGCCGAAGGTGAAAAACGGCCGGCAAAAAATCGTAGACATCCGATACTTGGGGACAAAATTCGAGAGTCAGGTTTGCTGTGAAAAACGGCCTACACAAATCGTAGCGATATAAAAAAATCACTGTGCTACATCATCCGAAAATGTGCCTCAAAATTGTATCCGTGTACTGCTGTAGGGCCGTAATTTTCTGTTGATTATCTCATGCTAAAGTACCCGATTCGTATTTGTGGAGCTACGCGCTCGCCCGCGGTCCTGAGATTCATGTCTGCTGGTTCCTGTAGTCAACTCTTAACCGGTGTGTGCTCGTCTGTCTTACCCGTACTTGTGCGGCTAGCTTGGTTATGCATAGTTGAAACAATAGAAC
Organism: Saccharina japonica; assembly: GCA_008828725.1. Classification (NCBI taxonomy): domain Eukaryota; class Phaeophyceae; order Laminariales; family Laminariaceae; genus Saccharina; species Saccharina japonica. The sequence goes on along the minus strand of MEHQ01000914.1, from coordinate 155,817 downwards.
AGCAGTGCTAAACATGTATTCTATCGTATTATTATTCTGGTAGCTGGTGCAATCTGTCAACCCCGTTACTTGTGATACTTCTCTACTGGTCCTCCTGGCAACCCTTGCATGTACACCTCCTTGACCCTTACTTGTGTTGTCCGTACCCCCTTGGACCTCTCAATACCGCCCCCTCAAAACAAAATACAAGAGAGGAGAGGCTTACCTCCGCCTCTCCGTTTTGCGGGCCGGACCAGTGCTCACCTACACTATCTATTTGCTCCGCAGAATGCACTCAAAATCTCTACGCGAGATGCCCACCTTCGTCTCCTATTCGACGGCGATCGCCATCGTGCTTACCTTCACTCTTCGATCGAATACCGCCGAGATACCCTACCTGACTCGGCCGCCCCTCATTAACACAAACAGTCAGCAGGCTCGTGTACGCTAGCCCTCCTGAACTTTGCACTATCGGTGTCCGCGCGCCGGGCGCTTTTGCTTCGATCCCCCCAGAAGCTTCCGAAATCCAGGGAAAAAAACGTTTTAGCCACCCATCAGATTATCCACTCCAGAAAAAACAAAAAGCTCAGGCCAGGATACCGCAGTACAGAGATCCTCAGCGTCCCTACCAGGGCTCATGTCCTTTTCAATCTTCCCCTCTCTCTGTCATCGACCCTGAGTTCACCATGTTACAGCTTGGCCTCCTTCTGGCCTCTATCCGGAACGGTCTTACCTTGGTAGCCAGCTGCTTTGGAGTTCGTAAGAGAGTCCCGAGAGGAAATGTCCTCGAGCTTTCCGGATACTGCGGAGCCGCGGGTTGTAGTCCACAGCACAGGCGACGTGGCGTTAACCTACAGGCAAGATGTGGGCGATACTCATGCACGGTATGGACACTGGTGTAGACACTGGGTGGTTTGACTGGTTTCTTTCGTTCTCTGGGGGGTGTTTAGTGAACACCAGATGGGAGACCCAAATAGCCCATGTCGACCACACAAGACGATATAGGGTTTCCATGACCCTGACAATTCCCCCGCCGGGAACACTCCACTGTATACCTACATCGATACGGCAGAGAGCCATCCTACGGCTTGATCGCTGTCTTACACGATGCACCCTCCGTACGCCACTGGTCAGGTCAGTCGACATACATCTCAGAATACCCTCGCCCTACGGCGACTCCCAGGTGCCCGTAAAGCTGCAACATGAACTACGTGGTTTATGTCTACATTGAGGAGCGCTCCAGCACCTCGACCCTATCCGCCTGTGTAAGGGCCCGTCATGCGCCCGAGGTTGAATCAACACGCTATAGCGCGCTAACGATCTCGGGTTGCTAGGGGCATCAGGCGGTACAGCCCTTGTAGAACCGACGGTGGGTCTTTCCTCATCGAGATGGATGACGCGGAATTAGAAAGATGGAAGACGGTGCAGCTGATGGGGATCGTGGAGAAGCTGTACTGCGAGCGCCTCGTTCTGGTTGAACGCATCGTGCACTATGAAGGAGCTTGGGCCGCGCGTACTGGAAGGGTTACCGTGCTCGCGAAGGAGAGGGCCCGTCTCAACGAGGTGGATTTTCGGATATCGTCGGCACATCAGCAACTAAAGTGGAGACAAGCTTTTGCGGCCGTATCGGTGAGACGTGAGCCGACGCTGGTGGACCCGCTTGCTGCTCAAGGCACGAGCAACGCAGGCGAGCAGCGGCAGCAGCAGCTGGAGCGGCAGCAACTGGAGCAGCAGCAACTGGAGCAGCAACCCCAGCAGCAGCTGGAGCAGCAGCCGTCGGCAGCAGCAGCAAGGAGGGGTGAAGCCCACCGGGAGGAGATGGAGGTGATGATTAGAGAGTTGACAGCAGCGAAGCTGAAAGCCGCGACGAGCGAGGCCCAGCGCGCTGATTTGAAGAGGACAACGACAGAGCAGAGGAGGACAGCAGCTGGGACAACAGTGCGGCGACAAGGGCAGGGGGCTCGAGCCGGCACGTTCATCACTGCTGTCAACCATACCTGCTCTGCGCCCACTCCCTAATTCGGCGAGGAAGTTGAGAGAGAAGAAAAAGGAGAAAGGAAGGCAGACGGAGACATAGAAGAAGAACAAGCTGAGGAGCTAGGTGGAGAGCAGACCTCTCGGAGCGGCAGCAGTGCACAGGACGGGCAGGAGGAAGGAGGCCCTGCCGCAGCCGCGTCCGATTGAGAAGAGTAGCCCCTTTGAGCCGGTTTGTTGGGTGAGCCCGAGCGCACGAGGGCAGGTTGCTCCGCCTGCGCGTCACGTTGAAACTTACCCAGCGGTGACAAAGGTAAATCCATCATACGCGAAAGAGAACGTGGATGAAGAGATGGTTGCATGTAGTGGCTGGAGATTTCTGGGGGAGGAGCATAGAGTAAGTGCGGAAGAGGCAAGGATGGTTGACCCAGGGAAAGGGGGAGGAGATGGAGGAGACGAAGAGGACGGCGTTGGGACGGGCGAGCAGCAGCAGCAGCATCAGCCGTTGCCACCGTCGCTGCCGCCGCCGCCGCCGCTGCCGCCGCCACCGCCGCCACCCGCGGTCGACACTGTGTAGACCTCGAGGCGGAGCAGCACGCCCTGGTAGTGGAGAGCCGTTTGGTACTGGCGCACCGAGCCCTGGTTGTTGCAGCGGACTGGATGCAGGAGTTAATACTGTGATGCGTAAGCAACTGTCGGGGCCAGTGCTACGCGGAGGGTCCATCGTTACAACGGGGGTCAAGCTGTACGAAGCTCCCCGCTTGAACGATGGAGGTTGAGGATGGGTTCCGACGCATGCTGCGATAGAGGGGCACCATGTTTTTGCCTTGGAAGGGTGGTTACTTGAAGAGCTCTACTCCTCACCCCAGACTGATCATTAAGGGAGGAAAGTAAAAGTGCTATCCAATTGAAAATTCCATGGCCGAAGCTAACAAGGAACAAGATTACAACAAAATAATGACAGTCCGCCGATTTTGTGTTAAGGAGCTCGCTCATTCAGAAACCATTTCCCCCCAAAAGTGCTACCTCTATCGTAGCACGCATCTCCCCTTCATAGGAACGCCATTATGCCAATGGAACGCCGAATCAGGCTGAAAGCTGGGCCTGCTCAAGTGGGCTTATAACCTGGTTTTAGTTCAAAACCACCCCCAAGTGAAAGAAACCAGTCAAACCACCCAGTGTCCACATCAGTGTCCGCATACCGTGCGTGAATATTGCCTACCACTTGCCTGTCTGTTAATCCCACGTCGCCTTTGCGGAGCAATACCAACACTCGACTCCGTGGCATCTGGCCACCTCGTGGCCAGAGAGGACTAAGAGCGAGGTAATCGAGGACATTTCCATCAGGACTCTCTTAACGAACGACAACAGCTGGATATTGAGGTGAGACCGTTCCGGATAGCGGCCAGACGGCCGGCCAAGCTGTAACATGGTGACACCAGGGTGATGGCAGAGAGATAGGACGGCAGTGCTTCGGGTACAGCATTGCAGACAAGGTGAGTTCGTCGAGCTCTTCAGGAGGTTTGAAATCTGATGGATTGGAACTTGGAAGCTTCTTGGAGGGCACATTTTCTGGGTGCTTTTGGTCCAAGTTTTAGCTAATCTGATCGATACTATAAATATTAATGCTATCAATACGTGGTATGTATTGTATACCTGGTCTGGTACAAGGACACGGGGAGGGCTCCGAATGGACTCTCCGGCAGAAACACTGGCAGAGTACGACGTCGAGTCGTACCGGAGGGATGAAATGGAATCTGGTTGGAGCTAGTCTGAGCTTCTGAGATCTGCGTTTCTGGTTGTGCTCGCTGAATGGTATTGTCAAGGGAGCCAAACTGGTGCTGGGCCCCAGGTGACTGCACTGATTCGTTAAAGACTGCATGGGTCGAAGAACGAGTTGAGCAACCGTGTAGGATATTGGTACGTACCAGGTATGAGGTAACGCCCGCTCGAGTTGAATACCATGCTCGTACCTTTTTATTGCCACATACCAAACCAGACATCCTCTGTACTCGTATACGTAGCCTACATATTATATGTATGTGGGCAAGGGCGGGTGAACAAAATAACCCGAGACCCACACTCACATTTTTGCATTTGGGGCCGATTGGGGGGGGGGGGGGGTGTACTCATGTCGTGCACGGCCGTAGTCATATGACCATAGACCCTCGCATCCCTACAATGCCGGGACGGAGCACGTTGGGTTTTCACCAATCAGGCAGACATTGCTTGCACCAAGCGCGAAACGCCGTGAGGTATTGGGCGAGTCGCATGGAGGGTGAGCTGCATCCTGCTAAGAACCGCCTCTGAGGCGGACTTGCATATGGACGACAGCTTCAATGAGTTAATTTAATTTCTGGTGTGGCCACTTCCGGAGACAGCAATGGGTTTTACTATGTAACTGCCTCGCGGATCGCCTTACCATATTAACACTACGTGATACGACCATTCCCCTTGTGCGGAGCAAAGGTTCTCCACCCCGCACAAATTATCTACTCGACCGCCAGCTTTGGTGACCGCCGAAAAAAATTAAAAAAAAAAAAAAAACGGCACCCTGGTTGTCTAGCTCACGCAGCGAGTGGCGTGTTTTACAGCGTCGTTGCCAACCGACGCCAACCCAACCTATAAATATATCATATATTTATAGAGGGGGGGGGTATTTTTGAGTTCCTATACTAAATCCTATATAACCAATGACTCAACCCTTGACTCAACCACAAGTTACTTGGTTTTAGAATAGGCACTTGCCAGCGACTGTGTTGAACTGGGAGAAGAGTCACAGCCAAGCACAGAAGCAGCGAACAAAAAAGCAGTTTTGGGTCTTGCAGTACACTGCTGTGTAAGCGAACGTACACCGCCTGATCCATTGCCTGATGCAACCTGACCATGAAACCTAATAGCCGACTGTAGACAACGCAACTGAGCCCAAATGACTCAGATGACTAGAGCTCAGTACCCTCACCAGCAGAGCTGCCAGTAGCTCGGAAAACGCGGCGAGACTTAATTAATTGAAACCGTCAAAAACGCGGCGGGATTGGTCGCGTTTTTCGACGAACCTCGCACACCCCCGCCCGCGTACACCTCTGTGGGGAGGAGACACGCACGATGGTTGTTGCGCCCATGGTGAAGTGTGGTATCTCGTCGGGCTGCAACGGACAAAGTCTTCCACTACCTTGACTCATCCAACTCATCCGACTTTTCAGCACTTCGTTTGTTCGCCCTCCCTCCGACTATTATTGCAGATCATTTAAATCAAACACCACTTTTAACACTGCTCACCATCCAAGTTATTCATGAAACACACAAACAACACACGTAGGGCTCGTGCGCATTGTTTCGACAACGTCTTGCTGAGCAACTGACGCCCAAAGGCTAAGAAATAGGTGGTTAGTTTGAGCAAAAACAAAATGAAATCAGGGTGTGTTGAGGGGGGGGGGAGGGGTGAGGGTCCCGGGTTCTTTTTTTCACCCGCCCTTGATGTGGGTACGAGTATATCTCACAAATACGTACCAGGGTATATACTATACTGCCGTCCTAAAGACGCACTCGTAAAATCCCCTTACAAATTCGAAGCCCAATACGAACTGGAAGTCGGTTACCACCGCTTTATGTTCGTGGGGACGGAAGGGCATGCACAGGCAGGGAATGTGGAGAGCACCTTCACGAAACAAATACCATGCTCCGCTTGCCCGTGCTATCAAACAACTGCGAATCGAACCGGCTAAGCGAAGAGATGATACAAGCGTAGTGTGTGTCTGGTGCCGATTTCTTGCGATGGCACGCTTGGAGGGCCAACAGAGAAGTACCACAAATAACGGGGTGATAGGTTGATACCAGGTATGTATACTACGATAGAGTACATCTGTAGTAGTGCTGGTTTCCGGGTAGAAAGGAGCAGGTTGCCTCCTGTGCCAGAAAAGCACGACCCTATATACGTACAGCAGAAAATATAAAGAAAAAAATAACAGCATAAAAGCCTTGGAACTTTCTCTTTTTTTATTTTTTATTACCGTATGTAATACGACGTGCTGTGCTCGTGCTCGGAGTACGTATTATCAGGCAATTTCAAATTGGATATGTAATTCATTTACTCGTACGCGTACGAGGTTTTTTGTTGTTTGTTTTACCGGAAGGACACGTACACTGCCGTACTACTACGGTGTGGTGGCGTCTAAAAACCAAACGTACACCTATATACTTATTACGAGCCTACGAGTACTGGAGGAATGGAATGCACCCGTTCTTCGGGGGGGTGGCACGCTGAGCATTGTGGAAAGAGATAGATGGTGTATCAGGGTGGATCGCGGGGGAAAAAGGGGTACAGTACTTGGTAAACAGCAGAGTATCTGTGTAACTGTACTACGTACCGGTACGTCAGCTGACACACTGCCTTTATGAATGTTTATTCGCAGAGCAGCAGTACATTATTACAGAACACACAGGGTACACCACTGCTGTCTGTTCTTGTACGAGCTGGTCCAGCCATAAAACAGATATTCATTCGATCGGACGGTTTGCACTCATTTTAGCATATGTGAGCTCCTAGTTTTGCACCATGGTTTCTGAGCTCGCAGCGCGTTTGCACATGCTAGAATTGTTGGAATCCGAGAAAATTTCGTCGAGAAATGCCATGTCGAATAAATCCCGTCGCGTACGGGGATATCTCCATACTGCGGTCCATACGAATCACCGAAAAAACCAAGGACTATCATGGTGCCGCAGGCACCGTGTGGGACGGGACGGGAGTCCTTAGCCCGCCGCAGGCGGAAGAAAATTGGGCTCCCGTTGTCAACGGGACGGGATCCCATCGTCAGTTTTTCTGCTCCCGTTGTGACGGGATGGGACGGGACAATTTTCGTTGCTTTCTAGACGGGACGGGAACGGGACGGGAAGATGGGAGTTTTTTTATTGATGGGGACGGGATGGGAATCGAATATGGCTCCGATCTTTCAGACGGGATGGGATGGGACTATCACGTTCTATAGTGGGACGGGAAACAATGGGAAAATTGCCATTGCCGATGGGAAAGGCAATGGGAAAATTGCCAGTATCGATGGGAAAGAGAACGGGAAGCCCACACTGGGGATACGTGGGACGTTCTCAACGGGACATACATGCTCAACGGGACGTACACCCTACCTCCCCCAAGCCTCGTTACGAACTATTAATAGTAGTGTCTACCGCCGTGTACACCGGCACATGCAGTAGGTGTTAGATGCCGAAGCGCTGGCAATAAAATCTGCTAAATATAAATACATTTGTATAATATGTTCCTTGCGAAGAGGATACATTGCGTGCTAAGACGATTCTGGAAAAAAATACGAGATTCGTATCATTCAAGTATATGATATGAAAACGACACGAAGAAACCTTTTAAAATTACGACATTGTTTTGTTATATCATATCATGCGTACTCGTGAAGTGGAAAAATAGAATAAAACAAATGGAAGAGCTGACAGCGTACCACAACAATAAATAATTAAATCCAAGATTCACCTTGGATTCACATATAAAAATAATAATATATACAACTTCCACTGTTGTTGTTGTTGTTGTTGTTGTTGTTGTTGTTGTTGTTGTTGTTGTTGTTGTTGTTGTTGTTGTTGTTGTTGTTGTTGTTGTTGTTGTTGTTGTTGTTGTTGTTGTTGTTGTTGTTGTTGTTGTTGTTGTTGTTGTTGTTGTTGTTGTTGTTGTTGTTGTTGTTGTTGTTGTTGTTGTTGTTGTTGTTGTTGTTGTTGTTGTTGTTGTTGTTGTTGTTGTTGTTGTTGTTGTTGTTGTTGTTGTTGTTGTTGTTGTTGTTGTTGTTGTTGTTGTTGTTGTTGTTGTTGTTGTTGTTGTTGTTGTTGTTGTTGTTGTTGTTGTTGTTGTTGTTGTTGTTGTTGTTGTTGTTGTTGTTGTTGTTGTTGTTGTTGTTGTTGTTGTTGTTGTTGTTGTTGTTGTTGTTGTTGTTGTTGTTGTTGTTGTTGTTGTTGTTGTTGTTGTTGTTGTTGTTGTTGTTGTTGTTGTTGTTGTTGTTGTTGTTGTTGTTGTTGTTGTTGTTGTTGTTGTTGTTGTTGTTGTTGTTGTTGTTGTTGTTGTTGTTGTTGTTGTTGTTGTTGTTGTTGTTGTTGTTGTTGTTGTTGTTGTTGTTGTTGTTGTTGTTGTTGTTGTTGTTGTTGTTGTTGTTGTTGTTGTTGTTGTTGTTGTTGTTGTTGTTGTTGTTGTTGTTGTTGTTGTTGTTGTTGTTGTTGTTGTTGTTGTTGTTGTTGTTGTTGTTGTTGTTGTTGTTGTTGTTGTTGTTGTTGTTGTTGTTGTTGTTGTTGTTGTTGTTGTTGTTGTTGTTGTTGTTGTTGTTGTTGTTGTTGTTGTTGTTGTTGTTGTTGTTGTTGTTGTTGTTGTTGTTGTTGTTGTTGTTGTTGTTGTTGTTGTTGTTGTTGTTGTTGTTGTTGTTGTTGTTGTTGTTGTTGTTGTTGTTGTTGTTGTTGTTGTTGTTGTTGTTGTTGTTGTTGTTGTTGTTGTTGTTGTTGTTGTTGTTGTTGTTGTTGTTGTTGTTGTTGTTGTTGTTGTTGTTGTTGTTGTTGTTGTTGTTGTTGTTGTTGTTGTTGTTGTTGTTGTTGTTGTTGTTGTTGTTGTTGTTGTTGTTGTTGTTGTTGTTGTTGTTGTTGTTGTTGTTGTTGTTGTTGTTGTTGTTGTTGTTGTTGTTGTTGTTGTTGTTGTTGTTGTTGTTGTTGTTGTTGTTGTTGTTGTTGTTGTTGTTGTTGTTGTTGTTGTTGTTGTTGTTGTTGTTGTTGTTGTTGTTGTTGTTGTTGTTGTTGTTGTTGTTGTTGTTGTTGTTGTTGTTGTTGTTGTTGTTGTTGTTGTTGTTGTTGTTGTTGTTGTTGTTGTTGTTGTTGTTGTTGTTGTTGTTGTTGTTGTTGTTGTTGTTGTTGTTGTTGTTGTTGTTGTTGTTGTTGTTGTTGTTGTTGTTGTTGTTGTTGTTGTTGTTGTTGTTGTTGTTGTTGTTGTTGTTGTTGTTGTTGTTGTTGTTGTTGTTGTTGTTGTTGTTGTTGTTGTTGTTGTTGTTGTTGTTGTTGTTGTTGTTGTTGTTGTTGTTGTTGTTGTTGTTGTTGTTGTTGTTGTTGTTGTTGTTGTTGTTGTTGTTGTTGTTGTTGTTGTTGTTGTTGTTGTTGTTGTTGTTGTTGTTGTTGTTGTTGTTGTTGTTGTTGTTGTTGTTGTTGTTGTTGTTGTTGTTGTTGTTGTTGTTGTTGTTGTTGTTGTTGTTGTTGTTGTTGTTGTTGTTGTTGTTGTTGTTGTTGTTGTTGTTGTTGTTGTTGTTGTTGTTGTTGTTGTTGTTGTTGTTGTTGTTGTTGTTGTTGTTGTTGTTGTTGTTGTTGTTGTTGTTGTTGTTGTTGTTGTTGTTGTTGTTGTTGTTGTTGTTGTTGTTGTTGTTGTTGTTGTTGTTGTTGTTGTTGTTGTTGTTGTTGTTGTTGTTGTTGTTGTTGTTGTTGTTGTTGTTGTTGTTGTTGTTGTTGTTGTTGTTGTTGTTGTTGTTGTTGTTGTTGTTGTTGTTGTTGTTGTTGTTGTTGTTGTTGTTGTTGTTGTTGTTGTTGTTGTTGTTGTTGTTGTTGTTGTTGTTGTTGTTGTTGTTGTTGTTGTTGTTGTTGTTGTTGTTGTTGTTGTTGTTGTTGTTGTTGTTGTTGTTGTTGTTGTTGTTGTTGTTGTTGTTGTTGTTGTTGTTGTTGTTGTTGTTGTTGTTGTTGTTGTTGTTGTTGTTGTTGTTGTTGTTGTTGTTGTTGTTGTTGTTGTTGTTGTTGTTGTTGTTGTTGTTGTTGTTGTTGTTGTTGTTGTTGTTGTTGTTGTTGTTGTTGTTGTTGTTGTTGTTGTTGTTGTTGTTGTTGTTGTTGTTGTTGTTGTTGTTGTTGTTGTTGTTGTTGTTGTTGTTGTTGTTGTTGTTGTTGTTGTTGTTGTTGTTGTTGTTGTTGTTGTTGTTGTTGTTGTTGTTGTTGTTGTTGTTGTTGTTGTTGTTGTTGTTGTTGTTGTTGTTGTTGTTGTTGTTGTTGTTGTTGTTGTTGTTGTTGTTGTTGTTGTTGTTGTTGTTGTTGTTGTTGTTGTTGTTGTTGTTGTTGTTGTTGTTGTTGTTGTTGTTGTTGTTGTTGTTGTTGTTGTTGTTGTTGTTGTTGTTGTTGTTGTTGTTGTTGTTGTTGTTGTTGTTGTTGTTGTTGTTGTTGTTGTTGTTGTTGTTGTTGTTGTTGTTGTTGTTGTTGTTGTTGTTGTTGTTGTTGTTGTTGTTGTTGTTGTTGTTGTTGTTGTTGTTGTTGTTGTTGTTGTTGTTGTTGTTGTTGTTGTTGTTGTTGTTGTTGTTGTTGTTGTTGTTGTTGTTGTTGTTGTTGTTGTTGTTGTTGTTGTTGTTGTTGTTGTTGTTGTTGTTGTTGTTGTTGTTGTTGTTGTTGTTGTTGTTGTTGTTGTTGTTGTTGTTGTTGTTGTTGTTGTTGTTGTTGTTGTTGTTGTTGTTGTTGTTGTTGTTGTTGTTGTTGTTGTTGTTGTTGTTGTTGTTGTTGTTGTTGTTGTTGTTGTTGTTGTTGTTGTTGTTGTTGTTGTTGTTGTTGTTGTTGTTGTTGTTGTTGTTGTTGTTGTTGTTGTTGTTGTTGTTGTTGTTGTTGTTGTTGTTGTTGTTGTTGTTGTTGTTGTTGTTGTTGTTGTTGTTGTTGTTGTTGTTGTTGTTGTTGTTGTTGTTGTTGTTGTTGTTGTTGTTGTTGTTGTTGTTGTTGTTGTTGTTGTTGTTGTTGTTGTTGTTGTTGTTGTTGTTGTTGTTGTTGTTGTTGTTGTTGTTGTTGTTGTTGTTGTTGTTGTTGTTGTTGTTGTTGTTGTTGTTGTTGTTGTTGTTGTTGTTGTTGTTGTTGTTGTTGTTGTTGTTGTTGTTGTTGTTGTTGTTGTTGTTGTTGTTGTTGTTGTTGTTGTTGTTGTTGTTGTTGTTGTTGTTGTTGTTGTTGTTGTTGTTGTTGTTGTTGTTGTTGTTGTTGTTGTTGTTGTTGTTGTTGTTGTTGTTGTTGTTGTTGTTGTTGTTGTTGTTGTTGTTGTTGTTGTTGTTGTTGTTGTTGTTGTTGTTGTTGTTGTTGTTGTTGTTGTTGTTGTTGTTGTTGTTGTTGTTGTTGTTGTTGTTGTTGTTGTTGTTGTTGTTGTTGTTGTTGTTGTTGTTGTTGTTGTTGTTGTTGTTGTTGTTGTTGTTGTTGTTGTTGTTGTTGTTGTTGTTGTTGTTGTTGTTGTTGTTGTTGTTGTTGTTGTTGTTGTTGTTGTTGTTGTTGTTGTTGTTGTTGTTGTTGTTGTTGTTGTTGTTGTTGTTGTTGTTGTTGTTGTTGTTGTTGTTGTTGTTGTTGTTGTTGTTGTTGTTGTTGTTGTTGTTGTTGTTGTTGTTGTTGTTGTTGTTGTTGTTGTTGTTGTTGTTGTTGTTGTTGTTGTTGTTGTTGTTGTTGTTGTTGTTGTTGTTGTTGTTGTTGTTGTTGTTGTTGTTGTTGTTGTTGTTGTTGTTGTTGTTGTTGTTGTTGTTGTTGTTGTTGTTGTTGTTGTTGTTGTTGTTGTTGTTGTTGTTGTTGTTGTTGTTGTTGTTGTTGTTGTTGTTGTTGTTGTTGTTGTTGTTGTTGTTGTTGTTGTTGTTGTTGTTGTTGTTGTTGTTGTTGTTGTTGTTGTTGTTGTTGTTGTTGTTGTTGTTGTTGTTGTTGTTGTTGTTGTTGTTGTTGTTGTTGTTGTTGTTGTTGTTGTTGTTGTTGTTGTTGTTGTTGTTGTTGTTGTTGTTGTTGTTGTTGTTGTTGTTGTTGTTGTTGTTGTTGTTGTTGTTGTTGTTGTTGTTGTTGTTGTTGTTGTTGTTGTTGTTGTTGTTGTTGTTGTTGTTGTTGTTGTTGTTGTTGTTGTTGTTGTTGTTGTTGTTGTTGTTGTTGTTGTTGTTGTTGTTGTTGTTGTTGTTGTTGTTGTTGTTGTTGTTGTTGTTGTTGTTGTTGTTGTTGTTGTTGTTGTTGTTGTTGTTGTTGTTGTTGTTGTTGTTGTTGTTGTTGTTGTTGTTGTTGTTGTTGTTGTTGTTGTTGTTGTTGTTGTTGTTGTTGTTGTTGTTGTTGTTGTTGTTGTTGTTGTTGTTGTTGTTGTTGTTGTTGTTGTTGTTGTTGTTGTTGTTGTTGTTGTTGTTGTTGTTGTTGTTGTTGTTGTTGTTGTTGTTGTTGTTGTTGTTGTTGTTGTTGTTGTTGTTGTTGTTGTTGTTGTTGTTGTTGTTGTTGTTGTTGTTGTTGTTGTTGTTGTTGTTGTTGTTGTTGTTGTTGTTGTTGTTGTTGTTGTTGTTGTTGTTGTTGTTGTTGTTGTTGTTGTTGTTGTTGTTGTTGTTGTTGTTGTTGTTGTTGTTGTTGTTGTTGTTGTTGTTGTTGTTGTTGTTGTTGTTGTTGTTGTTGTTGTTGTTGTTGTTGTTGTTGTTGTTGTTGTTGTTGTTGTTGTTGTTGTTGTTGTTGTTGTTGTTGTTGTTGTTGTTGTTGTTGTTGTTGTTGTTGTTGTTGTTGTTGTTGTTGTTGTTGTTGTTGTTGTTGTTGTTGTTGTTGTTGTTGTTGTTGTTGTTGTTGTTGTTGTTGTTGTTGTTGTTGTTGTTGTTGTTGTTGTTGTTGTTGTTGTTGTTGTTGTTGTTGTTGTTGTTGTTGTTGTTGTTGTTGTTGTTGTTGTTGTTGTTGTTGTTGTTGTTGTTGTTGTTGTTGTTGTTGTTGTTGTTGTTGTTGTTGTTGTTGTTGTTGTTGTTGTTGTTGTTGTTGTTGTTGTTGTTGTTGTTGTTGTTGTTGTTGTTGTTGTTGTTGTTGTTGTTGTTGTTGTTGTTGTTGTTGTTGTTGTTGTTGTTGTTGTTGTTGTTGTTGTTGTTGTTGTTGTTGTTGTTGTTGTTGTTGTTGTTGTTGTTGTTGTTGTTGTTGTTGTTGTTGTTGTTGTTGTTGTTGTTGTTGTTGTTGTTGTTGTTGTTGTTGTTGTTGTTGTTGTTGTTGTTGTTGTTGTTGTTGTTGTTGTTGTTGTTGTTGTTGTTGTTGTTGTTGTTGTTGTTGTTGTTGTTGTTGTTGTTGTTGTTGTTGTTGTTGTTGTTGTTGTTGTTGTTGTTGTTGTTGTTGTTGTTGTTGTTGTTGTTGTTGTTGTTGTTGTTGTTGTTGTTGTTGTTGTTGTTGTTGTTGTTGTTGTTGTTGTTGTTGTTGTTGTTGTTGTTGTTGTTGTTGTTGTTGTTGTTGTTGTTGTTGTTGTTGTTGTTGTTGTTGTTGTTGTTGTTGTTGTTGTTGTTGTTGTTGTTGTTGTTGTTGTTGTTGTTGTTGTTGTTGTTNGGGGGTATACCCCCAAATGACCATTTCCCTTTATAATAATAGGATCGCGGTGCAACGCACTGTTGCACAGCTTGAGAGCGCAGCGATTCCCCTCAGCAGTGAAGTACAACTATTAATAGGGTAAACCTCGTCTACATTATACATATTGTAGCTTACGACGACGAGTCCGACGGAATCCTCAAATAGGTGTGGGTGCTTTATTTTATTTTACAAATATCGAGGAATACCAAATACGGAGCTGTTCGACCTTCTGATACGCAAAAGGCATACGAGCACTCGTACTCGTAATCTATCGGTGGTGGCTTCCATAAATACATAGCACGTATTATATATACTGGTATTTTTGCTGGGGTCAGGAGTCAGGAGTGATACCCACGTCATATATATGATAGGTCAGTCAGAACAAAAACGATAACAAAAGACAAAGAAAGAGAGCGTCGTGCTGTCGTGCTTCCCCCGGAGGAGACATTGTTGTAAGAAGTTTCAACAGTGGATGGATACAATGGAGAGTTGACGTGATAAGAAACGGGTACGAAGGAGTATAATGGTGACGGGTTGACGAGAGAGTGAAGATATTCGAATCGAAACAAAGTGAAAAGGTGGTGCCCAAGGAAAAGGCAGAGAAACATATCAGGTCGTGGTCACATCTCAGAGATGATCGAGAACATAGGAGATGGGTCTTAAGTATTGCTGGGTATCGAGCTGCTAGTCGGGTTCAGTCATTTATATGGCATTTTAGTACGAGAGTCGAATACGTCGTATCATATATATGATAAATGAATGAACAACACCAGTATCGAATCGACCAGCAAAGGCACGATTCGGACGATATGATTGGACAGAGTAAACAAGTAATATATGGGGAAGATATGACGTAGGAGAGAAGTTGGTTTGCCTCGGGTGCACGATCGAGCGCACGAGTTCAGAAGTTCGCTAGCCTGGAGTCTTCTCTGATCGAACGACGAGATGGCAAGCCAGCGAGGTCGGGTGAGACTGATGTAAGCGAGGATCAAGCGAGTGCAGTCAGTATGCAAGGATTGGTAGGCGGCCAGTGAAGCAGAAGGATAAAGAAAGCTCAATTACAAAGGATTTGTCAATCATCTCATAAGACTCGAAGCGAGAAATGCATGCATACTCCACACGTAAAAGACGGAAGAACCTGCTCCGGATTGTGATCATATTTTAGTGGACAGCTGGCGAGGCCACAGCGCCTCGCTAGTGAGACTCGCCAGACCGAGCGAGTCGAGTCCACTTACTATTACATTGGCGTCGTCATGGATACCGTCTTTTGGGGTGTGTGCTTGCACACGCTTGGAGTCCCGGTCGGAGAAACGAATGATCATTTCCGATTTGTAGCCATCTTCATCGCGATCGTATACTGCAAAATATTGCGCCGCTTCACATTTCTGATAATATCGCTTTATACTACTGCTGTATACAGCAGTACAGCAGTACTGCTGATGCGCTGAATTCTGCTGCTGCCCTATCGCAGCGCACACAACAGTTTGCGCTCAATTTTCTGCCTCGTTTCGGTTTCCGCAGCCTTGCCTTCCGTTGCTAGCGGCTTCTCACTCCAGCGCGTACGTCCGCGCGTTGGTTTTATCACTCGTTAGGCGATACGAGCCCTTCCGTGCGTTGCTGTGACGTACGAGTAGCGACCAACGTGGTGCATACATACCAGCCAGTGTTCACACCACCATACAGCAGTCGCAAGCGTTGGGCTCAGCGAAACCAATTACCAGTATTTGTTTCTGGCAAATACGAGCAAATGCGCTCGTCCACGGGTAGTCGGTCTCCATAGGATACCAACGACGTAGGCAGCCGACCTACGTCGGCGGCACCTTCGGCAGTATTCCCACTTTTAGAAGACAGCGAAGTAACCGGACCTCCTCTTACCAACCGCTGTCTGCCTGCCGAGGCCTGTAGTGTAGACTCCCCGGTTCGTGTTTTGTCGTATTGCCCCTCTTTGAAGGGTGATGCGATACCTCCCGGACCAAAGTGTAGCAAATCTATCAGATTGTCCGAGAATGGTACAGTACGAATTGTTACGCAGTGTAGCGGAAATATCCAACCCACCGAGAATAGAGTGGTATTTTCCGTCGAACAACGAGAAGCAGGTAAACACGGGGGTCATGACCTGCGTTTACCAGCGACTTCAGATCGGAGCATTGATGAGCCATGTTTCGATGCCCAGGCTACTGATATCAGAAAATCAGGAGGAGATGTGGATGATCCCCGGTCGTTTGTACAGACGACCCCGTTGGGTGTGATTGGTAGCGCGGAGCCACGCATAAGCCTGGCTTCACCCATTACACCCTCCCTTATCCGGGGCCAGAAAACAAGGGTGGTTGGCAAGGTTCCTTGTTTAGGTGAACTGTAGAGTAATGTTGATTGCGGAGAAGTTTCATACTTCCTTCACCCTTGTCGCTGATCGCGGAAGCAGGCGTCGCGACACCCACGTATGTTTCCAAGTTGGTCGAGCCTGTAGCGCCGACGAAATCCCCTGTGCTGTCGCTTAAACGTCGTACGCACATCCTCTCGATCGGTGGGGACGGCAAGCCGCCGCCTTTGTCGGTTGTAACAGAAAAGTCGATTTTGTTTCCAGCGTGGTGAGAGTCTCATCATGATGATGCAGACTCCCGAAAGCCGTCTGTGATAGACACGTCTGTGATAGACACCCCAGTTTGTTTTGTTTTGTTTTGCCAGATTTTCACCGTTTCAGAGGGCGAGGTTATAAAAATGAACCCCTCTCACCAGACATCCCACGTCAAAGTACACGCAGGACGACATGCGAGACGCTCGCGGGCCGGCAAAGCTTTGATAGATACGGGTTCCCCGCAGTCGTTTGTATCGTATTCATTTTTCGAGAGTATGCTTGCATCGGGCGCCGTTTCGCTGTCAGCAGTGTAGCGCGTCTGTGAGCGTCACTGTTCAACATATATTTGATCATCGTTTACATCGAAACACGCAGCAGTTGGTCAGTATCGACGGGGTTATATTTTGCTCGGCTCCTGAAACCTTGGAGTCCGACCGAAGTGGTGGTTGATACACGTGGATGTCAACTGCCTCTTGCCCTTTTGAATAATATTAGTCTGTCCCCGGGAAACACTCTGAGTGCCAGTGTTCTCTATCGATCAATCAGTTGGATAACCGGCAGCTCACTCGGGGTTCCTGACATAATCTAGGGTATAGATCAGGTTTAGTGTAGGATAATGTGGTAGAACCTACAGTCGGTTTCCGTAACCGTCGCACCCCAACATAACACCGATCGATGTCGTACGCGGGCATCGGTCGAACGATACGTTTAGCAGGTCGGTATGTCAGCGAGAGGGAAATCCGAATGGTAGATAGACGGTCGTATAGTAGCATGTCAAGCCGCGAAACTTGGCGCGCGAAAAAATCCCAATTTGTTTTTTGCCGCTGATTTCCCTCCCGCTTCCATTTTCGCTGAGGGAGAGGGTATCGTTCGACTTTCCAGATCCATTCCAGGAATTTTTGAACGAACTCAAGTATTATTATCGTACGAATTGTCGATTTTAGAAGTGAATATAGATCAGCATTAAATTGTCAATAATGTTTTGTTGGTGTGTCGAAGCTTTATTATCAACGACGTAGGAGCCGATAACAGGCGTTTCCGAACGTACCAACGCCTCGTCGCACAACGCGCGGAATATCGTTGGCGTAGCACTGTTTACTGCCCGATAGGTTACGTTTTTACTCCAGAGCATCAGAAACCGGCAGGATATATTGACGAAAGGCGCGAAGGAGCCCGCAAGTATGTCATGGTGGATATTGGAGGACGGCGGCTACGAAGCATCCCCAGCGTCGGACCAGAAGGGGACATCCGATTACCCTATCATACGCCGCTATATTGTTTTGTTTGGGGAAATGTTTTCATGGATTCTGGGTGGGCCTGTTGCATGGAATTATGGTGTTTGATTGGAACTGCTTGCATCAACACCCCCAGAATATGTTGAAGCAGCCGTTCGGGATACAGTGTTTGAGTGGAACCGTTGCATCAACACCGCCAGATTTTGTTGAGGCAGCCGTTCGGGATACAGTGTTTGAGTGGAACCGTTGCATCAACATCCCCAGATTTTGTTGAGGCAGCCGTTCGGGATAAAGTGTTGGAGTGGAACCGTTGTGTCAACACCGCCAGATTTTGTTGAAACAGCCGTTCGGGATGTGGTATTTGGGGGATTGGAACAGAAAAAACTTCGACACCGCCAAATTTTGTTGAAGTTAATGCTCGGGGAAGGTTTGATTAGGAAGTATTCGACGATTGACTCTGTGTTGGCTGCAAAGGTAATTTTTAGGTTGTCACTCCACGAGACTTTGAGGGGCATAACTTGGTTACTAAATTGCGCCTGAGTCGCCGTTCAGATAATACTACAAGACCGTTGTTTCAGCAATGGTTTCACGGACAGGGTTTGATTTAGAGGAAATGGGGACGGAAGAATGATGGGGAAAGATTCGCTTAAAATTTAGGGCAGCGGCCAAAAAAAGGTATACCTCGTCCATTTGCGGCCAAAATCAGGTACATACTTAAAACCAAGTCAAAAACGCACTCCACGTGCGCTGCCATTGGTCCAAAACTCGTTGTACCGGTTTTTGCCTGTTCGAAACCCAGGTAAACCTGATTTTGTCTACTCTGCTTGACTTTCACCTTTTTTTGTCGTTTTTAAGTCAATCAGAGGCCCTTTTCATAGTTCCACCCTATGCCCCCTATACAAATGCCGACGTACGCGGAGGCCCCTTCTCCCTTCACACCTCGCACTCCACGCCACTCGGGCGACACACACACATATCTGCCTGCACACCTCCGCCGAAATAGTACGAGATAGAAGGCTCCCTTTCGGGATTGTCGTTGACTTGGAATACCAGGGGTGTCACAAAAGTTGAGAAGGGAGAATACAGCAGCAGGCGTTCGTTCCTCGTACTATTAATAGCAGCTACTCGTATACGTAGCCACCGGGCGAGCACGAAGAGCATGAAAAAACTAAACTTTGCATTGCAAGGAACAGCAGATTCGTGGGGTGCGTTTTAAACTTGATTTTAGTATGTACTTGTTTTTGGCCCCGAACGGACCAGGTGTACCTGTTTTTGGCCGCTGCCCTAAAATTTATGATTGCCGTCAGGTTGCGAAGGAGTTTGAGAACTAATTGAGAAAATATTAGGATGGGTTTCGATTATGTTGACGCGTTTTTGGGGTTTAACATGAGAAGCCAGGTTTTCAGTGGAGAATTGGGTTCTGGGATTTTTGGAATTCATTAAACGTTTCAGTAATACTCAATTTTGACTATCGCCTGTTAAAAGTTGAGGGTTATTGACACAACTTCTTACGTACTGGTCGGTTGTTGCTTTTGAGTATTAAAAACACTTTGTTTACTACTAATATCTAGGGAGAGAGAATGTTGTAAGAAGTTTCAACAGTGGATGGATACAATGGAGAGTTGACGTGATAAGAAACGGGTACGAAGGAGTATAATAGTGGCGGGTTGACGAGAGAGTGAAGATATTCGAATCGAAACAAAGTGAAAAGGTGGTGCCCAAGGAAAAGGCAGAGAAATATATCAGGTCGTGGTCACATCTCAGAGATGATCGAGAACATAGGAGATGGGTCTTACGTATTGCTGGGTATCGAGCTGCTAGTCGGGTTCAGTCATTTATATGGCATTTTAGTACGAGAGTCGAATACGTCGTATAATATATATATGATAAATGAATGAACAACACCAGTATCGAATCGATCAGCACAGGCACGACTCGGACGATATGATTGGATAGAGTAAACAAGTAATATATGGGGAACAGATGACGCAGGAGAGAAGTTAGTTTGCCTCGGGTGCACGATCGAGCGCACGAGTTCAGAAGTTCGCTAGCCTGGAGTCTTCTCTGATCGAACGACGAGATGGCAAGCCAGCGAGGTCGGGTGAGACTGATGTAAGCGAGGATCAAGCGAGTGCAGTCAGTATGCAAGGATTGGTAGGCGGCCAGTGAAGCAGAAGGATAAAGAAAGCTCAATTACAAAGGATTTGTCAATCATCTCATAAGACTCGAAGCGAGAAATGCATGCATAATCCACACGTAAAAGACGGAAGAACCTGCTCCGGATTGTGATAATATTTTAGTGGACAGCTGGTGAGGCCACAGCGCCTCGCTAGTGAGACTCACCAGATCGAGCGAGTCGAGTCCATTTATTATTACAACATGGCAGACAAATAAAATAAAATATAAATGAAAACAACTCACACAGAGGAAATTTATCAAACTCCATTGGACGCACCGAGTCTTTATCCTAGAGAGATACCACCTGTTCTGTGGTTACAAAACTGGGACACAGAGATATTACACTGCAATGCAGTAAGCAGAGCAGACAATGCCATATACAACAGGCACGACCTCCCCTGCTGGAAATCCAGCTGCGTGAAAGAGAAAAGATCAACAGAGAAAGCGAAAAGAAGAAAAAAATAAACGACGACCGCGTGTACTTGCGGGTTTTATATGTACTAGCGGTACGGCCACGGCTCCGCCGGTGGCGCTAGTCCCGCGTTGCCCAAAGTAGGGTGTAAGTTCCTGGTATGGCATATAGTACTCGCATTAAAAATGTGCTGTGATGTAATATGTATACAGGCATCACAACCACAAAAACAACCTGTGTGTAGCATACCTGGTAGATATTAGAGGGCAAGGCCTGGCGATTCGCCTTACTTCCAAAGTGGGAGAATGACCTGTACTTAGTAATAGCGCACCCTACCGTTTTGCCAAGACGACGCAATTATTCGATCGTCAGACAAAGGGGGGGGGGGCAGAGTGGCTACACCCGGAGCGCCAGAAATAGGCTTGTAGCCTGTCTTGTTTTGAGCTACAAGATTGTAGAAGTGGGGAGGAAGGGGAGCTGGGGGGGGGGGGGGGGGAGAGTGGCTACACCCGGAGAGCCAGCAATAGGCTTGCAGTCTGTCTCTATTTTTTATTAAGCCTCTACGTGCTTGTAGCCTGTCTCTCTTTTTGGTCAAGCCTCTACGTGAGTCGGTAGCCAGGTTCCTCAGATACACGGAGATACAGAGGGCGCTGGGCCACTGGTGGGCGTGTTTATTATTCTTCTCGAATCCGTGTATAGCTCTAGGTTTGGTCTCGAACCGCATGCAGGCACGTTCGCTGCCCGTGCTGTCCCTCTGTTGTTAGTCGCGTCGGTACGAATGAATGTTGGTTGTTCGTAATTAGCCTGCGCGCTGTTTTGGGATCGCATGCACACCTGGTCGTTCACCAACCAAGCAATGCATGCGTACCTCAACACAAAAGGTAGTCTTGTTATATTACGTTCGGGTTGTGGTAAACACCAGCAACCAAGGGAGCCAGTTTCCTTGCTCTTATGCCTCTCTTTGTCCGGAATCCTGCGACCATGATGTCAATGTACCACCATTGTCGCTGCAGCAGCGGCTCAAGCGATAGCTCACGACGAGATGACTACAGTAGATGCATTCTTACATTCAAATGCAGTCGGTATTGCAGAGAACACCAGCAGTCAAGGGAGCCAGTTCCCTTGAGCTTCTCTATTTATCCGGGCTTTTACGGCCGTAACGCGAATGTATCACCATCGACGATTGATGCCATTGGGCGTACCATATGCAGTCATGTGTACTGTCCACACTTAAGATACCGACCTGCACCAATAGTTACAGTATAGCTTTGAGGAAGCTGTCTTGGGCAAGTTACATGACTGACCATAAATCACTGGCTCTGCTTCAGCGAAACGTTGACGTGGAGAACACCGTTTGACCAACAGTACGGTACAGATTATTCGGCTACGTAATTGGGTTCGCCGTTATCGTCCGTACGTGTACGGAGGAGCCGTAGAACCGTTCGTCACGGGCCATTACTTTTTTTTGTTTTTTTTTATCCTCCGGCGGATGGGGTAAAAATAAAGCTTAAGCCCTCCACACTTCCACCATTACTTTCGTGTGTAAGTCCGTGCTTACCGACGAAGTTCCGTGGCGGGGGTTTCGGTTGTAACGTCAACATGATGGAGCGAGGAGCCCTTTTGGATACGGCCCGTTGCCAGCAGCAGAATTGGATGGTCCAATAAACACGAAATAAATGTTAGCTGCGCGTATGTTTCAGGTTGTTCTGGCCGCTTAGACCCGACGTGAGTAAAGACGACCAGTACTTGCTGGTGTATCAATAAGGTATTCCATTATTAGGGTACGGGCAGATCCTCGTCGGTGTGCCCGGAGCACCTCCGAGTGGTCGTGGAACCGTAAAGGTACTCAGCCGCGGCGTGAAACAGATGAGATTTTGCTCTGGTGGAACAAGCATGGACAGAAACGTTAGGAAATGAATTCTCCGGTCCTTGGGACCGGAGACTCAGAAAGCATAATTCCAAAAGTGTTCCCGATTTTCAAGATAATAGGCGTGACAAAAGTGGCCCCAGTTTTCAAGTCAATCAGCGTGACAAAAGTGGCCCCAGTTTTCAAGTCAATCAGCGTGACAGAAAAGTGACCCCATCTCATCATACCACGGGTACCCCCTTGTCCCCTCGACCCTCAAAGCCCGTTCTTGGCTTACAGCAGCGGCGTCGCGACAGTTTTTGCACGCCTCGACAGCCAAGCACACACCATGGGCCTCGGCCGAGTATCAGCAACAGAGGTGGGGTGTGCGCGACACGCCGAGGACAACAGCGCGAACAGAGCAGATCAGCACGCAAACACACCGAGCACTGAGTGACCTTGAGGAGTTCCACATCTGTGATGAATATTGTTTGCGCAGGGGGAAGGGGGGTTGTGATGATCTGGGAGCTGCGAAGGTCGCGCTGGCGCGGGTATGAGTACATGCAACGCCTCGCCACGTGTATGAGTACATATCACAGCAGCAGCAGCACAACAGCAGTAGTACAGTACAGGACACCTAATAAGAAACAAGGAATATGGTCCAGGCTCGATTTGGTATTTGCGAGAGGGTGCTTTCTACACTGATTTCAAGATAACGACTCCCGAATTTCTTATTTTCCTCTAAATCCTCATTAGCCTGTTTCTTATTAGGTGTCCTCCTGTACTGCTGTACGTCAACGCTCGGATGCTTCGTTGTGTCAAATTTCAAAATAATACCAAGACAGGTCGACTCGAGCGCACTCGGCGCGTCGCCGCCAGACCAGAGGCAGCCAGCGTGGCTTCGGACGCTTGGGTTATACCGGCTGTAGTTTGGCGCTGGCGTATAGCACACAGACACAGGCAGAGCATACCAATACCTGAGGCAGTTCAAACGCTGCTTATTTTATGCCAACAACAATGAGCAGTAGAGGCAGGTAGAGGGCAGGTATCCAGACCGCTCGGTATCATAGCTGCTGCATTGCACATACAGCTCTGTCCCGTAATATAGGAACTTTTTAATGTAGTTACGTATTAATTTCAATACATTTCTTATATTTCGGGACGGAGTGGTACCAAGAAGAGCGTAGAGACAAGGAAGAATCAGACACCGCATCACCTCCAAATACAACGTGCATAGTAGTAGGAATGGCTGCGGTAATAACCACACCTCCCCCGATAAAAACACAAAAGCTTGACCCACGTCAAGAAGTCAGTCGCTGTGCTGAGTGTTCTCTCCTCCCGCGTGCATGTGACATCCACCCTCCGAGAGAGCCTATCTGACGAGCAAAGCTCATGCCTGATGATGGCACCGCTACTTTATACGCACCTGGTATTTTATCGCACTGCATCTATCTGCGTACCGTATCTGCGTACAGCGTATCCGAGAGATTATTTTACGTTTTTGGCAGATTTTCCAGGTGCGTACGTATGTTTGTTCATTGTGCGTGCGGATCACTTTGATTGCACGTATTATTTTTTTCGGATCATGCGGTCCGGACCGCCCACCCAAAATGCAAGTGATTTCATTTCCCAACTATCATTTTCACACCCTCCCCAGCCGCTCATTGGTCGTGCGCTGTACGGCCTTCTCATGTTCGTGATGCCTCTTCAGTTTAACAGTTACATGACGATTCAGGATTTTATGTGTTGAGGATTATGTGGATCTTGACGACTGGGTGCATATATATGTGACGACGCACACTGTCACTTCCTGCTATTCGTACCCCTAATAAACGACTTGAATCATCAAACCATCGCTTGTCTCTGGGTGTGTTTTGACTATCTTGCTTGGAGCTGACGAACACCGCAAAGAGGAGGCGTCGTTTGCGGATGGTCATCTCAACGCTCACGCATTGTGCCTTCTTGAGAGCCTTGGCGGACGACATGATAAGATGGTCGATGCGTTGTCGGCGATGGAAACTAATGGTCCGTACGTATGAGGAAGTTGTGGTGTGCCGTTCGGAGCTCAGCAAAGTGCTCCTGGACAAGGGTCCACGTCACACACCTGTACAGCAGTGTCTCCATCACCTCGCGGCCTTTAGCATGCGCACATTTAGAGTAAACGGGACATCCTCCATATCATACAGCTCCCGCTTGAACCGCGATCAGCACCTCCAACACTCTGATTAACAACAATCTTCTCTTACGATAGATTGAGACTGGAGACAAGCAACGCGGATGATACTCAATCGATTGCGATACTACTGGTAACACATTGGACAACACTTACTACTTGGTCGATAATAATGCGGCCCTTTCTCAACACCTTTTTTTTTAGTTAAGGGGAAGACCGGAGACTAGCAACGCGAATGTTACTCATTCGATTGCGATACTAACACAATGAAGATTACGGGAAAACATTGTGTGCATGTTTAACCCTCCCAGTTCTCCCGACTACACCGTTTTGTCCCCACTATCGTGGCACACGAAACTCCGCGAATGAGGGCGAACTCGCATGGACGGGAGGACGAGCCAAACAGCAAGTTTACAAGACTGTGGAAGAGCGGGTCGTCACGGGGGAGCGAAGAACTTTGTCGGTTTGGCGACACCATCAACCGCGACCCTGTACAACGCCATCAAACGCGACCCGGGCGTCTTCTTAAGTTCGAATATCTGGTGACCTGGATCCTGGTTGCCGGGAACTCCAGTATCTGCAGTCCGAGTATGAGATCCGGACGACTGGCTGATACTCACTTTTCCGACCGTAACCAGGGCCTGGTTGCTATCGAGACTCTGAAGAGTAGATAAGGACCGGTAAAGCTGCTCTGTAGAGTATCTCGGCTGTATTAGGTTGAAAAGCGAGGTGAGCACTTTGTCAATCGCTGCCGATCGAGAGATGAGGTAAGCATCTCTCGAGGGTGTTGCAGGTTGGTTCGAAGGTAGCACTTCGACGGTGAAAGGTAAGCACCTCTCATGCTATTGTCGAACGGGTCGGCGAAGGTGAGCGCCGTCTCGGGTTCTCGTTTACACGGAGGACGAGTTTTGGTTTTAGTGTGTGATACGTGGTTGTAGGAACAAAACCGTCACCCAACGTAAGAAGGAGAAAGAAGGCGCAGCCGCTGTTACCGGACGGTAGCCGGGACACCCGTATGGCACCGGCGCGCACGTGCACTGGACTGGGGGGGTGTCACGGTGGTGGGGCGGCGAGGAGGAGAGCGCCCACGCGGTCACCGGGCTATGACACGATGCCCGCTTTGCGCCGACGGTAATTATACGTCGGACAGGGGGGGTGTTGCGGTGGGGCGGGCGCTAGGATACTGAGATGCACCGCGGCTGTCCGAACCAGCGTCGCGTGGAGGGTCTATATGCTCGCAGACACGGAAGGGCAAGCTAAACAACAAGTATTTCGAAGACAATGGAAGAACAGGTCGTCACGGAGACGCGAGGAACCAGTCGGGTTGGCAGCATCATCAATCGCGACCCTGTACAACACCGTCAACAACGATCCAGGGGTTCTTCTGGGTGTCGGAAATCTGGCAACCTGGATGCTGGTTGTTGGAAGCGTCAGTACCTGGAGTCCGGGTGGGAGTTCCGGAGGGCTGGCTGAGATTCCCCTGCACGAGGGTAACCCGAGCCTGATAGCGATTTGGTCTCTGTATATTTTGAGAGTTTTTAAGTAGAGTACCTCGGTGGTAGCAACTTTGTAGAGTACATCGGCGGTATCCGGTGGAAACGTGAGGTGAGCACTTTGTCAATCACCGCCGATCGGGAGATGAGGTAAGCATCTCTCGTGCGTGTTGCAAGTAGATTCGGCGGTGGCACTTCGACGGTGAAAGGTAAGCACCTGTCATGATATTGTCGAATGGGTCGGCGAAGGTGAGCGCCTTACTCGGGTTTTGACTTGTGAGAAGGACCCGTCTTTGTTTTTGTGTTTGAGTGACACGTGGCTGTTGGGTCATAAACGTCACCCAGCTGTTGCGACGGTGGGGATGCTTTTCTTGGACGGCGCAGAGGGCGCAGCACGAACAAGAGTCGAGCAAGTAGCTTCATGACGCGCGGACGGAGTTCTACAATGGACAAGGAACGCTTGGGAGTACGAGGCGTCGGTTGATCGAGTTCTGCTGTCTCAGGAATGGACAAGGACCAGCACGGACGCACGTCTCGCCACCGTACAAGGTCCGCGTCGCCACACCACCAAACTTTGGGCCGACGGCGTAGGACGGAGGAGGAAGGCACCCTCCCTGTTACCGGAGATTAACCGGGATGCCCGCTTGGCACCGACGCTCACATGCGCCGGGCTGGGGGGGCATCGCAGCGACGGGTAGCCGAGGAGGAAGGGGATATCGCTTCATCGCATATAATTCCCGCTTGGTACCGACGCTTACACGTGCCGGGCTGGGGGGGTGTTGCAGCGACGGGGGCGCCGAGGAACCAAGGTGCACCTGACGGCGGGGAAGCCCTCTCTGGGCCGACGATAGTCCACACGTCGGACAGTGGGGGTGTTACAAACGCCGGACCGGCGACGGGGATGGAGGACGAAGGCAAGCACGCTGTTACCGGGCCATGACCGGGATGCCCGTTTTGCACCGACGATATTATGCGCCGGGCAGGGGGGGTGTTGCAGCGGGCTGGCTGCAGGGGTTAATACTGTGATGCGTAAGCGACTGTCGGGGCCAGTGCTACGCGGAGGGTCCATCGTTCCAAGGGGGGTCAAGCTGTACGAAACTCCCCGCTTGAACGATGGAGGTTGAGGATGGGTTCCCTTGCAGCGGGCTGGCTGCAGGGGTTAATACTGTGATGCGTAAGCAACTGTCGGGGCCAGTGCTACGCGGAGGGTCCATCGTTCCAAGGGGGGTCAAGCTGTACGAAACTCTCCGCTTGAAAGAAACCAGTCAAACCACCCAGTGTCCACACCAGTGTCCACATACCGTGAATGAGTATTGCCTACCACTTGCCTGTCTGTTAATCCCACGTCGCCTTTGCGGAGCAATACCAACACTCGACTCCGTGACATCTGGCCACCTCGTGGCCAGAGAGGACTAAGAGCGAGGTAATCGAGGACATTTCTATCAGGACTCTCTTAACGGTTGTCAACAGCTGGATATTGAGGTGAGGCCGTTCTGGATAGCGGCCAGACGGCCGCCCAAGCTGTAACATGGTATCCTACGAGAAACGCAAGGAGAAGGGGGTGGAAACGGTGGTTGAGGTGGCGGGGCAAGAAGAGGAGGAACGCAAAGACGTGGATATCGAGCAGCAGCAGCAGCAGCAGCAGCAGCAGGGGAGCAAGCAGGGGCGGGGCGGCGGCGAGCAACACCACCTACAGCAAGGTTATGTTTGGACCTGCATGGAAGCTGGACCGCGATGGCGCCTGGGTGGTGGCCTCATGCCTCCGTTCAGCCCTGATTGAGGTATACGCTTTGTTTATGCTGCTTTATTGATTGCTTGGGGAAGGATCAGTTGAAGGTTTTTCTTGTTTTTGTTGATGTTGTTTTGTACGTACGATGATGCAACTACGGCTGTTCAGGTGTACTTACAGTAGTAGGTGTGTCGTAGGAGTAGGCTTGTTGACACCCTACTATTATACTGAATACGAGTAGTTAGCTCTGTTGTTTTGCGCTTTTGGCGCGGGATGATAGACTACGTACTTGACTTGGGGCGTGGGGAGGATGAGATATGATGCATGCGTAATAGGATTGAGTACGTACGTGACGAGCACTTGACGAGCCGACACTCTGTTTCAGTTATGTGCTTTGTTTCGATGCCGTGCTCGCTTCTTCTTGAATGCTGTGCTAAAGTGCTGTCGTACTGGAGCACTAAACTGCTGCTTGATAGCAGCGGTAAACTGCGTAGACAGCGTGCATAGTACAACAACTACTGGCATTATATCGAAACCAGCAGGGCAAGGTACATGAAATATGCTGATATGGTTGTCCTGCTGTATCTGTCTTGAGTCTTGATATACCTCGTGATGCGAATACTATACAGCTGTTAGTATACCAGGTATACCAGGTATAAGCGTACGGTGCCTTTTGCGATTTATGAGCATATGGCCGTATACGCATATACGCACCCTGGTACCAGAGTACTGGAGAATTGCAATTGGCTAATTTTTTTGAGCTTGGAAAAATTATGCAGCAGGAGAAATAAACGCCTCGCCCCCTCTCCCTCCTTCCCTCCCTCTGTTCCCGAAATATATGGGTTGGCACGTAGAGATTGGTGATAGTAGATTGAAGGGTAGTAGGAAAAGGGAGTTGGAGAATTGAAATACTCCTGCTGTGCGGCTTATCTTGTGAACCTGATGTAAACGGTAGTGCTCTGTATGCGGATAGTTTTATGATCGTGAAGGTCGTCCCCCCATGCATACATATAAGACACTGCGTTATACCCGGTATGCAGGTACCAGGTACAAAGCAACTGCGAACGTACTACTGCTCAGATAAGGTTGTCATGGTTGGTACGATGTTGGAATATCCTGGGGCGTTGTGATATGATATGCGATGGAATGGAGTACTGTAGTACTGATACTGAGTGAAAATAGTTTTGGACGTTACAGATTGACTGCTGTATGTGTGCTCTTCCGCCCTCCCTCCCTCCCTCCCTCCCTCCCTCCCTCGTAGCGGATCAGTTATAGGTACGAGATGGTTATGATCATTTTTTATGCAGCACGCGTGCTATGTACGTACTTAAAGCAGGAGGGGTATAAGCGGGGTAGGTGCTTTAAACACGTAATAATATAGCAGTGACTGTGTTCTTTGTTGGTGAGGCATTAAATATGTTCGTGCACCTGTCTGATCACGGCATTCGAGTCGTGATGAATACATGAATGCGTTTTGTCTTTCCGCGAACTCTCGACTTATTGGTTTGTTAACTAATGCTGTGAGCCTGAAACAATAGCACGCGGTCGGATATATTACGTTTGCGTATGAAAGGGGGGATGGTGAGATTATATTGGCAGTGTCCCGAGGCTGGGCACAGGGTGTACAAGGCTAGTAGGACGTTTCCTGGAAAATTCCCGAGGTGTTACATGAATAGCATTGTGTTGTTCACTTCATCGAGATTGACTTGAAATTACTGAGACTTCCTGCGAGCACTTCGTAGTGGATACGCCCTCTGGTACGCACGTGATACATTGATTGATTGATTGATTGATTGATTGAACGAGGATTTGAGAATGGAGGATTTTTATTGGGTTTCTGATTGGGTTTCTGGGGTTTCTGTGGGGTTAAGGGCCCGTATTAACGAACATTTGTTTTCGTTTGTTTTGATTTGCATCTGATTGGTCGAAAAGTGAATAACCAGCAAGATATTTCGATTTCAAAACTGAGTAGTTCAGTAAAACGGAATTCCACAAGAAGTATTTTGGGACTTCCTTTGCTCTTTCGCTTTACGTATTGAATTGGGGAGTTCATCCAACTCGACGTGGCGTGTTCCATGAAACCGAAGGAAGCCACGCAAATTTGAGCCATGTCGTCGACTGATTCAGAGGCGAGACCCACCATTCCCGAGAGGCACGGCCACCGGATCAGCCGCAGCGCGAAGTCCGACGGCCCCTAGCATAGGGTAGACCGCTTGCGGCGCCTAAAACATAATATAGGCCGTCGCAAACCCATTTTTTCACCCCTCTTTGCCTCCCAAACCACACGAGCACCGACCAGGTCGCGACTTGGCGTAGAAATTCGATCGCTGTATCCCCGTCGCTGCTGCCCGCGTTGGGCTTCGGGGCTGCGCCAGCCCACCCAAGACATCCCTAGAGTGATACCCTCCTAGCCGGTGCCGACAGACATAATTTTCCGCTGGTAGCGGCGCCCCGGGGAGGACACAGGCCGTAGGTCGCCTCGTTGGTTGCCCACGGGTGTTCGTTGACCCTTGTGCGTCATTCGATTTTTTTACGCAATACCCCATTCCTCGATAGGACCCAAAGTCGTTTTTTTCACCAAATTCTGTTCAATTGGATTAATTGCTATTCCATTTCAATAAAAAACGGTGTTCGTTAAGATGGGCCCTAAGGTTGGGTTGTGTTTTTTATTGACGGTTTGCAGGTAATGAAACTTCTGCCTGTTTACTGATTAAAATAGTGGATACTACTGTGTGGATAGACTGTTTTCGGCCGAACCGTGATCGGGAGCTGTATTGTTGATTGTGAGGGAGATATTCAATGATGATAACGGCTGGTCTGGTAGTTGCGAGAATACATTGTACGGTATTGAGATTTGTATTGAGGATCTTTCAGGTATTGATAATCTTGCACGTGTATTGGTTTTGAAGTTAATACTACTGCGATAAACTTGTGTCGACCTATTTACACCGAGCTGATGACCGTTTGAGTATCGCGGACAGAAATATGTAGTTACGGTAGCTGAGTGTATTGGGAAGATTGTTGAAGTTTGAGCCAGTATGGTTTAGAGTTTTGGTATTTTAATTTGTATTCATTTGCTTGAATTTCTGGTATTCGGTACGTTGAATTTTCTTGAGGTTTTGGGATATTGTGGTCCACATTCGGTACGTGAATTTGGAATGTGTGAGAAATTGATTCGGGATGATGATTTGTGGTTTTCGGGACAGGTATGAGGTGTGACCATGCTATGTATGATATTGTGATGTTTTATTGCCATACTGTTCCACCATGCAGGGAGGATATTAGTTGATGGGACTGTACACCTGTTCGGTATGCATACTGCGGATGTGTGGTGTCGCACAGTATCGATTGCAAAGCAGAGAGGATATTGATTGTGCTTGCAATAGATACCACAACAGGTACGATGACGGTTACAGATAGTAGGGAGTTCATATATTTGATGAGGCTTTCTCCATCTGTGTGGTCCCATGCTTGCGGGTAATTGACTCCTTGACTTCGCTTCGCCTCTGCTTCGAGGTCCGATAATAAATATACACTGAACTACACGGTTTATATCTACATTGAGGAGCGCTCCAGCACCTCGACCCTTTCCGCCTGTGTAAGGGCCCGTCATGCGCCCGAGGTTGAATCAACAACCCACCGTGCTTACTGCCCTAAATACTGAATTAAACATGTATCTGTGTATCTGCATACTTTCGTTTTTTCTCTCGTCTTTTCCATCACCAGAAATGCTATTTGGAACGAAGGTACCGCGGTACGCAGAGAGGCTCGGCAGAGGATTGCTGCTAACGCAAGGTGTGCCATGATATATCGGGCGCCCACGCCGAACTCGGCGACTGAACTCGGCGACCAGAACTGCTATTCGGAACGTAGACTACAATAGTAATTGGTGGTAATAAGGCGCGAGCTCAATACCCGCAGTAGACTATCTGCGACGCGGCGTCAATACGGGTCGTACTCTCGTGCGTAATCTCTCGTCACACCACCACCAGAACATTTCCGTATTTCGGTTTTTCATTTTGTCTCTCGTATTTTCCACCACCAGAACTGCTATTTGGAACGAGGATATTTTGAACGGGTGGTTTATTCTTACAGTGCGGTCTTGTAACGGTGCGGTTTTGACCAGTGTGATTTTGACCAGGTTTGTACGTACGTATGTACGTACTACTACTGTGTGCTGTACAGTACGTAGTGGTGTTGTGCTGATGTACCTCTGTACAACTCACTGGTGATGTCGACACAGGTCCGAAAATTGCGCACAGGCCATGGATTGAAACATATGAAGGTTCTAACGGTAGGTATCTTTGTTTTCCAACGGCGTTCGCAGTGTCGGTGCCCCCTGCTAACTCGTACCACATGCTTATCCAGTACTGCATACGTTCGAACATGGATCGCACGGTCATGCTTCGAGATTCTGATGCAAGGGGTGCGCTATTCTACATTTTGAATTACTGCACAACCACACCCCCTGCAACTAAGCCGTGTGTCGCTACCGGTATATATCCGTTATATACCCCCCCCGCGCTACAGAGACAGTAGTTGTTGAGACACCGTTACCCCCCCCCCCCCTCCCTTGTTACTAAACCCCCTGCAACGAGGCCGTGTGTCATAGCTTGTCTGTAACCAATACTTGGTCGTAATGAGGCGCACGGTTCAGACGGTTTCCGCTTGACTGCCCGTCGCCTGGCTTGTTGTCTTTGCTATTGCGTGTGTTGCAGGAGTCGTTGCAAGCCGGTACGCTGGTGTCCCATCGTTAATGAGCCTCCTGTGTTAGCGTGTGATCACCCTTTGGGCAGGGTTGACAGCCATAACCGTCTGCACATGCCTGACGATGTGCCCGCCCGTTCAAGACTGCACAAGTGTATTCACGACTACGATCAGCGAAATCAGAGACGCTGTCCGCAGGTGAATGTCTATGTCATAGCACCGCCTCCTTCCCTTCTTAACTTGAACTAACGATCATATGTGAGTATGTACTGTATAACAGATTCTCGTTCGGTTACAAGTGCGCGTTGCTGCAGGGCTAGAGTACTGAGCGTGTCCGCGGGTTGTCGTGCGGCGTGGGAATTCAATATTCCACAGCATTAGTACCTCGGTAATGTTTGTTTGTTGTTCATCTTCGGTGCAGATTATATTTTAACAATAAACGGCGCGTAGTGGCGGGGGGCGTTGGGGACCGCGAGGCGTTCGTATGTTTGTCCAGCAGCTCGCGAGACGTTCATATATTGTGGACTATTAACTTGAACTATGAAAAGGTGTCGTCCTCGTCTTCATCGCAGAGTTTGTTCGGCTACAATAAAATAGCGAAGTACTCCAGATAATGGGGTGGAGTTCCCCCCCCACATTCGTTTCGTCCCCCTTTGTATACTCTAGTACTGTATTGTATGCAGTAGCACTGTTGTACAACTGATTAACTCCCCCTGTTTCCCTTGTTCCCTACACTTCTGCCTGCGCAGTGTTGTGTGTGCAGTGTGTGACTGCAATTGCCGAAGCACGGATTGCTCGTGGGTAACAGCCGGTATCTAGCTCAGCAAGAATCTTCTGTCCGACCGCCAGATCCGGGCGTCAGCCTTATGTACTTCCAAGACCTTGTGTGATACTTGAGTCTTACACAGCACACGGAGATTTTGCACCTGTTGCTTTGTTTTTTCATACGTTTTGGCTGATATCTCTTGTTTGTTATACCGACCAGTGGCAGTGGGAATCCCTACTGGTTGTCCTGAAACACTTCGTCTCCCGAGGATAATACGCCTTTTTCATCGACCTGACCGGAGACATGAACGGAAAAGAAGGAGACGGCATCGATGCCGCCACTGCCGCCGCCGTCGTTACCGAGAAGCCCCCTGACCTGACGCACGCCCTAGAGCAAGCCGCAAGGATGGGGGTCGTGCAAGTTGTCGATACTCTCCTGTGCGCCGGGGCGAAAACAGGGACGGCCCTGCACAAATCTGCATGTTACCGCCGCTTCGCTGTGACCCACTCGTCCTGGACCACGCCCCCGGGGACGTCTCGGTCGTTGATAGCACCAGGCAAACCCCCCTGCACGTGGCGTATTCCCTTCAGGTCGTCACGCTCCTTCTGTCGAAGAGAGCAAACGTGAACACGACGAACCACCAGGGGTGCACGCCTCTTCACAAGGAAGTCGGCGAGTGGCTGTACGTCGTAACCTTGTACCCGGAGGACTGCGTGGCCTCTCTGGTCCATGCGGGCGCAGATCTCAACGCCGTAGATGATGACGGGGAGACCCCTCTTCACGTTGCGGCCGCCCTCGGCAACGCCAAGGGTGTTGGTGAACTGCTCTGGCACGGCAGAGACGAGACCAGTAGCTCCGCCATAGGGTTGACGGCCAGGAGTGTCACCGGGAGTCGTGCCCGTCTAGAGGACAAGAAAAACACTAGGTACGACTCCCGGTGACACTCCTGGCCGTCAACCCTATGGCGGAGAAAACGGTATCGTCTCCGCCGTGCCAGAGCAGTTCACCAACACCCTTGGCGTTGCCGAGGGCGGCCGCAACGTGCAGAGGGGTCTCCCCGTCATCATCTACGGCGTTGAGATCTGCGCCCGCATGGACCAGAGAGGCCACGCAGTCCTCCGGGTACAAGGTTACGACGTACAGCCACTCGCCGACTGCCTCGTGAAGAGGCGTACACCCCTGGTGGTTCGTCGCGTTCGCGTTTGCTCCCTTCGACAGAAGGAGCGTGACGACCTGAAGGGAATACGCCACGTGCAGGGGGGTTTGCCTGGCGCTATCAACGACAGAGACGTCCCCGGGGGCGTGGTCCAGGACGAGTGGATCAAAGGGAAGCGGCGGTAACATGCAGCTTTGAGTAGAGCCGTCCCTGTTTTCGCCCCGGCGCACAGGAGAGTATCGACAACTTGCACGACCCCCATCCTTGCGGCTTGCTCTAGGGCGTGCGTCAGGTCAGGGGGCTTCTCGGTGAGGACGGCGGCGGTGTCGGCAGTGGCGACATCGATGCCGTCTCCTCCTTTTCCGTTCATGTCTCCGGTCAGGTCGATGAAAAAGGCGTATTATCCTTGGGAGACGAAGTGTTTCAGGACAACCAGTAGGGATTCCCATTGCCACTGGTCGGCAGTGGTGTCGAGAGCATGGCCGATCCAGGCCCCCGCCTGCAGAAGTCTGTCCACCATGTCTATCTCTACCCCACGGACGGCCATGTCGAGCGCATCGCATAGAAGCTGCTTCCACTCCGATACGTCCATTGCCGACTCCACGAGCTCCAGCACCTCCTCTGCCTCCCTGCCGCGCAAAGCGTTCTCGTTAGGTGCCGCGGGTGCTTTCGGGTTTGCGCTCTCGACCACCACAATTCGCAGCTTGGTCCACGTCCCACCCCAGTCGTAAGGGGAGTGCTTGAACTTTGCAAGTCGCAGCACCCCCTCGGCCCTGTCGCACAGGGGGTAAGAAGCGGAACACCCCTTCCCCGAGGACATCCTATAAAAACAGACGCACAACAAATACAGCAGCGTGCATCAGAAGCAGCAGCGGCGTTTTTGCAACTACGATAGTCAGGAGTACGACTGCTGTACTGTTGTAAATGTACGCTCTTTTCGAGGGGCAGACGCACAGACACTTTCGACTGCAATTAAAAAAAACATTGCCGCAGTTACACTTGCGGCGGCGACGGGGGTTAAATTAAGTGCTTCACTGCTGTACACTACTGCTGTACACTACTGCTGTACAGCAGTACTGCTGTACACTACTGCTGTACAGGGGCTGGTGAGTACTGTTAAGATTTTTAGCCGTTGCCAGGAACTCGCGACACCTGCAAGCGATCTTCCATGTGATATTTAACACACCTGTAACCGAGCTTCCTGCGCGGCAGCCCGCCTTCGGATCTTGTTTGT
This sequence comes from Saccharina japonica, assembly GCA_008828725.1. NCBI lineage: Eukaryota > Phaeophyceae > Laminariales > Laminariaceae > Saccharina > Saccharina japonica. The sequence continues at coordinate 121,056 of MEHQ01000914.1, read as the reverse complement.
TCTCTGGAGCGCTCTGCGTTCCTCCGCAGCCACCCAGGCTTCCTCTGTCTCTGTCTGCTGACAAGATGAAATCTGCATGGACATCCGTTGGAGGGCAGCTTTCGCAGCATAACTCTCTTGCAAACGAGCATCAACCGCAACCTTTGTGTTGGATCTCCCGCCCTGGCCGCGAGCGGGAGATCCAACACAAAGGTTGCGGTCGATGCTCGTTTACAAGAGAGTTATGCTACGAAAGCTGCCCTACAACGGATGTCCATGTGGATTTCGTCTTGTCGGCAGACATAGGCAGAGGAAGCCTGGGTGGCTGCGGAGAAACGCAGAGAGCTCCAGAGAACAGACAAGATCCGAAGGCGGGCTGCCGCGCAGGAAGATCGGTTATCAGGACCACCGCCTCGTGCCTCCATCCCTGTACGACCGCCACCACGTCCCCAGCCGCGGTTCCGTCCCCTGTGTTCGGGAGGGGATGTACGCCCTGTGCGTGCTTCACGCACCCCCTGAGATAGCGAAGGGCCACCACGACCACCCCGGCCTCGCCCCCCCCTTGCACCACGACGACCGATGGTAGAATCAAGCTCAAGGGTCTGCTCGACAGCAGGGCTCAGAGCTGGCGAGGTTTCGATAATATCCTCGTCGTTATTGTCATCGTTGCCGCCATTGTCATCGTCGTCGTTGTCCGTGTAGTTATCGTAACCACCATCGGTGGCAATGAGGATTCCGTGGATGTTGGCCTTGCACTCTTCAGCGCGCGTAGTCCGAGGGCCGGCATCATCGTACTTACTCGTCGTGTTTGAAGTTCGACCTCTGTAAAGGTGCGGGAATGCAGCGGTTGGTCGTTTTGGTGGAGGTTTATTGTTCGTAGAGGTGAGCGAGTGCTGTGGGGGGGGGGGGGGGGGGTCACAATCTAAGGCGGGTGTTTGTTATGGTTAGTAGTGTGATCGGCTTTGAGTTCAGACTCTCGCTTTGCAAAGCGACCGCAATATACGCGAGGAAGAGACAAATTCCCGATGAGTCTTCATCAACATTTAGCAACTTATCTGTCGCTTGTCAGCTGGAATTGCATACGCACCAGTTGAGCGCCAGCGCCGGCGTTGGTGACGTCGTCCAGAAAGTCGCGCACGAGATCGCGGAGAATATTACGCTGCACTCCGTCGATGTTCCCCCGGGTGAGGTTTTGCTTCCTGGCCTCTTTAAATCGCCCATCTTCGGATACCCAGCGATCGTCGACGGGGATATCGAAAACATAACGCGAAGAATGGCTTTTTTTGTTGTTTTGCGTGTTGCTCATATGGATCGATAGGATCAGGTGGAACCGTAGTGAGTGGTGTAACGTTTCGTAACATGCACTTGGTATCTCCATCATCTTACCGAAAGGTGGTGAGGGAGGGGTGTTATACCGCCCCAGGATTCATATTTACAGTACAATTGCTCACGTATGGTTAGGGTTCGTTTCATAGGTCCCGTGATATATTAACATGTAGTGCTCCCCACTATGCACTATGGATAAGATATAACATACGTAATCAATAGGTGTGTACCTTTCACAAGCTTTCCGCCTGAAATACCCCATCTTGCGATCATGGTTTCGTTTAGAACACTGCTACAGCGCGGACATGGAAGAGACGCCAGGGGCAGGAGGGACGGAGGGTGGGGGGGTACTCAATTTTCATGAATGGCCGTAGTAGTATGACCATAGACCCTCGCATCCCTACAATACGGGACAGAGCATGAGGGCAGGGGGGGGGGGTGACCTCGTATGGACAAACAAATACTGGAACACAATCACGCCACAGCAAGCCGGGAGTTGCAGAAAGAGGAAGCATCCATGTGTTTGTGACGGTGGATGCAACATGCCACCAATCAGTCACTGTAGAATGCACGATAAGTCTACGGCTGCCGTTTGTTAACCTACGAACAATCTATACCCCTACCATCGCCCCGAGACTAGGCAACGTGCAGGTCCACGCCATAAATAGCTCATGTATGGTCGCTGGCCACTTCCATTAGGATGCCGTCGGAAAAAAAAGAATGAATTTCGCTCATTTCGTCCTGTGATCACAGCGATCCGGTTTGTTTTTCATTCCGACCTTCCTAGGAGTGTGGTGTCGTTTTCTCTTTTTGGCGCGTACCCTTGCCCTCACAGTCATTTTTTTCACTGCAAATTATTGTCAGTTGTGCACACCCTTGCGTGGAGCATCGAGAGAGGCGTAATTTAATAATCTCGAACCGCTACTACCAGGGCGTCCCCCGGTATTTCGTGAACACCATCGGTTCTCTTGGCCGTATATGGTTTCAATGTAAATTATTGTATTTCGGCGAGCAACTATCTACCGCAGTCTCACCCCCCCCTCCATTCTCCAACGGTGCTCCGTCTCGAAAGGGATGCGTGGTCAATGGTCAAATGACTAAGGCAAGCAACAAATGAGTAACGCCCCCCCCCCGCACCTCCCCCCCCCCCATCCCTCCCTCCCCGCCCAACCCTTCCCAATAGTAGCACATAACACTCGGCGTGCGCAGCATATAGTTAAATTAAGCAGTCTTTCCGTCCATCATCTGGATTCCACTTGCGTTGCAGTTTCGCTTCCTCTACACACGTTTTAGCATGCGGGGAATTTGTTGCGGCGGAAATGGCATACGTAACGTAAAATACGTACGTAGCGGATGCTTCCTAGATATAGGCAACTCCCTGCCAAGTCAAAGGAAGCACCGCCTTGGTCAGTCCAAAAACAAACACAAACACAAAACCAATCCAGAGGGAAAAATGGAAGAGAACTTGAGCGTGCGTGACTGTGAACCGAGACTGAGTACTGCGAGCGTAACAATAAGGCATTGTTGAAGGTTTCATACGGAGATCTGTTGTGTAGCGCTAGAGCTTGGAGAAGGATTGCTTGAAACGAGATTGGAACGCGCAGGCAGAAGACTCGTAGCCTTTGCAGGAAGCAATCGTGACAGGATACAGGAGGAGGAACAACCTGAAAGCATCTACGGAAGGAAACGAACCACGAAGCGGTGAGAGACTAGGGACAGGTGGATTGGAGACCAGGGTTCGTACGTCTAAAACAGCTCTTATCCTTCGTTACATGGGGCTTCAGCTTGGGATTTCCGTGCGGCCATGTACAGGTTGACAATTTTGCTTGACTCATGTAGAAAAGTACAGCAACAAACCAGGCTAGCTATAGTTCAAGTTCGTAAAATAATATAGACAATAAGCTGGGCAGTCGAAACATGAAAGATTTTCTAGTCCTGAGTGCTTCCTTCTTGTGCTCGTGCAGGCCCTATTTTTGTCGCACAGGCATCGTACTCTATCTACTTGTGCCTAAGCAATGCTGTACGTAGCTGCTCTAAATGTCTCGGGGTAGTCGCTCTATCGCTCCTATCTAAAATCTCGCGTCATGCATTGGCAGCTGTTCGATAAGGGGTACTGCTGTCTGCTGCTGTACGTAAATACTCGTAATCGTACGTATCTGGAACAGCCTATCGCTCGTAGATACTCATAGAGAGAGCTAGATATGATATGCCCACTGTGCATACGTACGCGTAATCGTAGATCTGTGCAGGTGACCTCTACGTACAACTGCTACTGCTGTACACAACCTAGAGAGAGCAGACGCATACAACTCGGTATCAACTACTTGCATGACGCTAGATTTGTTTGTGTATCAGTACGTGTACAATCAGTGGCATTTTTTTTGTAGATTCCCAAGTCTTGCGGAGGTTTTCTTGATGCGGGTTACGGGGTCGCACGAAATTTTGGGGGTTTTTTTCCGTCTGATGCCAGGTACCCTCTGCTGCTAGACCACCGCGAACGCTACAGTTTGAACCTCGGCATGAAACTAGGCTAATTCGAACGATCTTGTGTAGAGCTATCGACAGTGTTAAAATCACCTCAATGCGTGGGAGCATGTAGGATATATATATCATCTGGCGGATTATGTTCTTGAAAAAAGCAGGTTACAGTATATGGATGACCCATCCCCGATGCAGAATGATACGTACGTTCCTCTCTCGTTGCGATGATAACAACACCAACACGCTGCAGCAACAACACAGCAACAACAACCTGCCGTTGTACTCGCACGAGTCCCAACAGCTGTCGAGGTGGCGAGGTGTGGCTCGGCCGGTGTTGTGCTATGTTTTGGTTAATTTTGCTGGTAACCGCTGATGCTTGCTGCTTGCTGTACGTTGCTGTGAGTTCGACCGATTAAGTGATAAAGTCAAATGTATAGTGTCACAATTATTGATGGATAGGTGCTATGATTGGTCTACCTTACGATTTTTTCAGGCACCAACATGTTTTTTTGGGAAAGATGTTTTTTTTTCTTAGAAAGGTGTACGTACATGCATCCCTGCCTCTGCTATAGTAAGTGTTGTATACTAACAAGCTGGGGGGGTGTCTATGTCCGTCTATGTATGCCCAGGCAGGATGGTGAGAACGGAGTAAAATTATTATTTCGTTCAACACTACTGCTGAACGAGTTTTGTTTTTTTCAGGATGATTGTTGAACCAGTTTTGTTTTTTTGTTTAAGTTCTTACGTGATAAATCACTATAGGAATGTACCTATGTTCATGGTACAGGTTGAAAATGAGTTCAGATCTGTTGATTGACCTACACTTGATACATACTGTGAGACGATCACAAGACAAGGGCTTTTTATGATTTTATATCTTCGCAGATCTACAGGCACTGCAAGGTCGCTCTTACAGGTGTTTCAGGGGTGGCGATATTGCAAATTGATTCTAGTTTTCAATTATGTATGGGGAATGTAAGCCTTTCTGTAGCTGCTCTTTGTCATGCTGAGAACTTACCGGAATTGGAAACATGGTTTAGGGATATTATCATAGTGGAACAGGAACGGGGGAAGCTCGATAACAATACGTTGGAATTTGATATTTGTAGAGAATGGAAGTTTGAGGAGTGTAGAGATATGCATGAATATCTAGCCCCTGAAACCTTTATCGATTGTTCCTCTATTAATGGATGTTGATACCTCGATAGGTGTTTACAAAATGTATAGATTCTGCTGTTCCAGGTTCGTTGAGATAATGTGTAAAGGGTGTACAACAATGACGGATATAGCTAATGCCTACAATGAGATTGATGTGTCTTAGATACCTAGGGCATTCCATACGTTGCTCTGTTAGTGAAGACTCGAGCTTTCGAAAGGTTGCATATATATCATAGTAAGTGGACAACTTTCATTAAACCAGGAAGGTAGATATACATACACTCGAAACCTTTTCCCACCCACTTTGTCCCGAGCCACTGTTTATGCCCGTTTGATGGAGACAACCCGGTGTTACTAGACTCCATCGATCCCCTGGACTCCACTCGTCTCCCTGGACTACATCGTTGGGCACCATCTTCGCCTTGTACGACACAGCGTCGTCGAGTCCGTCGTGTACTACGCAGCTTCGTCGAGTACATCGGGTACAACACAGCGTCGTCGAGTCCGTCGTGTACTGCACAGCCTCGTCGAGTACATCGGGTACAACACAGCGACGTCGAGTTCATCTTGCTCTACACGACAGCAAAGCGAGAGGTTTCGTCAAAGGGAAACGGGCGGCGTCCCGGGGAAGGGGGGAGGAGTGATGGAAGGGAAGAACATAACCGGGTCACCAAACGGCTATGGCAGGAAGAGGGGGACCTAACCGGGTCATCCAACGGCCATGGGAGGAAGAGGGGGACCTTTTCGGGGACCTTTTGGTGGACCTTATCCGAGGGGAGGCCCGCCACAGGGAGGCTCGCCACAGAGCGGCCAGGCTGGATGGGGTCCGCAGGGTTGTACAGGACAAGGGGCAACAGGACCGGCAAATCCTGTAGGAGCGGGAGGCGGGTATAATCAGATGGCCCCTCCCCCTCTACCGTAGCCCTTTGGAGTCGGAGGACGATGGGGTCCACAGGTAGCCCCCAAGAGGAGCACATCCGAATCCCTAGTGGACCTCCGATGGTGCCAAGGCCGCCACGGCAACAGCGGCCAGGGTTCGCTGGGCAACAGCAGCCAGGGTTCGCTGGTCAACAGCAGCCAGGGTTCGCTGGTCAACAGCAGTCAGGGTTCACTGGTCAACAACAGCCAGGATTCATCGGACCAGTGGGAACTCAGGGGTGGTAGGCACCGTGGGGTGGTCAACCCATGATGCGGGGGTGAGGACCCCAGGGAGGACAACCACCCTTCCCACTAGGAACTGATGGATCGCGGATCGGACAGCTTAATCTCGCAAGAAAGACGGGACAGTACGGGTTGTGCAGGATTTTCGAGGTGCCAATGCACTGCTCAAGTCACAGAGTGGAGGACTCGGGGACCTGCAGCACATTATGGACGAGATGGAAGGGTCTAAGTATTTATCCAGCATCGATTTGGCTTCAGGATTCTTACAGCTCGAGATCCATGAAGACGATCGACACCTGACGGCGTTTCGAAACGCTGATGGGAAGCTGTACGAGTACGTTCGCTGCGGCTTCGGGTTGAAGACAGTGCCATCCGCGTTTGCCAACTACGTGAGACGGCGACTGTTACCAGTCAAGGATAAAGGAATCAAGAACTGGTTGGACGACATCGCCATCCCGTCGAAAACCCTTGAAGATCATTGGGGGCTGCTTCGAGAAACGTTCGAGTGTCTACGACAAGGACGTCTAACCGTCAATCTCCAGAAATCGCATTTCTGTCAGTCGGTCATGGAGTTCGTCGGCACGATCGTGGATAGGCTTGGTACCAGACCAGCCCCGAGCAAGATTGATGCTATCACACAGCTATCGAGACCGGACACGGTGGAGGAAATGCGAGTGCTGCTGGGCATGACAGGGTATTTACGGCAATTCGTACCCCATTATAGCACAGTGGTGGCGCCTATTTCCGACTTGCTGAGAGATCCAAGGTTCAGAACCAAGAGAGCGAGGAAAAAGAAAGTTCCGTGGGGAGAAGAGCAGAACAAGGCTTTTAATGCGCTTATCGAAGCTTTGACGTCACCTCCAATTCTAGCCCTGCCGGTGTGGACAGAACCGTTCTCGCTGTACACCGATGCCAGTGAGACAGGAGCAGGGGCGGTGCTAACGCAATGCATCGAAGGAGTGGAGAAGGTGATCGCGTACGCCAGCAAAAGGTGGTCAAGGGGGGACTCCAAAAGGTCAGCAACAGACCGAGAATGCATGGCAGTCATGTGGGCGGTGAGCAAATTCCAACCCTATCTTTGGGGGCGGACGTTCACGCTCATCACGGACTGTTCGGCATTGACTTGGCTCTTCAAAAGCCAATCCCTCACACCGAAATACCACCGCTGGGCTCTGAGGTTGATGGAGCATGACATAATCTTGAAGTGGAGGCCGGGGACACAACATCAGCTCCCGGACGCCATGTCGCGGTTACCGAACAAGAGCAACGTGATCGAGGACTTCGACGACTCTTTTCCAGGAGACGAGTCGTTGCCAAACGTTTACAAGGGGCCACAAGGGCCAGTGCTCGACGGCGTACACCTCGAAACCGTAGGAGTGGAAGGTGTGGACGAAACTAGTACTCAAAGTCTTGCAGTGCTGGCAGCCGTCGCATTCACACCCGCAGACCCGTCTGAGGCAGATACTCAACAGGCCGAACTTGTTATTGCACCGGAGCTTCCAGTGGTGGTCATGCTCGACTGTGGGGGGGAGGCAGCATCCTTGCATCGGAGGGATTGCTGACGGTCAGAAGAGCGGTAGACCAGGACTGAACAGCACTGGAATGCATCAGAGCAAACGGACTGGACAACGGTGCGAGGCTACTTAGGGTGACAACAGGGTCGCAGGAATGCCTAAGCATGTTGAGAGAGGTGAAACCAGACGTGGTGGTCGGTGACGCCTGCAGGAGGTTTGAAGGGGTACGAGAGAAGGAAGGAGTATCCGGAGCGAGTAGCTTAATCCAAGCTGCCATCGCCTCAGACGCGCGAGTTTTTATACTCGAATGTTTGGGCAACCTTCTGCGAACGACAGAATGGACCGACGAGATTCTCCCTGCTTTGGAACGAGAGTCATACATCGTGGACAAGGCAGAGATTACATCGTGGACAAGGCAGAGATATCGGCGAGCCAAGTAGGGATTCCGTGGAGGAGGAAACGGACATTTGTGGTAGGAATCAAGGGAGGCCTTGCCACGAAGGGGAAGTTAGCCGTTTGGAAGCGGAGGTTGGAGAAGGTAAAGCAACCAGTTCAGAATTGGGGGAATTTCTGGGACGAAGAGGCGCATACTTCCTGAAGAGAGGCATCGGAGAGCGAGCAGTTTATTCGTTCAGCGAACCCATCATCTCTTTGAACCGTGTTCACATCATGGGGGAAAAGCCAACCGAAGGGTATGTCGCACACCCAGCGGATACGGCACGCCTTGAAGAAGCTGAGGAGTTGCACTTCAACGACTACGCCAAGATCACCACAGGACAGGAACACTATGTGATCCCGCAGACGGTCAGAGAAAGCGCAGCGGCGAACGTCATCGCAGATTTCACGTCTCCTCCAATGCTACGAGCAGTGTTAGTTGAACTAGCTGTTCAAGGCTTACTGGGAAAACCGGTGCCAGAGGTCGTGGAACTGGAAGGATTGGCCTGCGTGGTGTTTGAGGATTACCTCGCAGCAGCAGAAACCTTAGGGGTGACGAGAGCGGTCACGAGGTCGCAGGCGAAGGCCACTCCCCAGGAACCGGAGGTTGTCTGGGAGGCAGAACCACCGTTACCTAAGCAGGAGGAGATGAAGAATGCACCGACGCAGACAATCACTACTACTGAACTACCAGTGGAAGTTGATCGTCCACGCAAACGCAAAGGGCAGAGAGAGCCCATCCCAAAACCGAAACGGCAACGAGATCCTTTGGAGGAACTACCGAAAGACACCAGCAGCCGTTCAAGCGGATCAGGGAAAGAGGCCAAGGAGTCCCAGCGGTCGGAGCCGCCCATGCTGGAAAAGGTGACAGCTATTCTCCAAGACACGCCACAGCTGATGCAAAGGCAGTGCGAAGATATGGTACTTGGCAGGATTCGGGAAGAACTCCAGGAAGTGGGAAACCGAGGAGCAGGAGGTGGCGAATATGTGATGGACGACAATGGCCTCTTGTGGGTAGCACCTCTGGGAAAGGTCCCACGACTTGCAGTTCCCCAATCTCTCGTTCCAGGGATTATGGCGTTGGGTCAAAGCACCTATGTGCATCCAGGGACGGCGAGAACTACAGCCTTGGTTAGTCGTCGGTATTGCTGGCCTACCCTCATCAGGGACGTGAGAGACTACGTCCTCTCGTGTGGGTGCAGGCGTCGCAAGCGATCAGCGAGTCAACGGGTTGCCATGCTATCGGCGAGGTTTCTGCGACCTGGGGAGGGACTCGAAGTCGACATCCAGGACATGGGGGTGAAGTCGGACGCAGGCAACAAAGTTCTACTGGTGGCAGTCGACAAAGCCAGCAAGTTCTTGTTCGCCTTCCCGCTCTCCACGAAAGAAGCACTCGGAGTAGCGAAAAAACTGCTTGAAGTGATGCTTACTTTTGGGCTACAGCTGTATGTTCGCAGTGATCCGGGATCCGAGTTCACGGCAGAGGTGATGCCAAAACACTTATGAATGCGTTGAACGTGAACCATCGCCTATTGGCGCCTTGCGACCATCTTCGTGCGCAGGGGACGGGTGGAGAGACTGGGGGGGTGGCCCTACACGAAGCACTAGGAGAACTGTGCAAGACCTGCCACGCAGATCGGGACGAGTACGTACAGCCGGCACTGTGGATCCATCGCTACCAGCGCCGCGACCTGCGCTTGCCGGTGGGATAGACACTCCCTTCCGTCTTTTCTATCGGTCGTGATGCCGCGCCACGCAAACTTGCATGCCTACTCACACCGAGATCGATGGTGGTGATTTCAGGGGCGGGGATGCACAGTTACGTGGCCCGACAAACGTCAAGCGTACAAGGAGCGTACGGATGTACGGAGCTCTATTGTAAAGACATTGATGACAGGCAGAAAACTCGTCGAGAGTCGGAATGCTGAAATCGCGATTCGAACCTCGTAGGAACCCGTCTGGTTGTCGCGAGAACAAGGTGCTGCGTGAAGGAGGCATAGTCTGTGGATTGGAAGGGCAAGGAAATACACCATAAGCTTGCCCCACGAGGCACTGGACCAGACCTTGGCGAGTGGACTGAAGTTGTTTCTTACCAGGACTCAGCCCTACATCGTCACGATGAATGACGAGGGATTCGCGACGGAGGGCGTCAGCCCCAGCGAAACATGAAGATGTTCCACTCACGTCCGGGACAACCTCACGTCACGACTTCCGAGACGAGTCGCCCTCACCTTGGCATGGCGGAGTGACTTCGCGACTTGCGGAGCCTTCGTTGTAGCCGTACGCCTATTATACCCTGATGACAGAGAGGCTGGATGGGTCAGCAGCAACGCTTGGAAGTGGCGATACAAGGGGCGATTCTCGTGATGCGTTCAGAGTCGCCAGTGGCTATCTGCAGGAAGAGGCGCGAGACAGTTTCAACCCCCTTACAGCTGGACGTTTTCCATGCCACTGTGGGCAGACGTATCCCGCGAGCCGAATGCCGGCTCAAGGCCCGACTTCCGATGCTAACACGAAGGAAAGAGATGAATCGACTGACATGCGTGAAGCCAAACACCCCGTTAGGACCGTTGCATCTGGCCGCGAATTCGCGGACGAATGAAGCGCAAATAAGAAGCGTCACCTTTCGAAGATCTTCGACTACAATAGTCACCGTACTGCGCGGCGTTCGGTACCAGACGGACATTGGGAAGAACTCAAACGACACGTGAGATCCTTGAAGGCAGGAGAGCCTGGAAATTGCGTGATCCGGTTCCCCTGTAAACGCGAATAGAGTTCGATGGAGAATGGGGAGAAAACGATTAGCCGAAGACCGACTACTGCGACACGGACCAAGACTGCTCGGCCTACCCGATTAACGCTGGAAAAGCCGGGTAGTGCGTTTGGATAAGAGGCTTTCAGCTGGTGCGCTTGATGAGAAATTCTAGCAAGTCCAGCAGTACCGATCTGGGACCCAACGCGGAAAAACGCAAGGCCCAGGGTCCCTACCCCCGGGGTGACGCCTTTCCATTAAAATGGTAGACGCCACTCATTCGAGCCTCACGGTAATCGAAACACGATTAAGTGTGGGAAAAGGCCCTCACTCTTACTCCAGTGTGTCCGCAGCCCGGTTAGCACGGTATTTTCAGGAAACCGTGCTGGGGGGGTGTTGCGGCGGAATTGGCATACGTAACGTAAAATACGTACGTAACGGATGCTTCCTAGATATGCAACTCCCTGCATTAGTCAAAGGAAGCACCGCCTTGGTTAGTCCAAAAACAAACCAAAAACACACAATACCAAAGAGGGAAAAATGGAAGAGAACTTGAGCGTGCGTGACTGTGAACCGAGACTGAGTACTGCGAGCGTAACAGTAAGGCATTGTTGAAGGTTTCATACGGAGATATGTTGTGTAGCGCTAGAGCTTGGAGAAGGATTGCTTGAAACGAGATTGGAATGAACGGGCAGAAGACTCGTAGCCTTTGCAGGAAGCAATCGTGACAGGATACAGGAGGAGGAACAACCTGAAAGCATCTACGGAAGGAAACGAACCACGAAGCGGTGAGAGACTAGGGACAGGTGGATTGGAGACCAGGGTTCGTACGTCTAAAACAGCTCTTATCCTTCGTTACAAATTATATTGATCCTCCCCTCAAGGGAACATCTGGTTTGTGTGGCCGGGGCGGTGTGATCGCGCCGTTCTCGGTACCGTTCGTTTTGCCACAGTGTCGCTCGGCCCATTGCCGCCCGCGTCGTTCCCTGGTTCGATCGTGCCGTCGCTCCCTTCGCGGTATATCGTACTCGCGCGGCCGCAGGAGTAGGAACAGCACGCCAGTAGTTTTGCAACAACAAAAAAACTATTTTTAAGTACGCACAGCTTGAGCCAATTATGCTCCATATCCTGGTAGTTAGTTGATGAGCCGTAGTGCCAGGCATTCATTTCGTCCACCGTGCTCGGCTCCACTGGCCTACCAGTCGGTATACCACCAATAATGTGATAGAAAAAGTACTTTCAATGCAGCGTTTGCCGAGCCCCAAGTTTCTGGGCACGCCATTAATCGAAGGGGGTATCCTTGCACTTCTGCACTCAATGGGAGGGACCGGGCGCTCGGCGAGAGTTACTCCTCGGAACAACGCCACGGTTCCGCCGTGCCCGGGGACAATATGGTCAAAACCCTCGTTCATAAAGCTGTCCATACATCTGCAACTCAGACGAACCGTAGACGAAAACGGTGACACCCAGAGATTATACCGCCCCGCAGAACGTAGAAATCCCGACCACTGTGGCTGATTCCATATCTCCGAGCACGCCATTGATCAAGGGGCTTCCCACGCTCACCCTCGCCCAATAGGGCGGCACCGGACGCGTGACAAGACGTTCCTGTCGTGGGAACGTTACGGTCCCAGCGCACCCACAGGGAGGATAGGGCCCCATCCCCGATTCGTAGAGCTTTCCACAAAGCTACAACTCCGACGGACAGGGGACGAAAACAACGACCCCCCACGTCGATACCGCTTTGTAGGTGTGTACATTCCAACCCCAGCCAATAAATGGCTGATTGATGATTTGTCTAGATTTCGTGAGGCGAGTGGCACCCGCGGAGGGTACGGCCACGACCCCAAATCATAAATAATTCCAAACACCTACAACTGCGATGAATGGGGGAAAGAATCGTTGATCCGCCGGGACGAATCTTCTCCGCACGGGGTGGAAACTCAACGCGTTGGCTGATTGCCGATAGGATTGGGTTTTCCACACGATGTGTATCGACCCGGGGGATGTCTGTTTTCGTCCCAGGGTTGTTGAATTTGTAGATGCATTGGAGGTTTTTCAATCCAGGGATGGGATATTGCGATCCCCGGGTGCGGAGGGACCTCGGCGTCGCCTCGAGGGGCAACTCTCGCCACGCGCTGGCTCCATTAGGGCCAGCCGGCCTTAAATCAGCCGGTGGGATTGGGAATTCCACACCATGCGGGGCGGTATCGACCCGGGGGGTGTCCGTTTTCGTCCCCGGGTTGCTGAAGTTGTAGATGTATTGAAGGATTTATGATCTGGGGGTGGGACCTTTTCGTCCCCGGGTACCACGAGACCTCGATGTTGTCCCAAGGGAAAACTATCGCCGCGTGCTGGCTCCATGAGTCATGAGCCCCAGTCAATCAGGAATCAACCGGTGGGGTTGGGGTTTCCACACGCTGCAGGGTGGTTTCGACCCGGGGGATGTTTGTTTTCGTCGCCGATTTATTGGAGTTGTAGATGTAGTGCATGCTTCTGATCCGGGGATGGATATCTATTGTCCCCGGGTGCGGCGGGACCTCGACGTCGTCCCGGGCGAAAGCATCGCCGCGCGCTGGCTCCGTGAGCCTTCTGCCAATAAAAAAATAGCCCGTGGGGTTGGGGTTCCACGCCATGCGGGGCGGTGTCTACCAGGGGAATGTCCGTTTTCGTCCCCGGGTTCCTGGGATTGTAGCTGTACAGAAGGCTTCATGACCCGGCGACGGGACCTTATAGTCCCCGGGTTCGGCGGGGCCTCGACGTTGTCCTGAGGGGAAACTCTCGCCAAGCACCGGCTCCATAGCCCCAGAAAAAAGCAGTAATCAGCCTATGGGGTTAGGGTTTGTGGTCGTCAGGGGACATCCGGGCTACATCCCCGGGTTTCCTAGATAGATATGAATATTAGGGTATAACGGACCTTGCCACTTACTGCTGTAGAATATCGCCCACAGCAGTCATTCCAGCAGTCTCTGTTCCAGCTCTCTATCCTCTGGTTTCAGTCCGGCCTTCGGGTCCGGTCGGTGTGTTGTTTTGTTCCAGGTAATAATATGCACGTATTTTAGGGTTATTGCCGAGGGTGGTCATCTCACTCGAATGCACTACCGAGATGCTAACCCTGGGTTGAGCTTGATCTACCCGACCATTCTAAAAAGGTTCCCACACCTTGCGGGGTGATATCGACCTGTCCGTTTTCGTCCCCGGGTTGTTGGAGTTGTAGATACACGGAAGGATGTATTATCCGGGGATGGGACCCTATCCTCCCCGGGTGCCGCTGGCTTCACATGCCGCAGCCAATCAGGGTTTGTGCGATGTGCGTGGGGTTACCACACCGTGCGGAGCGGTGTTAACCCCGGGGGTCGCCGTTTTTGTCCCCGCGTGGTCGGAGTTGTAGATATATGGAAGGATATCTAATCCGGGGATGGAACCCTATCTTCCCCAGGTGTGGCGGAATCTCGATGGTTCTATTCAGCACCAATATTCTAGCAAGAGCCAGCGGCTTCTGGCATGGATTTGGCCAACCGGCGACAAAACGAACATACCTCGGATCAATACCGCCCCGCGCGATGGTCCTTACATTTCCGTTCAGAGTGGTACTACTGTACATCACAGCACACTACAAGTACTACCATGCCAAGGTACTGACATACTAATATTGGCAACCCAGGGCTAGCACCACGGGCGGAGCCGTGGCCGTGCCCCCTGTAAATGTGAATACGTAAATACCGTATATACGTACTACTATGTATACCGGTACTGCAGTAAGTAGCATTCAGGAAGCCGATAACCTTGATCTACAGTGCCGATATACATATGTATGTGATGATTTTCCATCATACGTGTCAACGTTGTATGGTACAAGATATTATGGCCATCTTGAATGGCACTCATCAATCCTGTACAGTTAAGGCCGGGTGACATGGGTTCTCTCATGGGCACGAGTTCAGTCTCATGGGACGTCCCATGAGTCGTTCCCATGAGACGTATTATGTCGCATTAGACACACCCCAAGGGGCGGAGAACATAACATCATGAAACAGACGATTTTCCTAATTGAAAATTGCCTTTCCGATGAGAATGAAAATCGAAAGTATTGTTTTTTAATTGTAAGAGATGTAATTCCCTTACAGTCATTTTTTTCACTGTAAACTATTTTCAGTTGTGACACCCGTCGATGACAAAAACAAAAAAAATATCGGCATCGGCAGTCTCAAGATATCGAGGATCCCAGAAAAGCTGTATTTGTATTTATGGGCGAGGGACCTCGCTCATAAATGCAAATTCCCTTAAATCCTTGATTTTTCGAGCCTGTCAAGGCCGATTTCCATTTTTTTCGTGGATTGATACCTACCATCGAGGAACATATTTTCAAGGTCAAATTTTGATCGTGAGCGAAATACAACTCTTAAACAATAACAAAGTACTAAAATCGATTTTCATTTTCATCGGAAAGGCAATTTTCAATTAGGAAAACCGGCTGTTATGAGTTCTCTCATGGGGCATCCCATGGGCCGAGGTCATTCCCATGGGACGTCCCATGGGCCGTTCTCATGGCCGTTCCCATGGGATATGTTCTGTCCCATGGGTTGTATTATGGGACGAGTTTAGTCCCATGAGACGTCCCATGGGCAGTTCCCATGATACGTGTTCTGTCCCATAAACAAAACCCATGCGTTGCATAATGTCCCATGAGTTCCCCCGCGGGGCGTCCCATGGGTCGTCCCATGGGACGAGTTCAGTCCCGTGGGACGTTCTTTGTCATATGAAACACAGCCCATGGGTTGGAAAACGTCCCATGAGTTCCTCGTGGGGCGTCCCATAGGCCATTGATTGGTCGTCCCATGGGTCGTTCCTATGGGACGTGTTCTGTCTCATGGGACACAACCCATGGGTTGCAAAACTTCCCACGAGTTTCTTCGTGGGGCGTCCCATGGGACGTTCCATGGGTCGTTCCCTTCTTGGGACATGTTATGTCCCATGATCGGTTCCCATGGGACATTATAGGAGAAACCATGGGACGACCCATGGGGCATTCCATTCCATGGGACACCCCATGGGATTTGGAGGCCATGAGACGACCCATGGGTCAACTCGTAGGATAACCCATGGGCTGTCCCATGGCGCGTACCATGGACCCATAGGCCGACCCATGGGATAACCCATGGGTCATACCATGGTATGTCTCATGGGATATCCCATGGATCGTCCCATGAACTTCCAAGTAATGTAGGTCCTAACCCACTGTTAAGAAACGTCAGTTTGACGTTGAGGCTCAAAGTCCCAATTTTGCAGGCACACCCCTGCTGTATCGTTTCCTATTTGTTTGGGCGTTCTTCAACCGTTCCGTTTTCTTAAACGAGTCATTTCTAATTGTTAGGGCTCTCATCAATCTGTGCAGTTTCTTATCCCAGTGAGCTCTCAAGAAACCTTTTTCCTTGGGTGTTCTATGCCCAGCGAGCTTTGTGTCCATTTTGATGTTGCACACAATGATAATGAGTTTACCCAAACTAACAAAAGCGGCTGGCGATTTTGGGGGTAGAGGACTGGATATCCGGTTGAAAGCAACCCAGCCAGGAACCTCCACACTGCGGGAGAAGTCCAAGGTGGTGTTGTGCAGTATACTCAGCAGTGCTTGCTGTGCTGTAGTCCGCGTTTCTTGTTTCGTTCGTCGTTTCCGAATCGACCACGTTTCTTATCTCGTGGGGTGTCGATTGCTGCTGTTTCTTATGTTGGTATTTATTTTCTTGTCGGCCAGTTTGACCTGCATTTAACTTCTTGCGCCGACAAGGCGCCGAATAATTCCTTAGTTTTGGTGGAAGGCCGAGCCTCAGTTTCTTTACTGTATAGAACAGACGGGATATTAATAGACAACAGGCGGTCGCCCCGGTGGGCTAGCAGGTAACCACGAAGCATGTTAGCGTCAAGAAAGCGAGTTCGAGCCCCGCCGAGTGCATGCTCATAGGCACTTTTTCTCGCAAAAAATATCTTGACTAGCAGAAAGCGCGAGAGCGTGAGTTGGCAAAATTCGATGAAAATCGACGAGCGTTGGGAAGGCTGAACCCTCTGCGCGATAAAAATCAAGGCAAGAACCGTAGTGGGGGAGGAGGGAGAGGAGCCTACTTTGTGACCCCGGATCTGAGTTACGACTAGGGAGGGAGAGACGGGAGTGCGAAGATAATGAATGGGATGGAAAAAAAAAAAAAAACAGGCAGATTCAAATGCTGGAACTACACGCTCCGACCTGTATCTCGTCGGGGGTTTATAGTTTTCTGCCTGGGTCTCTGCTGCAAAAAACATACCAGGTACACTATTAATTATTTTCCCGCGCGTCTGAGGTGGTCGTCTCCACTTTCCACTCCTCCATCTCCGTCCGCAGCACAGTCTGCAAGTTCCGGCCTCTTGCAACCCCGCGAGGAGCCCCGGCGTCGCAAGCGCGTGAGATACGAACAGAGCAGAGGAGACAGATAGATATATCACAGCGCAATGGCGAGTGCGATGAGCGGATCCCGATGGCGTGCTTTCGAGCATCCTCGGCCGACGAGCCTTATTGTGGCCAGACTGCCCCAGCTGGTGCTGCTTGCGTTCGTGCTGGTGAACCTGAACCAACCCGTCGAAGCGGAGAACAAACCGGGCCCACATGGCGACGCCGGTGAATATGCGTGGATATCGATGATCATCGCATCGTGCGACGACCTCCCCGATAAGCGCACGGAGGTCTACGGGGTCGTCAAAGTCCTGGGCGACATCGTCTGCCCGGAGAACCGGGTGCGCAACACGATACATATTCATTTTACGATGCTTCCTTGTGATACTCGTAGGTTCTCTTTTCTGTGGGTGTCTATGAAATAACAGATGTCCGCATTGGTGCTTCTAGCAAGATTTCTTTGATGGTTGTCCCTGCCTAAGGTTGGTAGGTAGTGCCGCAGCCTGTGGCAGTCCGTCCATCTATCTAAACTACGGTAGATGCACGTTGCGCTTTCGGGCAGCGATGGGGCCAAGCACCCAGCACAGCAACCAAAGTTTGAGCAAAAACCAAGTCACGCAGGACCTACAACTGCTGCAGACACAATTTTCTGCTGCCGTTGGTCCGTTTCACAAGGAACTCCAGGCACTAAAACTAGTATATTAAGTCAAAGTAGACCTTGACGGGTCAACGCTTCTGTATGTAGACCGTCAACCGACATATTTGGTTGAAAATGGATTCAGGCGTGTGCCCACTTTCAGCTTGCAGCCCCGACTTGACCGGCGATAGCAAGGTTCCGGGTGGCCCTCCGAGGCCTACCTGATCGCTCGACTTGCACTGCCTGGAACCAGGGGTGCTTTGCGCGCCCTGTGCTTGTCCAGAGAATCACGCAAAAGCACCCCCTTCGTTTGTTTAAAAACATCACATCAAAGTTATTTTTTGTTGACGGCACTCTTGCCCCTTGACGGCCAGCCGTCAAGTAGTTAGCTCCCTACAACGCTGTGTAAAACTACTGTTGCTCCGTTGCTTGTCACCATATGTTGACGGCACTCGTGGCCCTTGACAGACAGCCGTCAATGGAGCCCATAGAACAAAACCAATGTATGTACAAAGTCTGAATAGACCTTGACGGGCCAAAACTAGACCGTCGATCGTTTTTTTTTATTGAGAATACATGCGGGCATGTGCCCACGTTGATCTTCCAGCTCAGACTCGGCAGGCATTGGCGCGGTTCCGTGTGACCCTACAAGGCCTCTGATAACTTGACTTGCACTGCACGGGACCAAGGGTGCACGCCCTGTGCTTTTGTCTGGCCGCGTCTGCATGGAACTCGTTCACGCCTCGCCAAGTAGGCACCCCTTTCGTTTGTCGAAAAAACTCGTTCGCCGAAAAGACTTCTTGCCCCTTGACACAGACAGCCGTCATGAAATGTTCTACACTAAAAATAGTACATTAACTGGAAGAGTATGGTTGACAGCACTCTTGCCCCTTGACGGGCAGCCGTCAAAGAGCTCCTACACTAAATCTAGTATATTCATGAGACAAAACAAGCAGTTCAACCGACATGTTCAGTACATGTGTACATGTGTACGTATGATAGGAGTGTAGGAGTGAGTGTAGAGTGTGAAAAAAATAGTAGAGCCAATAGTGTAGTGTAGACTTACGACCAGTACACATGTAGTTTAGACTTGCCCTCGTTATACCTGCTAATACTGTACTTAAATATCACATTTCAGTCGTGAGGCAATCGTGCGCGGGTGCGCTTTATTTAGAGTTTAGAGTACTGGATATCGTTATCGAAAGCTTCGATATATCGAAATATCGAAATATCGAACGTGTTTTGCCCATCCCCTAAAATCGCCGTGTTTTTAATGCAGATACTGAACGAAATGTACTGGATCTCTATAATATCGAAATCGATATCGTATCGATTATTTTTCGTATATCGTTATCGTACGTACCGAACTCGATTGTCGTTCGATATCCAACACGAATGCACAAGGCAACGGTATACTGTAACCTCTATAGGTTCATCTCGGCTTCGGGCTGCTGGAACCGATGATTATTGATGTTACTGATGGCACCCAAGTTCGTGCAGCAGAAAGAAAGCGTGTGTGTGCGGTACACAACAACAGCAGCAACCATGATATGATTGTGCTCATCAATCGCGATCTTGGGCATGCAGCCCCTCTGTCGCCGTCGGACCCACATTATTATTAGTGGTGGAAAGGAGAGCACCAGAGAAAGGAAGGTTACATCATATACTGTATGCCAGTATGCCAGTAGAATACATACATATCATTTTTCTCTATCACATTTTTTATCTTCGCCATTTTTTTTTCTCTCCCTCTTTAGTCGTAACTCAGATCCGGAGTCACTTCTGAGTAGGCTCTTCTTCTCCTCCATCCCCACTACGGTACTTGCCTTGCATTTTTATCACGAGAAGATGTCAGCACTTCCCTCGTCTAATACTGGTATATTCATGGTGCTGGTATATGCTATAATGCCTAGCATTTAAGGCTCGCCTCAGGTGGCGTTAAAAGGCTTCTGGTTAAGGCCGGCCATCCATAAAGAGAAGAAACAGATATAAGGCGCGTTTCAAGGCCCATATACCCACGTTTCGGGGAAGCTACTTGAAATTAGAGTGGATCATATACATGTTGCCTTTACCGGGTGTTTTTAGTTGATTTGGCGGCGACTTACGAGAACTCCCAAACGCGAGGGACAGGGGATATAGCTAAGTATATAAAAAGGTGTGCTGTTGGTGCGCAGGGAGAGATACGACTTTATCGAAACGGGATCCAGAGCGACTACAGTACAGTACAGTATAATAGGCCTCTACCCTGCCCCCTCCTTGAGTAATTCCCGGTATGATGACGTTGTCGGTTACACGATAATCCTTATTAAGGATCGTTTAGGCTCGAAACAGCCTTAAGACATCCCCACCTTGGAAAAGGCTGTTAATACTCCTAATACTTTTTTGTTCAAGGCGAGTCAGGGCCTACTATTAATGGTAGTATGCTATGACAATGTCTTTGAGAAACTCGCTCATCATCCGGAGCTCAGCTTTCGGCGTGAATAATAGGGCCATATAGAGTCAGTGTAGGGTTGGTGACTCGAACTACAACCTTTGTTGTTTCATTTTGTTGTTGTTCTCGCGTCGTTTTCAAGTAGTACTAAGTGCTCTACTGCTGAAAAAAAAAAAAAAACTAACACTCTATATATCAGAGTGCGTATATACGAGAATGGGATCTAAGAACGGTCCGTGGTGTTTCCTTCGTATTTCGTTACTTCCACAGAGCCATACGCACATACGTGCGCAGTCATTTCTGTGAAATTTGAAGAATAACATTCCTTCACCCTCCCTTCATTCAGCCTGCTTCATTCAACAATTAATTTCGTGTCTTCAATAGGCGCTGCAGCGGTGGCGGTATCGTTTGTCCTAGCGAACGGCTGACGACGTATTACAACGTTGAGTTATGCGTACCATAAAGTTGACTGTGATACAATGTATGATGCTTTACAGTTTTACTGCTGCTACTACTGCCGCTGCTACTGCTTCTGCTGCTGCTTCTGCTGCTGCTGCTGCTGCTGCTGCTGCTGCTGCTGCTGCTGCTGCTGCTGCTGCTCTTGCTACTACGACTTACTGTTACTGCTACTATTAATACTACAACTATCATACTGCAAATAAGTCGAAATACTGTCATACTATACGAGCTTTGTTGGATAAGGGGTCGCGAAAGCTGAAAGCCCCGCCAACATGAACCCCTAGAGTATAAACGAAAAGGCGCCCAAATCTATGAAGCTCCCACATATATGATACCCTCTAGTTGCCGGCGCATGGTTCCTTGCGTGCAGCAATACATTTACACCGAAGTCCGGTTGCTTTTGCTTGCAGATAATCCGTGTTAGCCAGTCCATGGGCGGAGAAGTGGCGTTCGTAGGTGAACATCCCATGACCATCAAGGGCGTGCACTTCGAGGTGCCCAGCTACACGCACATGGCGTTTGGAGCGCCGTTGCTACATTTTGAGAAGGAAAAGGTGCGTACTGAGAGCCAAGCAGCGTGGATCAGTAGAGTACCTGTAGATGCACCGCTATAACCAACCGATGCTGCTGTGGGGCTGACCTGTTGTTGGGGGGGGGGGGGGGGGGGGGGGGGGGGGGGGGGGGGGGGGGGGGGGGGGGTACTTCATTTTCATGCATGGCCGTAGTCGTGTGACCATAAACCCTCGCATCCCTACAACGCCGGGACGGAGCATGTCGGGTTTTCACCGACCAGGCAGACATTGCTAGCACCAAGCGCGAAGCGCCGTGAGATGTTGGGCGAGTCGCATGAAGGGTGAGCGGCATCCTACTAAAAACCGCTTGTGGGGCGGACTTGCATGTCGAAGACAGCTTCAATGAGTTAGTTTAATTTCTGGTGTGGTAACTTCCTGAGACAGCAATGGGAGCACTATGTAACTGCTTCGTGGGCGCCTTACCATATACACACTACGTGATACGACCATTCCCCTTGTGCGGAGCAAAGGTTCTCCACCCCGCACAAATGGTCTAACTCGACCGCCATCTTTGGTGACCGTCAAAAGAAAGAAAACAAACGGTACCGCCCTGGTTGTCGAGCTCACGCAGTGAGAGGCGTGTTTTACAGCGTCGTCGCCAACCGACGCCAACCCAACCTATAATATATTATATATGTGTAGGCCAAGGCCGGGGGGGGGGGGGGTATTCATTTGTTGCTTGCCTTAGCCAATTGACCATTGACTACGCACCCCTTTGGAGACGGGGCAAGGTAGGTCGTAGGGGAGGAGTTTAATATCCTTTTTTCGGTTGTCCACAAGAGAGTGGCGACCTGTTGAATACACCCTTTTAGTTTTGCTTTATTCATGGGCATGGATGTTTGCTTACGCTGCGCCAAAACTGTTCAAGTTCGATTTTGGCAGGGCTGTTCACGGGTCGGGTCAAACCTCGAGGATCGGTTCGGGTCGGGTCGGGTCCGGACGGGTCGGGTCGGATCGGGTAACCTAACTCGACCTCGACCCGACGCGCGAGAGTTCGAAGCCCTCTTGACCCGGCCCGGCCCGATCCGGCTCGGCCCGACCCGACCCGTGAGATATTGAAGACCTCTGATCCGACCCGCGGGTTAGGCCGGGTCGTGACCCGTGAACAGCCCTGGATTTTGGTTGAGGTACAGAGCTACTCGCCCAAGCGGCCTAACATCGGTAGTGACAAATAATGGCATCATACCCCCCCCTCCCCCTACTGTAGCCATGGATGCGGCTCTAATGGCTCCGTTGGTTTGGAGCGCACTTGCGATGAGTGTCTGCGCTTCAGCAATACATTCAAGCTCGCTGGTTTGCTGTCTGTCCCGTTTAGGTTTGCAATGACGCTAACTGTGCACCTGGAACTCGTCAACCGTACACCTCGAATGAATGTGCTGGACTACATCCCGCCAGCGCCGTGCATTGCAAAGTCGCTGAAACTGCACTGTTTCCTTCGTTTACTCGGTAGGCTCGGCGGTTGATAGTAGAACAAACTGGCCCCTGCGCTGGCGTTTTCTACTTATTAATTAGTCAGAATGGTCGGTTAAGGCGTAGAAGAATACTGCAGTTGCAATCATACTGGCAACCGCTGATGTTCCACTAGACCTAAAGGCAACAACGAAATCTACAGACTGGTTCCCGCTGACATGACATAGCACACACAGAGTATCGCACAATGTCACACGGTGCACAGCAGTACATCGTACGTAGTGTTTTTAGTCTAAAACATAATAACCAGTCATCACAACAGATGGATTAAAAAATAAACGTGGACGCATTCGATAGCTATATCAAACGAAGAACAAGGGCTTGGGCAAAAATGCTGTTGTCAAAGTTTGCGTGTGTCCAACAAAAGGGCTGTTCAGAAAAATTGGAAACGAACATACATACTGCTGTATCGTTTTCGGCCCTTTCTTGGGAGGGAGTGGTGGAAGTGCCGAGTGTGGCATTGTTTTTAGTCCGCTCTCGTCACTTTGCTCGTTGTTGTATCCAACAAATGTGTATTGCTCCTCTTTCAGCATATATTTCCGGGCGGTCTCCAACGAGTCTACTTCCTGCGACGTCGTGTACCGCTATACTGCTGTTGCGTGCTGCCTTTCGACGTTGCGCCTGTTGCAGTATTCCACCCAGGAGATATTCTCCGTGCAAGGGAGCCTAGCTTTCTTCACGAAACAACTTCTCCCCACTCCCCAAGGAAGCACGGTAAGACTGCTTACTACAGAGAATGGATGCGTACCAAGCCGGTCGCCCCGGTGGTCTAACTGGTAGCCACGAAGCCTGTTGGGTCGGATGTCGAGGGTTCGATTCTCCCATGGAGGTTTTTATTCTCAAATGACACCGTCTGTCGAGAGCGCATATTATAGCGTGGGTAAGCAAATTCGACGAGAGTTGACGAGGGAAGAAAGTGCTGAAATCTCCTCGCGATAAAAGTGCAAGGCAAGAACCGTAGTGGGGGAGGAGGGAGAGGACCCTATTTTGTGACCCCGGATCCGAGTTACGACTAGGGAGGGAGAAAGACGGAAGTGCGAAGATAATGAATGGGAGGGGGAAAAAAAATCCCAAGTTGAGACGATTTTGTTGCTGAGAGATTATAGCCACATTACTGCATATCAGTTAGTTGTAGTACCTGGTATAAAACTCCACTGAATACCTGTAGCAGCAGCAATATAGTACTGGCCGAGGGGTAGTGGTAGGCCCCAGAGTGAAAGGTGAATCATGGAAAACCGGTTATTATGGAGGCGTTACTCTAGAAACAAAAAAACGGTACGTATAACGTTTTTTATTTTCCACCGGTTTTAACCGGTTGACGGACGTTACCAACAGACGCGTTCAAATCACTGAAAACAATGGCATGCTTGTGGTCAGTCTATGTTGTGGGTTTCAGGTGTCCGAGTAGCTGGTAGCGTACTTGCGTGAAACCGAGATGCTGAGCAGTGTATATATAACACTACAAGGACGCCTACATACTATAGAAAACCGAGAACTAGGTGATGAAGGCTGAGATTACAGGAAGGTAAGAAACCTCGATGGTTACATATTGTTTTTAGTGTGGAACACACCCTTTGACGCGTGTTTGCCTTGTAGGGGTGGCTACTACCCTGGTAAAGTATATGAGGCTCCTGACTTGATTATAGTATAGGAGCGCTCAACCTCACTCAAAAGCCGACGAAACATAGAGTCAAGATGAACAGTCCGATGGCCGACAGTAGGTATACAGCGAACAAAACTGTAGAAGATGAACGGGATTCCAACAACACATAGAGTAGAGCATTGACCCCTCTATAGTGCCGGTATGTGCCAGCCAACAATGATAGCATGATAGCGGCAACCGGCTCTACCTCCGCACAGTGCCACACTGGTTTATCCCATGTGTGCGAAGCGGTCTCACAGGTATTATAGCGAGCAGCCGGCACTACCCAGCCAGCACTATAGAGGGCAACCGGCGCTATATAGGGACCACTACACAGGCGTTATAGCGAGCAGCCGACACTACTCAATCAGCACTACAGAGGGCAACCGGCGCTATATAGGGACCAATATTACTGTAGTTGCTCAGTTTAAGGGTATACTATTAGTAGTAAAAGTCAGTCTGAAAAGATTTGCCCTAAAAGGGCTACCTCTATACCGAAGTAGCAGCACGCGTCCCTTCCCAAGTAAGAACTGCAGCCTACGGTAGGCCGGGCTAGCATTCCTGCTTCTTAGTGGGTTTGCTGCTGCAACAAAAAGGTGCGAACATCTGCCGACGCCCTATGTTGTATATTTGTACGAAAGTATGCTTTCTGTTTGATCAGCCGTTCTACTTGGGTGATACATACTACCATATACCCCTGACACACCGCTATTTTTTTTCGTTTTAGACAAACTGCTATGCACCCGGAACAATGTCCCCTTAAACACAATAAATGCTGCCCAGCAACACGGCCGTACCTAACAATAGCAATCAAGCCACCCGTTGGCGGCCCGTGAAAGATAAGCCGGCCTTTACACGCGGTAGTTTTGTTGTTATGTTGGCTGGAATGACCAACTCACTGGCGCGCGGTTTGTTGCGGACTTTAGTCAAGACAGCTTCAGGTCAGTTTGCGATCAGATGTGAAGGTTGTCGAAGTATTTCCAACAGCGAACGTCGCCTTGATAGGCAAGTGGTAATCGCCGGTTGATGATCATAGCTTACGGTGTGCCTGGATCCAGTTCATGTTTCCGCAACGCCCGTCGCAAGCGTCGATCACCGTGCTCGAAAGGACGACGACAGGTTTTGCCTCTCGTCACATGCACAATGTACTCCGCTCCTCGCCTCTCTCGCGAACTCTCACGACCTGCTTGGCAGGAAGACAAGCACTCCATCGTGCGGGTGAAGAATGGTGGATCGGTCAACACAAATGGAGTCATGCACTTCACGGATTCTGGTTTAACGGTGGCCAAGGGCGTCGGGTTTGCCGACCTCACCAACGAAGACTGGCGGTGGGCCCAGCGTCCCCGCCACCAGAACCACGCAACGAGCGCACCCCCGCTGACCTCCTTGTTCCATTCTCCCCCCACAACCCTCGAGTCGTTCGGGGAGCGCCTCGATAAAGGTCCCATGTACCTCAAGGCGGGCGAGGAGCTCCAGTGGCCGTCTTCTATGTTTAGCGAGGACGGTACCATGCTAAGCCTTGGCGTTGACGGCTCTATTCTACTTCTGAAGCATGCCGCAGATTATTTCGGGGCCGAAAGCGACGAGATGGTGCCACCGACCGTGACCCTGGTTGCCGCAGATTTACGTGAAGCCAGCCGCGTTCTCGAGAAGCGGCTGCTGGGGGGTGAGAAGGCGGCGGGTGTTGATTTCCCCGGTCCGAAGGACGGCTCGACGATTCCCGGGTGTGCCGGCAGTGGCACGGGAGGCAGGGTGGTCCTGACAGTTACGGACGAGGGGGATGTGGTGAGTGTGTGGGCCTGGATGTCGTGCAGGTGATCGGCAGCAGTTTCCAAACGTTACGGTCTTAAATCGTTTCAGCGGATTGTTTTTTCTTGGGCCACCGCTTCAGTGGGAGGACTGCACCGCCGCCACGTGCCTCCTGCCCAGAACGAAACCTCAATATGTACTTGATCGGTTCAATGCACGCTGCGGTCTGTATATATATATATACATAGGTGGAAATGTTATTCAGCTAGTAGATTACATATCTAGCTCCCTCTCTTTCTTTCCCCCTCATATATCTCGCCTTTTTTCTCTCCCGTCGGTTGTATTACGAAGGCGCGGCACAGCGAAGGGTCACGTGCAATGTCAGTATTTTGTCTTCTCTTCGTTACTTAAACGGCCTGTCTGTGTCTACAGTAAGGTGATTTCCTTTTTTCCGCGCGCACTGAACCCTCATCTCGCATGAAAACTCATCTCTTGATTTGCGTGCTGTAGGAGGTGTCGGTCGACGGGACGAGGGTCCTGCACCAGACTGATCCCAGCAAAGGCCGGACCTGGGGGGGGAAGATCTGGGACCGGGTCAGGGGTCGGAAGACGCCGAAGGGCGACTACGAGATGCACATGGTCTCCGACGGTTTCGAGGTTCGCTTGGATGGCGTTACTATCTGGGGGGTGTATTCTGCCGACGTTTACTCCGTGAAAATTGATTCAACGGAACTGAGCGATTGAGAGAAATATAGTAACGAGTATATCAAACACGCTCAGTCTACTGTGGATCTGAGCTCTCCCCTCTCTCTCTCGCACCCAAGTTTTACTTTGTGTCTGGAGAGTGGGCTTACGGCAGACGTTCCTCCTGTACGATTTCATGTTTGTAGAGAGGAACGAGACGGCTTTTGTCGACGTCTTGTGCAAGGGGAGAGGAATTGTTGGACAGACGTTCTCTTGCCGTTCCCGTAAAGTTTAAAACTGGCGGCCAACTATGCTGCACTCTTGTGTAGATGATGTAGACGCCTGGGGTCAGCGCCCTATCATCACGGGAGAAGAGAACGTGGCCACAATAGAAAGGGCGTGTGTGGATTTGTTTACTCTTACGACTGTCCTAGTAGAGAGCTGTTCCCCTCTGTCTTTGGTGCTCTTGTTTTTTTTTGCCACATCTGGTGGTTCGGCCTGTGGGAACAGAGAAGGCCTTGGGTGTTTCGCGTTTGTGCTTCGAGTGCAGTAGAACGATCAGGTCGTGCATGATATAGGCTGTGTACTCTGCTTTGCTGCGAACAATGCTCACTTGGCTACCACGTTGTAGCTGGCGACAGGGTGGAGGAATTCTGGACGTGCACGCTTGGCTTGTTGTTGTAGCTCGCCTTCGAAAGCAGGGAGGGTTAGGAGGGTGCAAAGGCGGGGAATTACGGCAGAGTCTCGAGCATCTCTACTCTGTAGCAATGACGCAAAAACCGTGTAGAATGGTGGTGGTGAAAATTAAAACCGTGGCGTGTGTGAGCAGTGTTGGTTTATATGCTTCAAAAGTCACGTGGTGACGTGAACACACAGTGTAACCACATCCACCCAATATGAACAAAAACAATGGGCAGGTAGTTAGGCACAGCAGTAGGTGTATTCTGGGTCAGCACGAAAGCTGCAACGAGAGTATTGATACTGATTGAAGAGAAGTGGCCAGAAGTTAGTGCAGACACCACAGTGGCGACATGGGTGACAACTTTCTCCTGTAAACACCCTGGCGACGAAAATCGGACATTCATCCAGGGTTTAGAAGCTTTGTGCTTACGCCCATAGGGCATGTCTTTTGGCTTCCGTAAAGACAAACGCGAAATGACGTCTAGGTTTGGTTCACGCGATCTACTGGCTAGTGCGAGTTTCGTGGCTGAAAAGGCCCGGAGAGCGTGAGAGAAGGAGGTAGCATACAGCAGGCTGGACCTTGTATCCGTGCCCGCCATTCCTCGTATCGGTAAGCGCCAGGCTACGGGACCTGACTGGCCAAAGTCAACGGAGCATTATAATGTGGTGACGGCGTTCCATGCCTGTATCAGTTTCGTTTACTTTGAGCGAAGTAGCTTGTTGTGGTGCATTTGGTGATGCGCATCCCCTTGTATCAGTCTGTTGATATTGACAGGGGTCGCGCCTTGTAGTTTTGGCCCATGTAATATGTTGACGTCGACCCCCTCGTATCAGTCTCTTGTTTCGTCCGGGGTCGGGTGTTTTGGCGTATGTAGTGACGTATATCCCCTTGTAGCAGTCCAATTCCTCGCAACAGTGTGCTTATCTTAAAGGAGTGTGCTTGTCTTGACGGGGGTGGTGTTTAGGCACGCCTGGTGACGTCTGTTCCCTCGTACCAGTCTGTTTATTTTGAGCGGGGTCGCGTGTTGCGATATATCTGGTGACGTCTTTCCCCTTGTATGAGTATGTTTATGTTGACCGAGTTTCCGTGTTTCGGTTGTGGTGCATCTGGTGACGTCCATCCCCTCGTACAAGCATGTTTGGTTCGACCGAGTTCACGTGTTGTGGCACATCTGATGACATCCATCCCCTCATATCAGTCTCCAAGTTTTGGCCGTTTACTGTGGTACATCTACAGCAGTAGTAGTACCAGTATAGTACACCCCATTCGTGTCGTTAAGCGCCCGCCCGAATACGGGACCCGACTAAATAAGGCCAACGGAGTAGTGGAGTGTGAGGGCGGCGTTTAATGCGTGTACCGGCCCCTGCATTTGGCCGGGGTCGCTTGTTGTGGTACAATATGTTACGTAACGTGCATCCCCGGCATGTGGTCCAACTACGGGACCTGGGATATATTAACGTCTAAATGGTGGCGCATTGTGGTGGCAGCATCTACTGTAACACCTGTGCTGCTCTACCGGCCCTTTGACTTTGAGCGCGACCCATTGATGTCGTAAATTTGGTGAGGAAAACTCCTTGGCATCGTTAAGCGACTGAATACGGGACCCGAATAGACAAGGTTCACGTCGTAGTGGAGTGCGAGGACGGCGTTCAATGCTTGCATCAGCCCCTTTGGTTTATTCAGAAATTTATTCAGAAATGCTTTATGTGGTCTATCTGGTGACGCACATCCCATCGTATCGGTGAGCGGTCTGACTATACGTGAGCCAAGTGGCTGAGGCCAATGGGACAGTGGAGTGGATGGTGTCCGCGGTGTTAGATACCTGTATCGATTGCTCAGTTTCCTCAGTTTTGAAAGGGGTCATGTGTTTTACTATATGTCTTGCACAAGTTCTTGGATCGCTACCCGCCTTACCACGGGATCGGAGTAGCCAACGTCAATGAAGCAGCGGAGTGGGGGGGTATCGTTAGGTACATGCATGTATCGATCCCCTCAGTATGAGCGGGGTTGCCAGGTATGAAATGTCTGGTGGTGTGAGTCAACTCGCATCGATAAACGCCTGACTGCGGGGTCCGATGAGGTAAGGCTGGCAAGGCAGTGGAGTGTAGTGCGTGGCTATAGATATCTGTACTACGTACATCGGTCTCTTTGTGTCGACGGGGACCGCGTGTTGTGGCGTCTTTGGTTGCGTTCGTACATGGTAGGCAATACGTGTATGTATACTATATGGTTTGGTTGCGGTAGGCAACGAAGGGTGGTGTCTTGGTCGTGGCGATGTGGATGATCATGACGCCAACCAAAGCACATGACAGTAGTGTACGTGGCAAACGGATCGGAGCGGGCGTGAATGAGCTTTAAACGACAAAGGCACATGTCTCTTTTGTCCCCGCACAGCACAGTCGCTGGAGTAATACTACTGTACAGTAGTGTTGCAGAGGGGTGATCGCCGTTGCGCGCGTGGTCAATGTGTCGATGCTATTCCTCTGGCCTCTTGGGGGTAATAGAGTAACGTGAAGGGCGAATCATAAGGAGGGCGAAGGGCGGAACTAAACCCATACCGAGGGTTCACTTGTCAAGACTCCGCGTCGCGTATTGACGATCGCTTGGCAGTCTATCGTCGAAAATTTGGAGCAGCCACGACCAAATCGCGGCTGCTGCGGAACTGAGAGTTTACGTCGTCCTTGTACAGATGTCGTCGGCGAAAATCATTTTGGCTGGGGCGTAACAACACACCCTCGAACACCCATACAAAACGGCATAGACCAGCACTCAGTATTGACGCTATGTATGACCCACTGCGAACAATGAGAACCGGATGCATTGGTGTCGCCGTAGCGGTTAGGAACAAACTGCATGGTTCAGTTCGCCTCCGCCGTCGCCGTCCCCGCTGACAGCCCCTTCTCGCTACTACCAGGTACCAGGTATTTAGTAGTGTGAGGGGCGCCACCGCCCTCGAGAGGGTATTTATTATTCCTTGTGATCTCGCAGTACTACTACAAGTCCACCCCCTAGTGTTTCGTAACCACCGTCAATTGTCTCGGTCGTAAATGTGGTCAATGTATGTGTACTCGAGTATAAGTACTGCTCATACTCCCAGTACTCGGAGTATTTGGGCCTGCAGTACTGCTCATAATCCAAGTACTCCGAGTATTTAGGCCACCAGTACACTATTATTATCTGTACTCGGAGTACGAAAAGTACTCGATACTCCGAGTATACTCGAAGTATCGAGTAAATCCGGAGCATCTGTGGTATACTTGACCATACAGTACTACTGTACGTGCTGTACCGCGTTCCATACGCGCCTCTGCTGCTCACCCGCTATGCATACGTTGCAGAGGTCCCTCCCAGTATCACCCATTTCAACCCCCGCCCCCTTCCCCCCTCCCGTATGACCGCACCCTCTATCCCTTTCCCGATTTCTGGATGCTGTTGTTTAAACCCTTTAATCGTCGAATAATATGATATTTATCTACGACCACAACATGTTCAGGGTGGGTCAATGTCATATTCCGTACGAGTCAGAGAGCGCCATACGACATGCGTAGCCGTAGAGGGGAACTGTTATTCCTTAGTAACAATATATATCTCCGCTGTGCGAGGTCATTTACATATTACGAGTATAAAGTCGAGAACGAAACGCCTACTCTACAGTATCTACAAGTAAGGTTCAGAATAAAGAAGGTGAATACGTACATACGGAGGCGAGCTCAGCTCAGCTAGCTCAGCTCAGGTTACAGTAGTGCCAATCCGTGATGAGTTGTTGGGCTGCATGGGCGGGGGTACTGTGATTGCTACTACAAAGTAGTCGTACAGGACGCAACTGCTCCTCCTGCTCCTGTTGCTGTATACACAGTTACGTAGTAGTCGCCTGTATGATTATACTACTGTCTGTAGTACTTGCTGTTCGAGCGTCGCTTACAGGCAGAATTAAACTGATCGTGGGTCGTTTTATTCAACGACAGCTGTGCGCGTTTGCACTGCAAAACGTGATCGATCGGGAAACGGTACCCTTACTATTTGTAAGATCGAAATCCCGGCAGGTTTACTACGTGGTCCTGCGACGTGATAACAGCTTGGTTGGCTTAGTATTATACGAGGTACCTGGCATGTGTGGTGTGTGTGTGCCGCGCCGGCGACATGCCATATATACCATCAGCGGTCTCGTGTACTCCCCATGCATGATACGTGCACCAATAATACCTGGTATATTGTATCGTGCGCATGCACCTGGTACCGTGAGACGTTAATTCACGGCGTAGACCTGTCAAAAGGTTGAAACGGCTGCAGCTTTGAATGTTGTAAAACGCACAGCAGTTTTCGGTTATTTTGTTGTTCCCATGTCATCATGTCGCCACACTGACTTTACTGTTGCTGTACTATTGTCTCAACTGCGCTGATCTGCACTTTCTGCCCATACATATGTACGCAGAGAGAAGGGGAAACAGCGAGCTGCATTGCCCACGTCTCCTTCGTCGCCCAGAGCCCTGTCTCCTCGTTCGTGTACAACAAGTGAAAAAGTTGAGGCAAAAAAATGCGGCGCAATTAAATTGCTCCGCACAAGGAGTGCTGTCGCTTTTGTCTCGTTGTCTCGTTCCGCATTGACTTGGCTGCTTGCAGTGGAGGGCGCAAAAATCCCACGGCCCTGGCGATGGGCCAACTCGGGACGATTGTGGTCTACCCAAGTAGCATCCAAGCTGCCGGCAGCTCACACTTACCAGGGATAGAGTACACGATCGTAAAAGGTTTCCCTGGGGACGTTGTTTCTTGGCGTATATAATTGTGTCCGTAAATATAAGGATATCTTGTATATCAAAAATCATAAATAACGGTCATTATGTTACGGACACACCGAGGCAACGTAAACACGCCTCTTTCTGCGTCCAGTGGCAACATTACCACGATTGCACGATTGCACAAGGGCGCTATACCCACGTCCTATCCAAGCCCTACCTGGTATAGCGGCACCTGGCGTCTACCACATCTGGTATCGAGGCACTCGAGCTTGGTTTCAGGTGATTGTCGCCATATATCTCCGTATGTGTGTACAGCAGTCTTGTGCATGTGTGCCATATTTGGTGAACTAAAACATGCAGGCCGGATGGGCCGTAGCTGCGAGTACAAGAAGAGAGCTTGCAGTACCTGATCGTGTTGTGCCGATAGCAGTACTGCTGTCGTAACAAGTATTCAGGTAAAAACACTCAGTGCAAACTTGTTTGCAAGCTTGCAGTGCGATCAGCCTCGCCGCCCATCAGCCACTGCTCCCAGCAGCCGCTATACCGACATATGTTTTCTATCTCTGGGTGCCATCATCAGTCCTGGGCGAGCTTGCCCATCGTCTATTCTCGATTCAACAACCTCCCCGAGCTGCCAAGCAGCACGTGCTACGCGGTGTCACCAACAGACTGCGGGACCACCCCTACCAGAGAAAGAGTCATGAAGCTTGCACGAAGCGAGCGGGTAGGATAATACAGTAGTATCGTGGTGCTGCAGCCGAAAGGTGTGGCAGCCTCTGGGCTCCCCAAAGTACCGCTGCCTGCAACCGCAAGTGCCGGTAGTACAGTACGAGTAGTACGTACGTACAGTAGTACGTAGAACAACATTACCCAAAGACTCACAAGACTCGTGTCATGTACTCTACTGCTGCATTTGCAACTGTATGTGTCCGACCAAGTACCTGAACGAACCCCCCCCCCCCCCACCCCCACCCCTATGACGCATACTTCGTACCTGGTATACTACAGTATAGTAGTAATTTAGCTCATTTTACAAAATTGAAACAAATACGTACATCAGGTGTGAGTACGACCAATTGAATGGTTGTTAATTAGTTTGCCCTCCGGTCCCTACTACGATACAAACATCAGTCACGCCGTGGGGGCACTCTCAACCCGTGGCATTAAGCTCTCCGGCATTGCCTCGTACACACCATTCATCTCTCTTAACGTTGTCTACATACTAATGCGTACTCTAACTCGACCTTTACGGCGGTGTCCTTTTGTTTTTTGCTCTTTTCGTTCACCGCCTCCTCCATTCCGAGAAAGAGTCCGCGTCGTACCGATGGAACTATATATTTCGCATGTATATAGGGGGGGGGGGGGGGGGGAGGTTTGGTTCAGGTGTTTAACTAGGTCGGGCAATTCACAGCTACTGTGTGTACCTGATATCCTTACGAGCACACAGTAAAGGCCCACCAATAAGAAACAACCAAAGACACATGCCAAAGGAAGAGGTGCGCTTATTTGTTTCGAAGGCCCCTCACTTGAGGAGCTCTATACTATGAGTAAGTCACCCAAAAACTGATTTTTGAGAAAAAGAAAAAAAAAAAACGATCAAAAACAAGACCTAGAGAGAACAAAAAAAAAACGTATTGCTAAAAACGATTGGCGTTCCGACGTTTGGGTCAACCCACACTAATTCCAAGTATTTTGTCCCCAAAAACGTGGGACCAGTTCTTAACCCTTTTAGGACTGCAGTCCCTTTTTGGGGGACAAACCACTCTAATTATAAGTAATTTGTCCCCAAAACGGGACTCCAGTCCTAGAAGGGTTAAAGGGGTTAAGGAGCCTTTAATAGGTCCTTCAGAAACTATTTTCAGCCAAAAGTGCTACCTCTATTGTAGCACGCGTCCCAACTGTAATAAGTAAGAATATAAGGCCCCCTTTTGGGGGGGGGTGTTAAGGAATTTGGATTAAGAAATCGTGCTCAGCGGCGACGGCTGCACGTAATCCCACCAGATATGTACTACTGTATAGATAGAATACCTGGTGTTTGGATTAAGAAATCGTGCTCAGCGGCGACGGCTGCACGTAATCCCACCAGATATGTACTACTACTGTATAGATAGAATACCTGGTATATACCAGTATGCTCAAAGGTTTTGCAAGGTGGGTGCCACAATAAATATATATAGGCTTGCTCAGTTTGAGTTGATAATTGTTGGCGGGCCCATGCTGTACAGTAGTTGCACAGCTTTACAACAGAAAGGTTCGCTACTGCTGTTAATAACCATTCGCCTCACCGCAACTCGCCTACGGCCTGGTACGAACAAAGCAGACCATTCCTTGTACCAATCTGTTCCGAAATATAAGCACATTTTATATCGAATATTAATGTACATAAGGTGCTTATATTTCGGGACAGAGTGGTACTGTTTTTTCGCCGTCGGGTCCGGTTTGACCCAAGGAAGGTCTGCACTCCCTGTGTTTGCAAGCCTCAAGCACAACCGGCGTAACACCCCGGCACATGCCTGCAAATAGAACTTCACACACCCTGGTAACTGGTACTCGTATGCCCCCTGCACGTACAGCCAGGCGCCAGGCGGCATTTCGCAGAGGCTACCCGGCGTGCAAAAAATGAGTTTGTGAATTTTTGAGCTCGTGACACGGTAATAGTATGCTGCTCTCCTGACTGCTGCTGTCTCTTGCCGACCGTCGCAGAGGCGGCTTTGCTCCATGGCTCAAGTCTTGAACTACCACGATGCCGTGATGTACGACACCGATGTTGAGCTCTTTGGCGATGGCGGCTGGCTCAACGACAACTGCCTCAATTGGCTCTTCAGGTGCGTGAGAAACTTCCATCAGTAGAAGTTGCTGCCTAGACAAAGGGTGTGCCTTGGGTAGCGGTAGCCAACGGACGTATGATTACAGGCCATGACTCTTACACGAAACGATATACGAGCCGATATTTAACCTTGGCCCCTTAAGAATCGGTCCCACGAATTGGGGGACAAGTTACTTGGAATTAGTGTGGGATTTTTTTTTCAGTTCTGAATGGGTTAAGAAGAGCGTTGAGCTCGCACACAGGGGTGATACCATTGTTTTTCGGCGCTCGTTACCTCGACAGCGTGAAGGGGCGCTAAAAGACGAGCATTCTATTTTCGGAAGGCTTTCGACTAGACCCTTTCCAAAAACGCCTTGTTCGGGATTGGAAACCTTAACCTTACCCGTTCTGGAAAAAATTGAGCGCTGAAAAACGGCCGCACCCACCCCTGTGTGCGAACTCAACGAACGCTATTTACCTATTTACCTCTTTACTAGGGTATTATATGGTATCCCGTTCGGGTGTATTGCTTGCTGCGACCGTACAGCGGACTCTCGTCCTCTGCTAAGGCGAAGAGCTCGAGCCAAAGTCCGTGTGTCCCTACCCCCCCCCCTTGGTGCAAGCAATGTCTGCCTGGTTGGTGAAAACCCAACGTGCTGCGTCCCGGCATTGTAGGGGTGCGAGGGTCTATGGTCATACGACTACGCCCGTGCACGACATGAGTACACCCCCCACCCCCACCCCCCGTGCGCTGCTGTGTACGTTCCGGCAGTTTTTGCTGACGGTGGAATCAGCAGGGTTTTTTTTTTTCAAGGTCGCAGGCTGACTCCGCACGCTGAAAATCGGCCCCGTTTTCGCGCGTATGTATGCCCCACGTATTTGTCTCACGAGCACGTGTGTAAGTATATATGAATACCGCCTCCTTTTCCTCCGCCTTTTCACGTATAAATACACACGCGCGCACGCCTCCGACGAAAAAAACTGCGAGGAGAGCAGGTTTCTAGAGCATGAGGTCTTCCCGGGCAGGGGAGAGGTCCTTTTCATGGACCCCGCTGTGGTATCGTGCATGATAAACCAGTGTGACGGTGAGCTCCATCATATTTTTAGTACCAGGTACCTGGTAAGTATCATTGGCCGCTGCTTCAGTAGAATGCAGCTCGCCCTTCATGCGACTCGCCGAACATCTCACGGCGCTTCGCGCTTGGTGCAAGCGATGTCCGCCTGGTCGGTGAAAACCTGATGGTCTCCGCCAAATCATTGCAGGGATGCGAGGGTCTATCTAGGGTTATACCACTACGGCCATGCATGACATAAGTACACCCCACCCCCCACACACCTCCTCTTCCACCTTACAAGCAGTTCTTAGTAGGATGCATCTCACCCTTCATGCGACTCACCCAACTCCTCACGGCGCCACGTGCTTGGTGCAACAAATGCCTGCCTGGTTGGTGAAAACCCAGTGTGCCCCGTCCTGACATTGTAGGGATGCGAGGGTCTGTGGCCATACGACTACGGCCATGCATGACATGAGTACACCCCCCCCTCCCTCCCCCCCCAATCCCTTCCCGTACCAGCCGCGACCAGCAAGCGTTATGCAAAAACTGAACTTCTCGTTCAATGACAGGTAGGCATGATATACGAACACGTTTCTCGTCCGGCGAATAATGTTAAAATGCTTGTCGCCTCGCAACAAGGGGGTGGTGTGGGACCGGCCACTGCTTGTGTCAATAGGGACGAGAGCGTGTGCGTTGTTTGAGCTTAAACCGACCCTAAAGCTCGTTCAGAGAGGAGGACAGTGGGGGAAAACAGTCGAGAACGGGGTCCAGCCGGTTGCGGATAGGGTTGGGGTTTTTTTTTCGGTTTCACGCACTCACTCGCAGAGCCAGCAGGTCAAGAGGCAAGTTTCGTCGCGAACAAAAATCTTGAAAAATATGATCTTTAACCCCTTTGAGCGATTCAGTCACTGTTATTACGGGAGACCATAGTAAACACTAGTAAGTACGACCCACGGTACACATAAAAACCTATATATATTCAACTATTTTTACTAAACAAAATTTGGTCATATAGGTCCTACGGTACGGTGTACGAAGTATTCAATTATTTTTACAAAAACAAATTGGTCATTTTTACCATGGTCTTCCGTAATACTATTATGGTCTGCTTCTGACGGGCCAGATGAAAAAACGGCGGGACAGTAAACGGCGAGACAGTAAACGGCGCACGTAATATCACCTTATATCCCCGTTGCGTTTAATTTTCATTTGTTTTTCGTTGGCTTATGTTTTTATGTGCCCGCGCTCACGCTTGCTTCGCGGTTTTCGCGATGCTGCTGCTGCTGCTGCTGCTGCTGCTGCTGCTGCTGCTGCTGCTGTACTGCTACACTTCCCCCCCATACAGAGCCAGAAGAGTTCGTTGACCTTGGAAGGGGCATCGAGCTGGGGAGAAGAAGCGTGGTTTTACAATGAACTTTTCTACCACAAGCAGATACGAAACATCCAAATTAACTACTGCGTGACACTGTGCGGACCCGTCAACGGACGCTGTCGGGATACGACTAGCTCGCCGGCTGAGTCTCTTGCCCGAAGTCACTTGTAGGGTGGAGGAGGACCCTTCAAAAATAAATATGTAATCCATCCAGGGGGGGGGGGGGGGGGGGGTGTACTCATGTTGTGCACGGCCGTAGTCATATGATCATGGACCCTCGCATCCCTACAATGCCGGGACGGAGCGCGTTGGGTTTTCACCAACCAGGCCGACATTGCTTGCACCAAGCGCGAAACGCCGTGAGGTATTGGGCGAGTCGCATGGAGGGTGAGCT
>MEHQ01000914.1:72967-82970 GCA_008828725.1 Saccharina japonica | reverse complement strand
GATGCAGCTCACCCTCATGCGACTCGCCAAACCTCACGGCGCCGCGCTTGGTGCAGCAATGTCTGCCTGGTGGGAAAACCCCGTGCTCCGTCCGGCATTGTAGGGATGCGAGGGTCTATGGTCATAGACTACGGCCTGCAGACATGAGTACCCCCCCCCCCCCGCCCCCACCCCGAAATATAATTTTTGAGGGTCTCCTCCCACCCTCACCAGTGACTGCCGCGAGCTAGTCGATCCGCAGCGTCGTTGACCGGCACAAAAACCACGCTTCTTCTCCCCAGCTCGATGCCCCTTCCAAGGTCAACGAACTCTTCTGGCTCTGTATGGGGGGGAAGTGTAGCAGTACAGCAGCAGCAGCAGCAGCAGCAGCAGCAGCAGCAGCAGCAGCAGCATCGCGAAAACCGCGAAGCAAGCGTGAGCGCGGGCACATAAAAACATAAGCCAACGAAAAACAAATGAAAATTAAACGCAACGGGGATATAAGGTGATATTACGTGCGCCGTTTACTGTCTCGCCGTTTACTGTCCCGCCGTTTTTTCATCTGGCCCGTCAGAAGCAGACCATAATAGTATTACGGAAGACCATGGTAAAAATGACCAATTTGTTTTTGTAAAAATAATTGAATACTTCGTACACCGTACCGTAGGACCTATATGACCAAATTTTGTTTAGTAAAAATAGTTGAATATATATAGGTTTTTATGTGTACCGTGGGTCGTACTTACTAGTGTTTACTATGGTCTCCCGTAATAACAGTGACTGAATCGCTCAAAGGGGTTAAAGATCATATTTTTCAAGATTTTTGTTCGCGACGAAACTTGCCTCTTGACCTGCTGGCTCTGCGAGTGAGTGCGTGAAACCGAAAAAAAAAACCCAACCCTATCCGCAACCGGCTGGACCCCGTTCTCGACTGTTTTCCCCCACTGTCCTCCTCTCTGAACGAGCTTTAGGGTCGGTTTAAGCTCAAACAACGCACACGCTCTCGTCCCTATTGACACAAGCAGTGGCCGGTCCCACACCACCCCCTTGTTGCGAGGCGACAAGCATTTTAACATTATTCGCCGGACGAGAAACGTGTTCGTATATCATGCCTACCTGTCATTGAACGAGAAGTTCAGTTTTTGCATAACGCTTGCTGGTCGCGGCTGGTACGGGAAGGGATTGGGGGGGGAGGGAGGGGGGGGTGTACTCATGTCATGCATGGCCGTAGTCGTATGGCCACAGACCCTCGCATCCCTACAATGTCAGGACGGGGCACACTGGGTTTTCACCAACCAGGCAGGCATTTGTTGCACCAAGCACGTGGCGCCGTGAGGATCTGTCTGTCTGTCTGTCTGTCTGTCTGTCTGTCTGTCTGTCTGTCTGTCTGTCTGTCTGTCTGTCTGTCTGTCTGTCTGTCAATCTGCCTACCTGCCTATATTCTGCCTACCTGCCATTCTCCTCGAGCCCAGGCAGCGAAACCTCGCCTTGCGTGGAGCACGTGCGCGATGCGCCCCAGCAGAAGAACGGATACGACTGCGGGATGTATACCGCGGTTCTCGCAGAGCTACTCGCTTCGAGGGCGCTGG
The DNA here is from genome assembly GCA_008828725.1 of Saccharina japonica. Classification (NCBI taxonomy): domain Eukaryota; class Phaeophyceae; order Laminariales; family Laminariaceae; genus Saccharina; species Saccharina japonica. The sequence goes on along the minus strand of MEHQ01000914.1, from coordinate 81,402 downwards.
CATCGACCACGTCGACCACGCCGCCTCAATCGGAGGAGGCAGTTTCGATAAGGGGGGCTCGAATCGATCATGCTAGCGGTGACGCTAGCGGCGGCAACAGCGGCGGCAGTGGTGGGAGCTGCGGCAGCACGGGCCGTGGCAGCCGCGGCGGCGATAGCGGTAGCGGTAGTGGTGGCGGCGGCGGCGACGCCAAAAATGGCGCTGCCAGCTTGATTAAGTCGTTTGCGGAGGACGGCATCGACGGCGGCGGTGACGGCGAAGCTACTGCGGAAGCGGTCAGCCCTGAGTTCGTGTCGAATGCCAGACGGATTGCTAAGGAGCGCTTGTCTCGGTGTATCGGCAGTCGGTAGTTGCGGGGGTCCGAGAGGTCCTCGGGGGGGGAGGGCGAAGGAGGTGGTGGATAAAGCGTTCATGGTGCTGAAGGGCCGTAATTTTGGGGAGGAAGTTTTGTTAAAGGTCGGGTCGGGAGACAGATTTCATTATTCTTTGCTTTACAAGTTGTGCAGAGTCGACGCGTGCTACGTACGCACCTAATTTTTATGAGGCCGTTCACGGGTCCGGTCAAATATCGCGGGTCGGGTCGGGTCGGGCCGGGTCAGGGTATCCTGACTAATACTGGCTGTTACTGACTATTACTGACTGTTACAGACTATTACTGACTGTTACGGACTTTTACTGACTGTCACGGACTTTTACTTATTGTTACGGACTTTTACTGACTGTTACAGACTATTACTGACTATTACAGACTATTGCTGACTGTTACTGACTGTTACTGACGATTACCGACTATTACCGACTATTACTGACTGGTGCTACGGTAGGGGGGTCGCGTTTAAGTCTTTTGGTTTCAGCCGCTCGGAGCCACTCGGCCGAGTGCCTCCCTTAGTCCTTCCTTCCTTCCTTCCTTTGCAGTCTTAATCATCCAAGCTTTGAGTTTCGCTGTATGCACCGCCATGGGGTTAGTTGGCTGTTACTTAGCGTCACCGAAATAGTTGAATTTCCAATTTATTGAGTGAGGTACCGGTATATAATAAGCCACTCGCCCGACTGACGTAACCACGGCAGTTAAAAATGGGGGTATCCTGACTATTACTGACCACTACCGACTATTTATGACTATTACTGACTACTACTGACTGTTACTGACTATCACTGACTGGTACTGATCATTGCTGACTGTCACTGGCTATTACTGACTAGTACTGACTAGTACTGACTATTACTGACTATTACTGACTAACTGATTATTACTGACTTATTATACTTCTGAACTGAGGACTTACTCACCCAGTAAAGCATGCGTTATCGCCGGAATATCATTTGCCTTTTTCACTGTATCATACTTCGATATAAATACCTTCGTACTCCAAGTATAATAATGTAAGCCATTCATTGAGTATAATGTAAGCCGTTCAATGAGTCATGGGCATTGTTCGTCGGCGTGCACTTAGTATTATTCTCGAGGGCAGGTGGTTTACGGATAGTATAGAGCAGAAACTATTAGGCGCCGCCCCTAGAAGGCACCGAGCACGCATCACGTAAGTACGACGCATATCGAATGGGTCCCAATTCAACTCCCAACAGGGTACGCACGTAAGTATCATCATAAGTAAATAAACACCGCATTGATTTCGAGGCGATGAACCGCGTGCTGATTTCATGATCTCGACGCGTTACTACTGCTGTAGGATCACACATTTATTTGAGAACGTACATAATAAGTGAATGAAACGTACAGTAGTGTAATGCGTAGAGGAGGGGGTACTATCCGGGAGCATTGGAGAGCACGTGTATCTACTCGTACGTACTACTGTATCACATTTCTTCTGTACGATTCTCGATCGGTACGGAAACACGAGCAAACCTGTCCTCCTCCTTCTTCGAGTCCACTATAAGCACGACAAAAACAGACGCTCACGTTTTTCATACATATGTAACACCGCCCGAGATCTGCGCCGGGCAACCAGTCTCACGCCGAGCGCCTCCAATTAAGTAACAAAAAATCAAGAAACAGATCATAGCATTATCATCATTATTAAGCAAGCCTTTAACACAGTCCCCATCACATTATGGGCACGCCCTGACGATATCATTGGGGGGGGGTGTACTCATGTCGTGCACGGCCGTAGTCATATGACCATAGACCCTCGCATCTCTACAATGCCGGGACGGAGCACGTTGGGTTTTCACCAACCAGGCAGACATTGCTTGCACCAAGCGCGAAGCGCCGTGAGGTATTGGGCGAGTCGCATGGAGGGTGAGCTGCATCCTGCTAAGAACCGCCTCTGAGGCGGACTTGCGGGGGGGGGGGGCCGGGGGGGGGGGGGGGGGGGGGGGGTACGGGGACATCAGGGCATAGGTTTTTGTGCTGTTGGTCGTCCGTCCACACACACCGCGCTTACTGGGGCGCGTCCGCTACGCCATCCTTACGATACCGAAAGCACCAAACTACCAAGAAAGTGGACAGCATCCACCATCACATCTCTCGCCCTGCCGCGACACACCCCAAAACAAAAAAAACAAAAAAAACTCGGGAAGAACACGATGAAAAACAAAATCCCTACAAGCTGGTGCAACACCGATTTTTTCAACACACGAAATGTGTCAGCGCGCCGCCCTGCTCCCTTTCGACCGTGGAGTACAACGGACGAAGACCTTAGCTTACTTGCCTGTTTCGTAGCGCTACAGATATATACGTAGGGATTTGGGGAAAATATCTATTAGACAGCTAGCTCACTATAAAATTGGAGCTTAACAGAATACCGTCGTGGCAACGAAGATATTCGGCACATACAAAGAAAAATCAAGAAAAAATCAAGAAGAAAAAAAAATGTGTTGTCACAGAAATAAAAACATTATCACAATAGTTAGATACGTAAGGTTTCCATCGTCATCGCTCGGCGTTACTACGGCCACTACTCCCGTACTTTTTTTCCCTCGTTTGGTCAACTTCTTACGTAGAGGTCCCGGTTTAGATTATTGGTTTGCCCTTCTTCCTTCCTCCCTCCCCTCCCCCCCCCCCCCCCCCCCCCCCCTACCCCGACCCACCTACCGAACCTAGGCCCCCTGCCTAAGAAGAATGTCCTCGTAAACAATTAGCGGATGCTCTCACCCCCCCAGCAGCAACAAAACACTCGTAAGATAAATGAAAACAGTCAGTCGCCCGCCAGCGGAGTGAGGCGGCGCACAAGCGATATTAAAACTATCAAATCAAGTATTTATGTATACACCACGTAAAACATTTTTCCCGGGCGGTGCACGGTGTAACAAATCTCGCGGTCATCACTCAACTCACTCACTCACTCACGAGCAAAAAAAGAAAAGGAAAAACAAGCAATCAACCAACCGCATTCGTATACGTACCTTTTATTTCCCCATCCACCCATCCACCCACCCTTCGCTGCCTCCCCTCTTATAACCCTCCCGCTACGACAAACTTCCTCGTTCGTCCCCCAATCAACACCAACTGATACATCCCCTCAGCCGTTTCAACCGACCCCCCCCCTTTTCCGGCAAGTAACCCTTTGGCCATTTGCAAACAATTGCAAAAAAAAAAACACACACACACACACATAAACATACACACTAAATTCCACGAAGGTTTTCCTCAAAAGCGGGGGGTACTATTTTGTCGTTTGCCTTAGGCATACAGCCATTGACCACGCATGCATCCCTTTTGAGAGAGCTATGAATTCGGGGGGGGGGAGTACTCATTGGTTGCTTGCCTTAGTCATTTGACCATTGACCACGCATCCCTTTCGAGACGGAGCACCGTTCCTACTCCTAATAGAGACACACCTCCAACATTGCGGGGGCGCTTATCGAGCAAAAACACTTGGTGCCTTGGGATAAAGATGGGGCATATACGAACAGACAAGCAAACTTCTGAGGTCGGTGATCGACATCAAAGCAACACGTGCTTGCGTTGCGTGCGTATGTGGGATAGCCACGAACGGTCCGTGACTGCCTTCTGCCCCCGAGAGGCCACTTTGCCCGAGAGGTCATGATACAGACGTCCTTCCCCCCATCTACTCGCGAGCGACAATAAATGTATGGGCCGATACAGCCCAGAGTAAAATCTCGATGGTCCCTATATATCACAACAAAAAAAACATAGGTATATACCAGGTACACATCGCCAGAATAAGCTCGCGAACGCGAAGAAAAAAAGCTGGAGACACATTCCCCATAAAAAAACATGATAAAAAAAAAAACACGCCACGGCACAACGGCGATGGGAGACCCCGCCGGCAGAGGGAGAGAGAGAGATCAACAGCACCCCTCCTCCCCCCCACCCCCGCAATTCGTTCTCCCACAAACCAAAAGAATATCACTCGTGACCGCCGCAATACCCTCAAACAAACTCCGATGACCCCCGCCCCTCCCACCACCAGCACCACCACCTTACTTCTCCTTACTGCCTACTCTGAGACGTGAACCAACAGGCCGCGGACATCACACAGCCTTTTCTAACCCAACGGGACTTTTGTCACCCGCATTGTCCCCTGCTCAACCAACGTGACCACACAGCCACAGCCACCACCACCACTACCACCATCCACCACCGCCCCGCCCTCCTATGGCATTGTGACTACCGCCGTGCCCAGCTTAAAAAATCTCCTACACCCCCACTCGGCGCGCGGCGGAGCGTGGACCTTAATCACCATCACCATCCGCACTCAGCACAACTCCACGATAACCCGCCGACGCAGCCGAGGCCAACTTCTTCACACACACACAAAAAAAAACGTTTTTTTATTTCCCCCATTCTTATTTTTCTTACGTCACACACCCACTTCACTGTTCACATCCATCAGCACCGTACTACACGCTAACGAAACAGCCCCCCTCCCCCCCCCTCCTCCGCATCTCAGCACCCCCCCCCCCCCCCCCCCCCCCCCCCCCCCCCCCCCCCGCCCCCCCCCCCCCCCCCCCCCCCCCCCCAAGTTGTGGCTTCCACAGTATGTAACGAGGTTGAAGGGGCAATGGGCTCACATCACACTCAACGCTCGAGATATCGAACATCTATAACATCGACGGCACAATAAAAGGAAGGAACACAAGGCCCGCATTTCGTCTTCATGTAATCGTCCATACCCCCCCCCTCTCCCCTCCCCCCCCCCCCCCCTCCCCCCTTTCCCCCCCCCCCCCCCTCCCCCCTTTCCCCCCCCCCCCCCCTCCCCCCCCCCCCCCCGCCCCCCCCCCCCCCCCCCCCCCCCTCCCATACGCCTCCTCAATCCCCCTTCCAAACACGCAACCGGAACGCAAGACCGACTCTCGAGAGTCCCAAGGGTAGGGTGCGCCCCGCCTAATATACGCGTTTCTACGCCTAATGGAAACACAAAAGAAAAACACCCAACCCCCACCCTCGCCCCCACCATCCCACTAGTCCACAACTATCCTAGTCTCGGCATGCCCAGACCTTCTAACACGACCCCTCGCTGGTGCTTCGACCACTACTGGGCGAAGAACGAGGGTGCTACCCTAGGGCTAGAATGAGAGGGGGGGGGGGGGGGAGGAGATAGACGGGGGGGGGCTTTTGGCTCAATCCTTCTTTAATTCAGTACAAACACGCCACTCTACAAAGCACTCCCATCTCGTCCTGTCCCGCCCTGTCCTTTCTCGCCCTGCCTGGCTGGCTACTTATGGTCCGACCCGATGTTCTTGATGGCGGCGTTGAGGTTCTCGAAGTAAGGGTGCTCCATCGCGTCCTTCGCCGAGACGCGACGTTGCGGGTCGAACACCAGCATGTTCTGCGCCCGGGGACAAAGTAAAAACATCCCCGCAAAAAACACGCACGCACACAGACACACAAAACAGAAAGAGAAAAAAAAAAGAAAAAAAAAGACAGAGAGACAGCAAAAGCAAACGTCAGTGAGAGAAAACATCCCAAGACATAGTAATTGCTACTCGTATTAATAGGGCCGCGTGTACAGTTCTATTAAATCCAGACTGGTGCTACTCGGCCCAGTGACCACCTTATATCTGGGCAGTCTTGAGGTCTGACAAGCTTTTTGGTAATCTCGATATGCACACACCGCCAAGATATACATTTGCTACTCTGCGAAAACGAAACTTTTTTATTTCGTCCAATTTTGAGCGAGGGACTGGGCCACTAGACCGGGTGGCGAAAACATCGCCGTGAAAACCGGTGCACCTCCTCTTTACCATAGCACTACTGTAGTTTATAATCGGCATTTGTATCTACCACATAGTATTAAGTTGCTCTGCGATAATGTGCACAGCCCAAACCTCGATGCCTCCTGAGCCAGTAGGAACAATTTAAAAAAAAAAAACATGGTTTTCGGGCCAGCAGAACCACGCACACGCACACACACAAACAATCTCCGTGTAGCTATGTACGAGTACGTCTTCCCGGTTTCCCTCTCCCCTTCCCTTCCTCCCACCTTCCCCCACAAATACACCCCCCGCTCCCTCCATGCATTCCCTTCCTCGTCTTCACCCCTCTCTACCGCCCTTCCTCCCGGCCTGCCTCTCTCCCTGCCTCCCTCCCGCTCTCTGCGCCGATACTGTTACATATGCTGCTACCCGCTGCTACTATGTACGCGGCGCGAAAAAAGAATGTACCTGGTATGTAAACTCCCATATCACCGCCACGATGAGCAAGCATGTCGCAATATCACGCGGCACAAACGAAAATGGAAACATCCCATGACCGTCACAATCAGTCAGCATATGAAGTATCTGCTCTTCTAATATATATATACCATATATATACATTATATATACTCGTATACCTGGTATACATTATATATGTATGTATGTATGTACGTATGTATATATTGGTTGGCTTACCGACAACAAGTCCACGCCGAGTGGGTCCAGGCCCGGTACGAGATGGTCCAAGCTCTCGGGTACCGGGTACTGTATGACGTCGGGCTGTCCATAGCAAAACGCGGGAGTAGTACCCGGGGAAGGGAAGCGGGGAAGGGGGGGGGGGGGGGGGGGGGGGGGGGGGGGGGGGGGGGGGGGGGGGGGGGGGGGGGGGTGGCGCAGAAGAGCGAAGTTAAATACCAGAAAAGCATGCGAGAGTGGCGGTGTGAATACATTGATGTCTGGTGCTCTATTAAAAGAAACAGTCCTGACAAATTTGATTTCGGAGGCAGTTCGACGCGATTCGACGAGGGAAAAAAGGGCTGAAAGTCATCTCGCGATAAAAAATAAACGCAAGGCCACGGACCGTACTATTTAATAGGGGGGGGGGGGGGGGGGGGGGGGGGGGGGCTGGTATGTCACCCCGGATCTGCGTTACGGCTGATAACAGGAAGGGGAGAGAGGAAAGAAGGGCGAACAAATTAAAAGGGGGAAAAACAAAAACATAAAACACCTGTCCACTAACTGGCTAATTGGATTTGCCTATATACGTAAAAAAATGTTTTTCGGGTGCTGTCGTGTCCATGGATTGGACTTGTCGGGGCAACACATTTCGACGACCGTCAACTAATTGGAACTGTCCGGACAATCACGCGATCGACGTTTGCCTCGTGGTGGTACTGCACGGAGAATGCACCCCCCCCCCCCCCCCCCCCCCCGCCCCTCCCCTATCTCGTACCGCCCCTGAAACCACTACGAAACCCCGTTCTCTCCGCCGAACAATTGCACCATGCTTAAGGGTAGTATATATATATATATATGTGGAGGTGTGGTGAGCTTACCGTATACTGTAATCAAGATAACACACCCACCCGCTCGGACGCATTTCAAAGCTGACTTTTTTTTACAACAGGGAGAAGGAGAAAGAAGTGCCAAGCACCGAGCGATGTGATGGAAAGGTCTCCCACGAGATCCTCCCAACTACAGTATATAGTACGCCTTTCATCATTGGGAGGATGAAAACTGCCGCTGAAATTCACCCCAGGGGGGGGGTGTGCTATCTTATTATCTTGGTTACAGTATACTCGTGTATTATCTTGATTACAGAGTACACACTTGTGCTATCTTGATTACAGTATACACGTTTCCTATCTTGATTACAGTATACACGTGTGGCATCTTGATTCCAGTATACGCGTGTGTGCTATCTTGGATACAGTATACACGTGTGGCATGTTGATTACAGTATATACTCGTGTGTTACCTTATCACACGTGTGTTATCTTGCGTGTTTCATACGGTAACCTTTTTTCAATTACTGCAAAAAGTTAAAAAGTTATCTTATCCCACACCAATTCCAAGTACTTTGTCCCTCAAAAACGTGGATGCGGTTATTTTCAAGCCTGCTCACGGGTGGGGTCGAACCTCGCGGGTCGTCGGGTCGGGTCGGGTCGGGTAAGGGTAAGGGTGACGCGACCCTACCCAACCCAATCCGACCCTACCCTACCCTACCCTACCCGACCCTACCCTACCCTACCCTACCCTACCCTACCCTACCCTACCCTACCCTACCCTACCCTACCCTAACCCTACCCTAC
>MEHQ01000914.1:53380-72361 GCA_008828725.1 Saccharina japonica | reverse complement strand
CCCCCCTCCCCCCCTCTCTCTCTCTCTCTCTCTCTCTCTCTCTCGCTCTCTCTCTCTCTCTCTCTCACCCGGTAGTCCGGCAGCTCTTGCAGCCCTGGGTACATCACCGGGGTCGGCGTGCCCATCTGGCGGAATATGCGCGCTAGCTGATCGCTCTCGCTCGTGCCCGTCAGCAGTGGCCGCCCGGTCGCCATCTCCGCGAAAATGCACCTTGGCCAAGAGGCGGGGATGGGGGAGGGGAGGGGAGGGGGCGGAATCAGAAAGGCGGGACCGAAAACAAATATACCGGTGGGGGCGGTCCCTGTATAACAAATATGTCGGGAGACATGTCAAGCAAGGCAATACATGCGCTGTCGAGGGTGTAGGGACGAAGTGTTCCACACTAAAACCTACCAGGTAGTAGTTTGGTGTCAGTCACGGTATGTCAAGGCAAACCTGCTGTCTGTCAAGGGTCTTGAAAGTCCTGTGTTCCGACATATTTGCTGTATAGTGCCGGTTGCTCTCTATAGTGCCGGTTGCCCGCTATGTATAGTGCGTGTGGAATCGCTTGGGACAGATGGGAGTCACGAGTGTGGAAAGAGTATGCGGGGGGAGTAGTGCCGGTTCGGGTTGCCGCTAGAATAGTGCCGGTATTGTTGACTGGCGCATACAAAGAGACAAGCACCCCCCCCCTTATAGGTTGGGTTGGCGTCGGTTGGCAACGACGCTGTAAAACACGCCACTCGCTGCGTGAGCTAGACAACCAGGGTGCCGTTTTTTTCGTTCTTTTTTTGGCGGTCACCAAAGCTGGCGGTCGAGTAGATCATTTGTGCGGGGTGGAGAACCTTTGCACCGCACAAGGGGAATGGTCGTAGCACGTTGTGTTAATATAGTAAGGCATCCATCCGCGAGGCAGTTACATAGTAAAACCCATTTTGCTGTCTCCGGAAGTGGCCACACCAGAAATTAAATTAAATCATTGAAGCTGTCGTCCATATGCAAGTCCGCCTCAGAGGCGGTTCTTAGCAGGATGCAGCTCACCCTCCATGCGACTCGCCGACGCCACCCCCGACCCCCGGCCCGACCCAAAACGACCGGACCCGAGACGAACAAACAAACAGACGAACAGACGAACAGACAAACATACAAACAGAAACACAAAGAAACGAACGAACAAGCAAACAAATAAACAAGCAAGCAAACGAACACATAGACAAACAACGAACAAACAAGCAAACGAACACATAGACAAACAAACAAACAAACAAACGAACAAACACACAAACGAACACACAAACACACGAACGAACAAACAAACAAACACACAAAAGAACAAACACACAAACAAACAAACAAACAAACGAACAAACGAACAAACAAACAAACAAACAAACAAACAAACAAACAAACAAACAAACCAACAAACAAAACAACAAACAAACAAACAAACAAACAAACAAACAAAACAAACAAACGAACAAACAAACAAAAAAACAACAAACAAACAAACAAACAAACAAACAACAAACAAACAAAAAACACAAAACGAACAAAACAAAACAAACAACGAAGAAACAAACAAAACAAACAAACAAAACAAAACGAACAAACAAACAAACAAACAAACAAACACACAAACGAACAAACAAAACAAAACAACACAAAAAAGTGGAAAACAGAAAACACCTGTGATTACGCAAACGAGTTGTTGACTTTTTGATTTTTTTACAAGCACCAAGTACATGTATACTTTGTATTACGAGCCATCGCCAAAATTTACCAGTACGTAGCCCGCTGTGTCATGGTGCCGGGCACCCCTCCAGCCATGATCCTTATTCTTGAAAGCTACTGCTTAATACCGTTATCAATATTAACACCTGGTATTAATAGTACGTTAGTACTTAGTGACAATATCCTTTACGAAATTTAGCGAAACTACTCTTACGTTATATCAATACGACGTACGCAGCACGATATACATGAACACGAAGCCAAAAAAATGCTAATTGTATGTATGAAAAGCCGGCTTCCTCGAAATGGGCAAGTGCCGAGCCGAAAGTACACGTACATGTCGCTTGTCAACGTTTTTGGGGAATTGCATCTTGTACATAGTTGCCGCGCTTCGCACTCAGAACCGATGAAATCTAACCATACGTCAGCTGGCGTGACTGTGGACGTAAACATGACACAAAAGTGCTTCCATTTCGAGTACGTAATGGTGTTGAATCTACGCGGATTGAGTTTGCAGCCGTAGTTTTTTTTTTATCAAGTTTAAAAAAAAAAAAACAGCAACTGGCCGTGGAGACGTGAATTCGCTCCATCAGCTTCAAAGATGAGTTTCCTTGACGAAACCCTCGAGATCTCACAGCTTTAAAAAAAAAAAAAAAAAAAAAAACTTCGTGCGTATTTACGGCTGCGAACTCAATATCGTAGGCTTAATTAACACCAGACGGAGGCCACTCCCCGCTAACAGCTCGGCTTGAATTAGCCGCATCAAAGTATTAATAGTCAAAACAGCATCGTGGCCATGGCGACACGATGTATCGATACATGGCGTGGCCGACATCCCAGCGGACACTCGCACTTCCCCCCCCCCCTCCCCCCCAAACATGAACCAGTGCGCAATCACGACATCACGTCAGACATGGAAAGGCTCAGAATGCTCAGGTGTGCCTCGACCGGCTCGCTCACCCGATGCTCCAGATGTCCACAGGAGTGGAGTACTTGCGCGACCCCATTAGTACGTCCGGCGCTCGGTACCACAGCGTCACCACCTCGTGCGTGTAGCTGAAATTAGTTAGCGATAAGAAACCCGCCGGCCGAGAGTGAAAGTAAGCAATTCATCGTTAGGAAACCCCGTCCCCGAGCAAGTATGCAATCATCGTTAGGAAAACCCGTCCCAGAGCAATTATACCCCATGCATAGTTAGGAAATGGAGAACCCGTTCCAGAAAAATATGCAAATATCGATAGGAAACCCGCCTTAGAGTAAATATCGTTAGGATACAGGTGCCAGAGCCAGTACGCAACTATGGTTAGGAAACCCGTCCCAGAGAAATAACGCCATTATAGTTAGGAAATTGAGAGAAAAAAAAAGATTGTAAATCCGACCCAGAGCAAATATGCAATTAGTGATAGGAAACCCGCCCCATAGCAAGGTAAAAAAATATCGTTAGGAAACCCGTTCCAGAGCATACATGCCATATTACAGTTAGGAGATCGAGAGATAATAAAAACGATAGGAAACCCGTCCCAGAGCGAACATGCCATACTGTATTACAGTTATAATAAAATCGAGAGAAAAACAAAAAAAAAACGATTGGAAACCCGTGCCAGAGCAAGTATCGTTATGTAGGAAACCCGTACCACAAATTACGCAACATTCTATAGGAAATCCATCACAAAGCACTTGTCGTCAGGAAACCTCGAGTGGGGAGAAACGACTGCCCAGCAGGGTAGGACACAGAGAAGGGAGTCACGTATCCAGCCAATTCGACGGCCCAACAAGCCGACGTACATTTACTACGTAGACTCAATCACCGACTAAAACAATCAATCCCCATGTCAGTGACAAACAAGAGTCCCTCTCCATATGACGCGCGGGGGGGGAAAAAACATCAACCAACAAAAAAAAGAAGAAAAAAGCCTCTTTATCTTCGTTCGCACGAGATATGCCATAATACCATAGGAGACCTCGGTTAGGCCCCTTGTGAACGACCCCCACCGTACACTAAACCCAGTATAAGTAAGGCCAAAAAAAGAGGTTATGACGCACCCAAAAATACCATTATCCTACAAATAGCAGCACATTTGCCTGACACGGGAGCTCGAAGCCCGCTTTATAGCTTGACCCAACGCGCGTAGGGAAAAAGAAAAAGAAAAAAAAAAGACAACCATGTCTCATAAATACAAGTACAGTTTTGACTATACGTGTATAGATAAATATACAATTGGTTATTATATTTCGGAACAGAGTGGTACCCGGTAACCAAGAAGAAGAAAAAAAAGGCTCTTTACCTTCGCACGGGAATACCGAACGCCCTCGCCAGGCCGAAGTCCGCGAGCTTAAGCTCTCCCTCGCGGTTGATGAGAAGGTTCTGGGGCTTCAGGTCTCGGTGCAACCTGCATCAGGCAAAACAAACAGGAACATACCGGGTACGTACAGTACCAAAAAACAGCGAGCGATACTGTCATGAATTACTGCAGTATACGAAATATATAGACAGGACTATACGATACAGGGGGGGGGCGTACTCATTTGTTGCTTGCCTTAGTCATTNACAAACAAACAAACAAACAAACAAACAAACAAACAAACAAACAAACAAACAAACAAACAAACAAACAAACAAACAAACAAACAAACAAACAAACAAACAAACAAACAAACAAACAAACAAACAAACAAACAAACAAACAAACAAACAAACAAACAAACAAACAAACAAACAAACAAACAAACAAACAAACAAACAAACAAACAAACAAACAAACAAACAAACAAACAAACAAACAAACAAACAAACAAACAAACAAACAAACAAACAAACAAACAAACAAACAAACAAACAAACAAACAAACAAACAAACAAACAAACAAACAAACAAACAAACAAACAAACAAACAAACAAACAAACAAACAAACAAACAAACAAACAAACAAACAAACAAACAAACAAACAAACAAACAAACAAACAAACAAACAAACAAACAAACAAACAAACAAACAAACAAACAAACAAACAAACAAACAAACAAACAAACAAACAAACAAACAAACAAACAAACAAACAAACAAACAAACAAACAAACAAACAAACAAACAAACAAACAAACAAACAAACAAACAAACAAACAAACAAACAAACAAACAAACAAACAAACAAACAAACAAACAAACAAACAAACAAACAAACAAACAAACAAACAAACAAACAAACAAACAAACAAACAAACAAACAAACAAACAAACAAACAAACAAACAAACAAACAAACAAACAAACAAACAAACAAACAAACAAACAAACAAACAAACAAACAAACAAACAAACAAACAAACAAACAAACAAACAAACAAACAAACAAACAAACAAACAAACAAACAAACAAACAAACAAACAAACAAACAAACAAACAAACAAACAAACAAACAAACAAACAAACAAACAAACAAACAAACAAACAAACAAACAAACAAACAAACAAACAAACAAACAAACAAACAAACAAACAAACAAACAAACAAACAAACAAACAAACAAACAAACAAACAAACAAACAAACAAACAAACAAACAAACAAACAAACAAACAAACAAACAAACAAACAAACAAACAAACAAACAAACAAACAAACAAACAAACAAACAAACAAACAAACAAACAAACAAACAAACAAACAAACAAACAAACAAACAAACAAACAAACAAACAAACAAACAAACAAACAAACAAACAAACAAACAAACGAACAAACAAACAAACAAACGAAGAAACAAACAAAACAAACAAACAAAACAAAACGAACAAACAAACAAACAAACAAACAAACACACAAACGAACAAACAAAACAAACAACACAAAAAAGGGAAAACAGAAAAACACCTGTAGTTACGCAAACGAGTTGTTGACTTTTTGATTTTTTTACCAAGCACCAAGTACATGTATACTTTGTATTACGAAGCCATCGCCAAAATTTACCAGTACGTAGCCCGCTGTGTCATGGTGCCGGCACCCCTCCAGCCATGATCCTTATTCTTGAAAGCTACTGCTTAATACCGTATCAATATTAACACCTGGTATTAATAGTACGTTAGTACTAGTGACAATATCCTTACGAAATTTAGGAAACTACTCTTACGTATATCAATACGACGTACGCAGCACGAATACATGAACACGAAGCAAAAAAATGCTAATTGTATGTATGAAAAGCCCGGCTTCCTCGAAATGGGCAAGTGCCGAGCCGAAAGTACACGTACATGTCGCTTGTCAACGTTTTTGGGGAATGGCATCTTGTACATAGTTGCCGCGCTTCGCACTCAGAACCGAGAGAGCTAACCATACGTCAGCTGGCGTGACTGGGACGTAAACATGACACCAAAAGTGCTTCCATTTCGAGCTACGTAATGGTGTTGAATCTACGGGATTGAGTTTGCAGCCGTAGTTTTTTTTAATCAAGTTTAAAAAAAAAAAAACAGCAACTGGCGTGGAGCGTGAATTCGTCCATCAAGCTTCAAAGATGAGTTTCCTTGACGAAACCCTCGAGATCTCACAGCTTTAAAAAAAAAAAAAAAAAAAAACTTCGTGCGTATTTACGGCTGCGAACTCAATATCGTAGGCTTAATTAACACCAGGACGGAGGCCACTCCCCGCGTAACAGCTGGCTTGAATTTGCCGCATCAAAGTTTTAATAGCAGAACAGCATCGTGGCCATGGCGACACGATGTATCGATACATGGCGTGGCCGTACACGCAGCCGGGACACTCCCACTCAGAAAGTGGCCACACCGGAAATTAAATTAACTCGTTGAAGCCGTCATCCATACGCAAGTCCGCCTAAACAAGCGGTTCTTAGTAGGATGCAGCTCTCACCCTTCATGCGACTCGCCGAACACCTCGCGTTTCGCTTCGCAAAGCTTGGTGCTAGCAAGAATGCCTGCCTGGTCGGCCAAAACCCGACATGCTCCGTCCCGGCATTGTAGGGATGCGAGGGTCTATGATCATACGTCTACGGCCATGCATGAATGTGAAGTACCCCCCCCCGCCCCCTTTCCCCTCCTCTGCCCGTCCAAGCTTACCGAACAATGTTGGTAAGATCATCACCCGTGTGATAAGATTTTATCACCCGTGTGATAAGACTATCACCCGTGTGATAAGATAATCACCCGTGGGATGAGATATCATCACCATAAGCACCACCAACTACATCATAACCGGGGAAAAAGAAAAGAAAAAAGCTGGACGTTCTCTCTCTCGCACCCCTCTCTCTCTCTCTCTCTCTCTCTCCCCCCCCCGTCCAAGCTTACCGAACAATGTTGGGGTGCTGCAGCTGTTTGAGGAGGGAGATTTCTCGAATAGCCGTGGATGGGATGCCCTCGTCCTCCGCCTCGAGCCGAATCTTCTTCAGAGCGATGATCTCATTCGTCACTCGGTCCTTGGCCTATTATATCCAAAATCACAACAACATCCCGGCGAAAAAAAAAACGGTACGAGAACGATTAGTTTTGGTATTAGAAGAAGGTAAGATAAGTTCAATCGAAATATGAGAGATTTGCAGTATCATAGCTCTCATGCGGTATCATATGGCATATCTCCGGTAAACGCCGGGCAGTGAAAGAAGGGCGAACGAGCGCATACAATGTATATATATCAACAACGCGCACATACAATGTTTTGAGACGAAAAATCAGAAAATGTCGCTGTAACTGCTCTCGCAGACGCAGCCCGCTCTCGCAGACGCAGCAGCAGCAGCAGTTTCCCAGTGAACAATACCCCGAGCAAACCCGTATAAAGCATACCAGGGGGCGTATCCCAATCGCCAACAACCGCTCATCACATCAAAAGCCAACACGTATGGCATATAGCAGCGGCAGTAGCAGCAGCAGCAGCAGCAGCAGCAGCAGCAGCAACAACAGCAGCAGCAGCAGCAGCAGCAGCAGCAGCAGAGAAGTGATAAACCTCGTCCGCAAGCATCCGAGGACATCGCTGTCGCCCTTTCACGCAAGAGGGACGCACGCGTCGGCCGTGCATGTCGGCGGTTGTCTCGGGGAAGTAGGAAGGGAGTTGATTGGTTGCGGCCCCGAAATGGACACACTGTGTTTTCTTTCGTGGGTGATCGATTTTCGAGGCAAAGAGCCCATAGACATCGGACCGGATGGTGCTAAGAGGTGGAGTGTGGTAGGAAGGGTAAAATGATAAAAAAGAGGTGGTGAGGCAATCGAATAAAGAGGTGGTGAGGCAATCGAGTAAAAAGGTCACGAGAACCGAAGCTCCCAAGAGCAAAAGGCGAGACGTTGACTTGTCTGTCCCAAGCTGAACAGATTCTATGTTTTGAAAGGTTTATAGGGAGCTTTTTTGCACGAGAGCTGACCGGACGGACGAGAGATTGCCGGAGTCAACGTTGATTGAGTGGGCGCCGATTTTTTTAATTCCCGCTTACCCCCCTTCGTACCTATCTATGCTGAACCACATCTGAGTGGGGATATATAGCCGGGTGGAGACCGAGAGACCACCGTGAACGCGCGCGCATGAAGGGCGAAAAAATGAAAATCCTTACCGTATCTACGAGTAAAGCGTGGGGGCTGAGATCCCCCCCCCCCCCCCCCCCCCCCCCCCCCCCCCCCCCCCCCCCAAAAAAAAAAAAAAAAAAAAAAAAAAAAAAAAAAAAAAAAAACGGTAAGCAGATCAAGCAGTTATTATGCGGACTGTTAACCCCGTAAGAAATGGTCCAACGTATTTGGGGAAAAACTACTTGGAATTAGTGTGGAATAAGTTTTTTTCAGTTTTGAATGGGTTAGGATAAGAAGCAGTTCTACAGTAGACACAAACGCTACCACTGTGCACCTATAAATAGAAGCAAATTTTGCATACGAATTACTGTAATATGAAATTAAAACGGTCCGTACAGGGGGGGGGGGGGGGGGGGGGGGGGGGGGGGGGGGCGTCGATTAGCGCCGGTTGATTTCGAGGTGGTCCATCGTGTGTGGACCCAATGTGGACCTAACCTTACTGTACTACTGCTGTGCTGGTACCGGTATGGGCTACCACTCTGTCCCGAAATATAAGCACATTTTGCACATTCATATTAAATCAAAACGGTGCTTATATTTCGGGACATAGTGGTATGAGGTATGCCTTCTGCAATAGCTCATCACCTACAAGTAGAACCGCATACATAGATCACCCCACTGGGTACATACAGCTACAATGTATTTGTCTCTTGTGTCGACGACTTGCAGGTCTGCGGTGCCGGGTAAAGATGGGGGGAGGAAGGAGGTTCAAAGTTTGCGATTTTGCTGAGCTGAGTGAGTGACACGCGGTGAGACAAAAAAAAAAAAAAAAAAAAGAGTAAAAGTACGTCGGCTCGGCCTCGCACCAATCATGGTGAATAATAGCCTGCCACGTAGGCGTCATCTGTAATTCCATTTAAAAAAAAAACAGTTGTTTTGTATTTCGACTCAGGTCAGTTTACATTTGTTTACATTAAAAACCTTAGCCTTGACGTGCGTCGTAACATGGACGATTCCGTCCATTCTTCCGAAATATCCTTTTACCGGTATACGCAGGCACAACATATATTCTGTACTGCTGTACCGTACTATAATCGTGTTTGTCCATGTGAAATACGTGTCGCTATCTCCGTCTCCATCTCCACGACAGTGAACATTCCACACGGCTAGTGAACCTTCAACATTGACAATGGAACAATACAATAACTCGCCCGTTTTGGCGACAGCCGTGCTTTACCTTACCACGTATTACTCATACACCAGGTGTTTTACTTACTGCTGTTTACGAAATGGCTCAGCTTGGACTAAATGGTTGACTACATACATGGACTGGCTCTATTTGTATAAATATTAATAAGAGCGACCACCTGGAAATTTCTAGTAAAAATACTGATAGTGAGGAGCGAGTGCGTGCTATCAACCATTTCGTCGAAGCTGCACCACATGGTACGACAACTGCAACAGCAGTACTTGGGGTCAGGGCTATATACATATTTAGGTCGTGCGGCGGTGCGCTGGCGATCTTGTTTCGCAACAATTCTGCGTAGTGCACCATTTGCTGGAGTCCATGACTAGCGGAAAGCGCGAGAGCGTGAGTTGTCAAAATTCGATGAAAATCGACGAGCGTTTGGGAATGATGAACCCTCTGCGCGATAAAAAACAAGGAACGAACCGTAGTGGGGAGGAGGGAGAAGAGAGCCTGCTTTGTGACCCCGGATCTGAGTTATGACGATGGAGGGAGAGGGACAGAAGTGCGAAGATAATGAATGGGATAGAAGAAAAAAAGAAAAAAAAAATGCGCGGCTTTTGACGCACCTCCGTTTTTTTGGTGCCGCACTTTTTTTCGTGAAAAAAAATGTGCGGCTACGCGTACTTGTTTCGCCGAAGGCTAGAAAAAATATATATTTGGGTTCCTTTTCGCTTGAGCTGTCAGTCTTGCTCTTGGTCCGTCTCTGACCGAGGGAGTTTGTCCCAAGGTGCTCTTTTACGGGGGACCATAGTAAATAGGACCTACGGTAGACACTAAAACCTATACATTTACCTATTTTTACTAACAATATTTGGTTCTATTTACTATGCCCCCCCCGTAAAATAATATAACTGCGTACTACTGCTGTGTTTTTCTCGTGGGTGTGACAAGTGAAAGAAGCTTGGTTGTTTTGAGCGATGCTCGCCCTGGGCAAAGTGTTTAGTGTTCGCCCACCACCCTTCTGACAGCAGTACGTATATTGTTTTTGTTTTTGTTTCGTTTTCGTTTGGTTTATTTCTTCCGTTTTTATAACGCCTCCGAACTTTTTTTTACTCCGTACGAGTACCAGTATATTATAGTGTTTCTACACGCTAAAAGGGGCCTGATGCCCGCCTACTTCGAGGGGGGTAAAAGGAGCGTGTGACACGCACATTTTGAGGATATTCAAGCATGATTTACGTATGCAAACAAAGTCATTTTTTTCTGCTTCCCGCAGTCCTCCGGAGGTCCCTTGAGGGCGGCTGCACCGAGCCTTCGGCTCGTGGTGCGGGGCCACACTACATGCCGGAAGCCTGAGTATAACCCTGCCTGGGGTACTACTTATGCTATTACTGCCGTTTTGGACGAGGACGGCCGACCTTTGCAGAATATTCAATGAACAAAAAATATATACATATAAATATTAACATCATACATACGTCGCTCGTAGTCTGAAGTGAACAAGTTCTACAGCAGTATTAAGGGTTTGAGCCAAAATCAGGTACACATTGTCACTCTGGTGCCAAAATCAGGTACACACGAAAACCAAGTACGAATCACACGCCATATAAGAAACAGGCTAACAAGAAAGCCGGGCTGACATTTGGAGGAAAACAATAAATGCGGGGGTCGTTATCTTGAAATTTGTGTAGAAAGCACCCTCTCTTGAATAAGAAATCCAGTCTGGACTATATTTCCTGTTTCTTATTATTAATAGGTGCCTTGTACTGTACCGGTATATACACCCCCGAGACGCACGATATCTAAAAAGTGCTATTTCCGAAAACGGTTGAAAGGTGCAGACTACGAACTAACTCTCTTACGAAAAAAAAATGAGATGCAGCGCTCAGTACGCTACGCACACGATGCATGACGGCGCATTCAGAAGTTCTGATGCAGCGCTCAGTGCGATACGTGCACGATGCATGACGGCGCGTTCAGACGTTCTGACAGGCCAGGCCGTACAGCCGAGTCCTGTACGCACAGCAGTAGTCCTTTGCTCTATTCGTCTCCTATTCCTCCCAGCGAGAATTCCGCTGCCACGTTCCCTTTTCTGTGAATATTCCGGTGCCACGCTCCCTTTTCTCTGTATAATTTCCCGCCTCATATTATACGTCGTGGTGTCCCTTTTCCAGTCATGCGTCATGTTCCCAGGTCTCTTTTTTTCTGTATATACGAATGTACGAGATTCTTCAGCTCCGCTCCCTTCCCGTGTCTAATTAGGTATGGCGTCACATATCATAGCAGGCACCTGTCCCCCCTCCCCACTACGTAGGGTGAATGACCTCATGTCGATCGCGACCAAGAGTTGAGCATTTTCTTCTCGAGATCGTTGTCTCGGGGTCGAGTGGTCCAAACACACACACGCCTGCGCAGGCTCTTATGTATATACGAAGTATATAGATATATATATATATGTGTGTGTGCAGGCACCCCTATTGGTATCATATGGTATGTTGATCTGTTTGATGTTATTATACTGCTACATATTTGTATTAAAAGTTGCTGAAATCGACGCGAGTCGACGAGTTAAGAAGGTGCTAAAATCTTCTCGCGATAAAAACGCAAGGCACGCACCGTAGTGGGGAGGAAGGAGAAGAGCCTACTTTGTGACCCCGGATCTGAGTTACGACCACAGTAAAAGAGGGAGAGAGAAAAGTAGGGCGAAGATAATGAATGGAATGGGGGGAAAACAAAACACAAAAAAAAAAAAAAAAAAAAAAACTCACGGGTTTTATGTATCCGCACGCAGGATGTACATACATATGTATATAGTGCGGTGATTAATTATTTCGATTTTCGAAAGTGGTATTTTGATGTTAGGTTTGGCGAGTCGTCGTATGCTAAGCCGCGCGTCCAGATAGGTGTGGGTTTGCAGATGGGCGCGAGGAGATGGAAGGCGCTCGCTTCCAGCACTTGCGATTCGCGGCGGTGCGCTTTTTTTAGGCGGTATGCTGTTAGCGATAGTAGCCGGAGACCTCGAGAACGCATACTTTGTTTCGAGGCAGACGGGTTGGCGGGAGGGACGAAGGGAGAAGGGAAGGAAGGAGGGAGGGAGGGAGGGAGGGAGGGAGGGGTCGGAGATGCGGGTCTGTGTACCGTGCTTCCGTTTTTTCAATGTTGTGTCCGGAGGAAGGGAGGAGGGGGGGGGGGGGTACTCATGTCGTGCACGGCCGTAGTACCGCGAGCAAATACACACTGGTACATATTTTAAGCATGTGGATTATGTCCCCAGATATGAATGCTCGTCTACAACTTGAGCTCGGATTTTCTCACACGCGCCTTGCTCTTTTGGTCACTTCTCCACCCCTGCGAACGCGATGTTCATCCGTCCGTCCGTCCGTCCGTCTGTCTGTCCGTCCTTCCTTCCTTCCGTTCCGCCAGGCTGACCTTTTGCTGGTGCTTGGAACATCGCTCAAGGTGCAGCCGGTGTCGAGGATTCTGCAGTTTATTCCGCCGCACGTTCCCCAGGTAGGTGCAAACATGCAAACAATATGTGATTCTCACAATGGAAACCCCCCAATCAGGGCGTGATCCCAAACGGACCATCCCCGTAGAAAAAAATCCTTCCGAAAACATGAAAACCCCGACCAGAGGTAATACACTTTTTCGTTTGTTTGTTTTATCCAGCTCTCAACTCGAAAGGATGTTTTACACGCAACGGTCTTCTGAACCAGCCGCGTTCACAAGGTTTATCTACCCCCCCGCGAGGCAGTTACATAGTGCTCCCATTGCTGTCTCAGGGAGTGGCCACACCAGAAATTAAATTAACTCGTTGAAGCTGTCATCCATATGCAAGTCCGCCTCAGAGGCGGTTCTTAGTAAGATTGCAGCTCGCTCTTTATGCGACTCGGCCCGACACCTCACGGCGCTTCGCTCTTGGTGAAAGCAATGTCTGCCTGGTTGGTGAAAACCAATGTGCTCCGTCCCGGCATTGGAGGAATGCGAGGGTATATGGTCATACGACTACGGCCATGCACGACATGAATACCCCCCCCCCCCCCCCCCCCCCCCCCTCCCCCCCCCCCCCGGCTACGGCCGTGCACCACGGCAAGAGTACGACATGAGTCCCCCCCCCCCTCCCCCCCCCCCCCGGCTACGGCCGTGCACCACGGCAAGAGTACGACATGAGTCCCCCCCCCCCTCCCCCCCCCCCCCGGCTACGGCCGTGCACCACGGCAAGAGTACGACATGAGTCCCCCCCCCCCCCCGCCGGGGGGGGGGGGGGGGGGGGGGGGGGGGGGGCTCCTTCACCAATGTCACTGGGAATGAACATTGGTGTTTTACAGCACCATGTTTTGCTGTTTTCCCCATACAGGCCATGGGGGTATTCATTCGGGTCAAGCGTACGTTTTTTTTAATCAAGAGTTGGGTTTTGGGGGTGAGTCATATATACGTATATACAACCCCTCGGGTGGGAAGCCTCAGAAAATGTACCTGGTAAGTGCTCCCCCCAGCTTAGCACCCGTAACTCGCAATCCCCTCTATTAGGAGATAAGATGGTGTCCACAAAAGGCAAAAGAGGAAGGGGCTACAAAAGGTACGTAGGCATTTTTTTTTCCGGTGGAAATATGTGGAAAACATATAGTGAGGCGCCGAAATGTTGGTGTCTCTCTAGAAGTAGGAACGGTTGCTCCGTCTCGAAAGGGATGCGTGGTCAATGGTCAAATGACTAAGGCAAGCAACAAATGGTAGCCGCCCCCCGCCCCCCGCCGCCGCCGCCTCTTTTGCCCTTTTATGGACAGGTGCTGGTAAACCGGGAGCTGGTACGTCCTCCGCGAAGCGTTTCTGACGGTTTCGACCTCCACCTGTTGGGAGACTGCGACGACGTCGTGCAGCACCTGTGCGAACGCCTCGGGTGGGAACTCCCGCCTCTCCCCCAAACCCTGCGGCCACCGCCGCCATCCTCGCTCCCTCAGCTCACGCTTGGAGTCGACCAAGCGGGGGCGAAGGAGGAGGAGGAGGAAAAGGGCGAGGGAGGGGAAGGGGGGACGGGGGAGGGCGGGGCGCCGAAGGCGCTTCTCTTTCCTGCTTTCGTGCCGCCCAATAGTTATGTGTTTTCTTCGGTGAATACCACGGCGGGCCTGGGTGGGCCAGGGGACGGGGTGTTTGCTGCGCTTGGTGGTGGTGGTGGTGGTAATGGTGGTGGTAGTGGTGGTGGTGGTGGTGGCGATGGCGTGGGGGGTGTGGGGGAGGCGGGGCGGGGGAGGGAGGGGGTCAAGGGGTGCCGTGGAGACGACGAGGAAAAGTTTGAAGAGGACGTTACCTGGTGAGAGCAGGGAGGGGGGGTAAGGAGGGGACGGGGGGGGGGGGGGGGGGGGGGGGGGGGGGGGGGGGGGGGGAGCGTTGCAAGGGGTTTGTGCTGTCAATTGTTTTTTTTGTGTACATGAGCGCAACGCTTTTGTACGAGTTTGTTTGTTTTTTCCCGCCGCAGTCAGATTCGCGCATTTTTTAACCTGATAACTACCCTCCCCGCAGTAGTGTTCGTGTGGATTGGTTTGTTAGCTTGTTATTGGTGCCCGCTGGGTTGACCTTAGATGGGCGCTCAGTCGTCTTCACCCCGCGTATTGGCGGGTACCACGAGGTGGCAACGAGACGACCGCGCCTGTCGAATACTGCTGTACACTTTCTGCGTTTTCTTGTGTTTAGTTTTCTGCGTGGTGTGGTGGCGTCTCCTCCCCACTCCTCGTCTGCTGCATGTACCTGATCCTTTTTTGGCTATTGTAGCGCAGCCCACTCATCAACGTAACTTTTGTTGGCGCTCGTTCCTTTGTTCTTGTGTTTGTGTGCGTGTGTGTTTGTATGCTGTCTTGTCTGTATGTCTCGTCTGTATGCCTTGTCTGTCTGTCTGTCTGTCTGTCTGTCTGTCTGTCTGTCTTGTCTGTATGTCTGTCCGTCTGTCTGTCTGTCTGTCTGTCTGTCTGTCTGTCTGTCTGTCTGTCTGTCTGTCTGTCTGTCTGTCTGTCTGTCTGTCTGTCTGTCTGTCTGTTTTTTTTCTCAGCGACGGGTGCGAGAAGGTGGTTGTCGGGGAGGTCTACGCCTGCAAGCAGTGCTTCGGGTTCGATCTCTGCGGGACTTGCCATAGCGGCGGCCACAACAACCACGCGCGACAAACGGGCCATTCGTTTCAAAGAGCCGAGTAGCCCTAGGCCGGTCGTCCTCCCGGCGGCTGTTGTTGCTATCGCTTGTCACGGTAGCAGCGGTGGCGGTCGTGATGGCGGAAGGGACGACGGGGGCTGAGGCGCGGTGGTAGTAGGGGGGGGGTGGAGGGGGGGTGATGATTGAGTGATGTTGAGGGTGGTGGCGGCGGCGGTGATGGTCGTGTTGGGGGGAGGGGGTGGTGATGGTGGTTGTCGTAAAGGGGTCGTCCACTTCAGGAATAAAGGGGTGGCGGGAGCGGAGCAAGCACTGCTTTTGGGGCGAAATAATTCAACCCCCTTTTATGCGTGTATGCTGAATACCAGTAGTGCTTTTTGCCGCAACTTTTTGCGGCAATTTTTTGCGGGTGGTACGCGGAATGCGAGGCTGCGACGATGCTGGAGAGTTGGTGGCGTTACGTAGCTCTGGCA
This sequence comes from Saccharina japonica, assembly GCA_008828725.1. Taxonomy (NCBI): domain Eukaryota; class Phaeophyceae; order Laminariales; family Laminariaceae; genus Saccharina; species Saccharina japonica. The sequence continues at coordinate 56,352 of MEHQ01000914.1, read as the reverse complement.
CCAAAAAAGCGGTGCTGTTCAAAGTTTCGGTTGACCCCCGTATTTAGGGTGTCAAACGGGGCCTCTGCAGTGGCCCGCGCGATCTTTCGTCCTTTGCTGACGCTGATGGGCCCACATGCTGGGCGGTGGGACTCGCTCGTTTTTTGTTTTGTTTCAGCCTTGTGCAGGAAAATAGCCTCGAGCTTCGTATACGTCGTAGTGTATAATTATTTTCAAGGTCGTAACCTCTTTTGGGGCGCATGTTTTTTTTTTTTTTTGTCAAATAAAGTGAAGCATGATGAAGCGAAACCATCATGTGCGTTTCATCAAAACATCGAAAGAGCATGGTTGATTCACAGATCGACGGGAGGGCACACCGACGGAGGTCTGAAACCGTAGAGGTACACCAACATGCATGCAAATAAGTAAAAGTGCGGTGCCCACTCGTTCACTCGCTTGCCTCCAGCGCTTCGCTGACAGCTACGTGGGCGTAGCAGACGCACACGGGCGAAGGACATGAGACGGCCTGCTGTTGGTGTGGGTAGGTCTAGAGGCTACGTAGGCTATCGTTGTAGTTTTTCCCCGCTCACCCGCCCTTTCTTCTTTCGAAGGTCGATGGAACGGAGCGGCTACACATGGTGTGCTTCACACCGTATTTATTTCTAGTTATCGTTTGCAATTTTGGTATGTAGCGATTCGGAGCTCACTATTAATAGGAGTGTGTCAATTATTTACTACCATCGGGGGTCTCGGTCGTCCGAGACTGCGTATGTTAAGAGCCCCGGCCAGCTGGCTGGGGGAGGGAACTCTTGGGTTCTGCCATCATAATAGGAAACGGGAAGAGGCGGCCGCGGTTATCGTACTATTCCAGTAGAGCCCCTCCCCAACGTCGCAGAGAATAATACTAACATGACCACATTTCGAAGGATCCATGATGAAAGCTTAAGTTTCCCATGATTCCAGTTTTCTGGCTTTGGTCTAACCTTCACGAAAATAGGCCTGTTCTTTAGTATTGTGGCGTTTTTTTCCCTCTCCCCCCACGGGGGAAGGGGGGGTGTACTCAAGCAGTGCACGGCCGCAAGGTGGAAACTGTGACTGTGTTACCGACTAGCCACTCGGTATAGGCTGCTGTTGTCTACTGCTGGGCTACACGGTAGCTATCCTTAATACGACCCCTCGATGGAGATGACATGAGTCAAACTTGGTATGTTCAACGATCAAGTTGGACTACCCAATATCTACTGTAGGTTATGATGTGCTGTTCTTGCTTGACACTCACTGCAAGTATCTTAACCTACATTTCCTGTCGAGTAGGACGGTACGTTGTGTAATTTACCGATTGAGTCAGATTGAGTAGATATTATCCGGTAGGATCAACTGCCACATTTCGTAGATGAGGAATTCAAAACAGAAAAACCTCGAGACACCTCCGAAGTAACTAACCGAGAAACGAGAGTGCCCAGTTTTCGGGGAGTGCTTTTTGTGGTACCATATCATACCACCAGTGTGTGCGAAGAGGATCGTCATGTTTTGTTTGTTTTGCTTACTGTAGCTCCAGGTGAGACAACCATACCCCTCGCACGCTCTGCCACACTCCTTGTCTCCCCCTCCTCTGCTCCTCGCCCCGTCCTCTTGGGCAAGACCAAAAAGTCAAGACCACCACTGGCCTTGAGTACTGCTCGTTCGAAAGCTCTTCGGAGCACAAGCTTACGTAAGAACCAGTCGGCTGACCCCGACCGATAGAACTTGCCTCCTGCCCGGCTGCACTTCGAAACCCAGGAGTCGCGCACCACAGGACAAGGAAATGCGCAGATCTCGCTAATAATCCATACCATATCGTACCATACCAAACCACGACACACCACCGTACACTACGTCCTCCTCCTACTCCTCCACGTCCACCTGCTCCTTTCGCCGTATCCGTTAATTTAGGGTAACCCACTGAACCTACTCAGTCGGCGCTGACTGAGTACGTAACTCAAGTTGTTTCATCGATTGGAAACGAACATGCAGGAGGGATGGGAAACCCCACCACCACCACCACCACCACAACAATCAGACCGTCACTTCACCCACGTCGCCACTATCACGGAAGCGGCTTACGCCTCTCCCGCGACGTCTCCCCCACTACCGCTGCTGCTGCTGCTGCTGCTGCTGCTGCTGCTACCTCCGCTGTTACTGTTGCTGTTGCTGTTGCTGTTGCTGTTGCTGTTGCTGTTGCTGTTGCTGTTGCTGTTGCTGTTGCTGTTGCTGTTGTTGCTGCTGCTCCTGCTGTTGTTGCCGCTGCTGCCGCTGCTGCTACTCCTGCTCCTTGCTGCTGCTGCCGCTCCTTCTGGTGATTAACCTACCGCGCGGCTGTTGTTGTTGCTGCTGCTGCTGCTGCTGCTGCTGCTGCTGCTGCTGCTGCTGCTGCTGCTGCTGCTGCTGCTGCTGCCGTCACCACCACCGCCCCCGCTCCCGCCCCCGCCACCGCTGCTGGCGCTTGACGGCAACCCCGTCGCCAGTGCCGTCTCCGAACTTGAGCTCGAATCAGCGGCCGGCCCCTCGAGGGGTACTACCGCGAAGTAGTGCTTCTCCCCTGCGTAGAAGGCAATGTCGACGACTCCCTCGTTGCTTGCCCCGCTGCCGTCGCTGCCGTTGCCTCCCTCGCTGCCTTCGTGGAAGTGGTTGGTGAATTTTCCCGTCTAAGCCGTGTCGGAGCAGGAAGAGGAGAGGAGAAACGGAGGGTGAGGGGTCGAGGAGGAGGAGGGAAGAGGAGAAGGAGAAAAAGAGGGGGGGGGGCGGAGGAGAAGGAGGAGGAGGAGAAAGAGGAAAATAGGGGGGTAATCGAAGGAGGAGGAGGAGGAGGAGGAGGGGGAGGAGGATGATGACGACGAGGAAGGTTAGGGGAACGTACACAACCATAGTACAAGGTGGCAGCGGGCAGAGTCGGAGTAGAGGGGCGGGGGTGGAGGGTGGGTGGAAGGAGGGAAGGGGGGAAGCGTAGGTGCGGG
>MEHQ01000914.1:0-53353 GCA_008828725.1 Saccharina japonica | reverse complement strand
GGGGGGTAGGGGCCCGGGGGGAAAGGGGTGGAGGGAGGGAGGGAGGGAGGGGTAGGGGTCGTGAGGGGGGGTACAGGCTGGTTGAAACTGAGTTTCTCAATGTTCGTCCCCGTCGAAAGTTCACGCAGCCTTTTTGAGATCGACCCTGACATATTGCACACGTGTTCTATGCAGCATCGCCAAACATATTACCAAATGCTGGTAGTTCGTTTAATTCCGGCAGGTACTGGGCCATTACGATATTGTTTGGATGTTTGATCCTACTGGAACCCCAACTCTTCGTCGAAAAAAAAAGAGTGTACTCATTAATGTTCCGGCAAGAGCTCATAAAACAGGTGTGCAGATATTCATGGTCGATTTCGAAAAAACAGCTTGACCAATGTTCACTTTCGTGCGGTTAAGGTGGTACGTTTTGCGATATTGCCTCGCAATTACTTAAGTTTCAGTCCACGATCGGTTTTGAGCGTTGCATCGTAATAATGTTCAGGTGTTTGAGCGTTTGCGCGAAACTCTGTACGGACATGCCGTGCGTCGAGAAACGATAATTGTGCATCTCAACGGGCTATTAAATAGTCGCTTGAGGCACTTTTATCTGGGACCCTAAAAAGTCGTTTTCGAGAGGACTCCGTAAAACCAGAGAGATAAACTGCTTCAGTTTGTAGCCAACATCAATCAATATCTACGAGGACATCGAGAGAAGTAGATCGATGTTAAGCCGGAAGGATACAGAAGAGACTGTAGACTTCGTGCATACATTGCCTTTTGTGGTTTCGCTTGGTTTTCTTGTTATTTCTGGGAATGTTTATGAGTGGTCAATGCTGAAGCTCATGTTACATATTTTCAGATGACAAACATACTAACAATATTGTTAGTATCTACCACCACGAAAAAAATGAAACATTTTGATCAATGCCCGAGAAAAATAACAGGGAAACCGTCTATATACGAGCTTTTTTGTAATATAGACATTCAGTTGTTAAAATATGCAAATGTTTACCAATAAAACTCGACGACGCCAAATTTCGGCCATGCTTTTCAACCTTGAAGGGCACAATGTTTGCCCAAATTTCTACTTTTTGAAGAAGTCACACGCCGACGTTTTATTCCAGTGGACTGTTTATGGGGGTATATAATATACGTGCGACACCAAATATGCAGCATTCAAGTGGATACTGCAAGCGACCTACCTTCGTGCGTGACAACATGTTGGGAAGTTCAGCTTGAACCAGCTCGTAGGGGCAGGGGGCGGGGGGGGGGGGGATAAGGGAGGGGACGGAGGAAGAGCTCGTACAGGGAGGAGCCGTTACCTAGGCACACCGGGCCAGGGGGAACCTGGGGGGAGAAACAATGCTACCGCAGCTTTCCCTTCTATAACATATATACAATTCATACTAGATTTTAACATACCTCCTATCAACATGGTTGATTGGTTCATACCCTTGTATGTATGTCCCCCCCCCCCCCCTTTAACAGTTATAACGGATAAAACGTTGTTGTTGTTGTTGTTCTTACTATTAATAATTGCCACTAAAGATACCTTATAGGTACAAATAAATAATGCACACTAAAAAAACCCAAATCACTAATTAATTTAAAATTCATCCAGGTGTAAGTTTTACTCCATAACCTGTCCTCACACACCTCTTCTTATATACCATACTCGTACATGGCTACAAATAGTAGAACCACTCTATCACGTAAACTCGTCGGAGCACTATAATAGTATACCTGGTACGTTTATTTCAGAAAGTTTAATTTTAATTATTTTATTATTTCTTCCCCCACAAGACACACACTTCCTGAATTCTACAGCCTCAGATTGTGTCCCCCTCATACGGGATGTACATCCTACATGAGGACATATAAAATCCGTAAGTACGCGCGATCGAAGTATTACACTCAGCTAGCAAAGATGAGCTTCGACGAAATCCTCGAGCTCACAGCTGTTGTTTTTTTAATTTTTTAATACTACCTGGTACAAGGTAAAGAATACCGGCATACATTATGTGAACAACAGCAATACGTAGTCTGGTCTATACCAGCTGGTCTATACTCGTATTTTATACGTACGTACGAGTAGCGTATACCGTAGTAGCTCTACCGCGGAAAACAAGAATCGCGGAATTACGGGTATACGCGGTATCATAGTTTTTGCCGAGCGGTCTTATTATATATAGTCCATGCGGTCAAGGGTGTCACGCTCAATGGCCAGTCATGGGCCGCGGGGCGGAACCGGCTGGCGCTCTCGACGAGCGCGGGTGCTCGTTGCAGCCTATATGTAGGGGCTGCGCAAACCCTTTCAACTACCGCCCCATCCGCATGTATGTGTAAATAAGGACCACTTTTTTTCGGCGGCATCAACATGAACCCAATCAAACCCCGTTGTCTCTACGTTTCCGGAAAGAAGTGGTACACTACTACCAACTACGCTACGTACGTACAGAGTTATTTATGCGAGTGGTCCTGGTGGTGAACACTTTCAACATTTTTTTGTAATCCGCACTGCTGCTGTTGTTGTTGCTGTTGTTGTTGCTGTTGCCGTTGCTGCTGCTGTTGTTGTTCTCATGTCAACTAATCGCGAAAAAAGACAGTCCGTCGTCACAGGGCCGGCTCCAAAAACTCTGTTTTTTGTTTGTTTGTTTGTTTGTTTGTTTGTGGAAGAAATACGTATCATACCTCAGGGAAAAACTGGGTGTGTGTTCTTCCATCACATCAAACCCTTCACAAATGCTCCGAGTATACTCGATACCATGAATATACTCGGAGTATCGAGTATTTTTCGTGCTCCGAGTACTGAGAGTATTAGAGTACTGGTGGCCTAAATACCCGGAGTACTTGGAGTATGAGCAGTACTGAAGGCCCAAATACTCCGAGTACTGGGAGTATGAGCAGTACTTACAGTCGAGTACAAGCAGTACTCGGAGTACAAACATCTAAATTACTCGGAGTACTCCGAGTATCGAGAGTATAGGACACCGAAATACTGCGAGTACACAAAGTACCTGAAGTATTTTTTCTCGAAAATACTCTAATTCTACTTCGAGGTAATGGGAGCATCTGTGAATTTTGAAATGCTATAAACGCCAGTCACATGCTCCCAGAACCTGGGAGGAATGACGGCCGAGTTATAAAATGATGCAAAGATGCCCCTAACGTACTTCACACTCCGAGTATATTCCGAGTATCGAGTACATTCCTTACTCCGAGTACTTAAAGAGTATTAGAGTACAGGCGGTCTGAATACTCGGAGTACTTGGAGGATGAGCAGTACTGAAGCCCCAAATACTCGGAGTACAAGGAGTAGCCGCAGTATCGGACCCCGAAATACTCCCGAGTAAAAGCAGTATCGAGAGTGTTCATACCCGAAATACTCCGAGTACGAGCAGTATCCCCGAGTATCGAACCCCGAAATACTCCGAGTACACGAAGTACCTGAAGTATTTTATCTCCAATACTCCTTACTTTACTCCAAGGTACTCGGAGCATCTGTGAAACCTTTCTTTTCTTTCCACCCGTCGACATCCAGCACCCCCAACGCCCGTGTCGACTCTTCCATCGTAGAGAGATACAAGCAAGCTCTGTGGTCACAAAACTACGACACAGAGATTTACCCATTCATTTGAGTTAATTTCGTTTTTGGGTTTTCTCTGTCTCACAGCAGAGTCTGACCACAAACATCAAGTCTATCTAGGATTAGGAATCAGGACAGACACTGGGTGTACTGATGTAGTCGAGGGTAGAAATAATGGGTTTGATGTTAAGACAAAACACACAGATAAACTACATGTGTTACAACAGTAAGCAGAGTAGACAGTGCAATGTCATGTTCATCGTACGGGGTACGACACGCACGACACGACACGTGTTTGCACATACAGCAGCAGATCTAAATCTGACTCTATTTGCAAGTGATTTGTTCCCTCGACGGAAGTGCAGTCCTTAACGGGTTGAACCCTTTCAAAAACTGCAAAACTCATCCCACACTAAAACCCCTTAAAAACCGGTCCCACGATTTTGGGGGACAAAACACTTGGAATTAGTGTGGGATGATTTTTGCAGTTCTGAACGGGTTAACAGTCTGTCTGGCGACGACATACTCGAGATTGCCCATGCCAGCGGCAAAATTCTTCAAAATTACTGTATTTTACAGTTTGAACCTGTTTTGTTACCACGGACTAGGTTATGGTCATCATGACAGGCGTTAACGCGAGGACATCAACAACCGCAACAACATCAACAACAACAACAACGTAGACTTACGCCTGGCAGCGCGTAAACAACCCCCGTCCAGAACCGCATCCGCCCATCTTTGGACCACAAACTATTTACTTGGAATCAAGTTGTAGACTATACTACTTGCAGTACGAGTACATGTGTTTCCCGCCACAGGATATGATCACCAACATATAATACTTGTTTTCATATTGCACAGGCAGGTCAGTATACCAGCCAGGTATATGTTACCGTAACATATGGGCAGGTCAAACGCTCAAGGGTCAAACGTGAAAAAAAGGCGCCCGCCGCCGCCGCAGCAGCAGCAGCTGTTTGCGTTATTTTTGTTCATGAGAAAGCGAGAACTTGACAATTCATAATTCAGTCTCGGGGGAGCTCAACATCAGTGGCATAGCAGCAGAGCTGGACGCGAGACGCAACATGCAACAAGACATATTTACGACAAGCACGGCGCCTTATGATAGTACCAGGACCTCTGTAGATTAAGGCCGACCCGCAGAGTAGTTGGCGTGACCTTCTCATCAGACTCGCTCGCCAGGTTTATATGGTAGTACTACTGCTGTAAACTGCTGTAACCATACGTACTACCAGTACATATCGTGTTATATCATATCATATATATCATATGTAGATATAGGTGCGGCGTTACACAGAGCAGTGCCTCTGCACATCAACATTGATGTACTGCGTAACTACTATATACTGTTGTAATATCATAATATCATATGGATAGTGAGCAGAGATGAAGTCTCCAGGAGAAGACAGTTTGGGGACTCGTCAGGCACGCATGTTAATAATAGTAACTCCCACAATACAACTAATACGGGGGACCATAGTAAACACTAGTAAATAGGACCTACGGTTCACATAAAAGCCTGTATATTTGCCTATTTTTAATAACAATATTTGGTCCTATTTACTAGTGTTTACTATGGTCCTCCGTAATAGTGCGTCAAAATCCGTACCACCGTCCGCCACAGGCCTAAACTACCCTCTCCTGACATATTTCGTGTCAAGAGACCCTATTCCCTGCCCCTCCCCCTCCCCCACGAGTACCACCATCTATGTATGCCTCCTCCCTCGTTTTGTCTCTGGTTGTTTCACATCGTATGTCTTGTTTGTCTTGTCTGTCTGTATCGAGGGGGCAGGGGAACACCACACGTCCATCACGAGGTGAGGCGTTAGACAGCAGTAGTAGTATTCTCGTCGTACGATAAACTATTCACTGCCCCCTTCTATAATTATATTTGAAGGTCTCCTTCCATATTTGTCTACGTCTGCCTTGCTTGTCTTTGTCTCTGGCTGTCTGTCTGTCTGCCTGCCTGCCTGCCTGTCTGCACTGTCTTGCCTGTTTCAGCGAGGCAGAGTAAAACCGCACGCTCAAGTACGTAAGGTGTCTCGCCTCGCGCCAACCTGCCCCACGCACTACGCATGACACCATATACACATTTCAACGAATCATCGCATACCATATGTTGAAGCTGCCCCCAGCCCCCCTCCCCCCGCTCCCCCACCCTCCCTTAAACCGACCCCACCCATCCACCCCACCCACCCACCCACCCACCTACACTTAACACCCACACACACAATTCATGAAAAAAACACACATACATGCTCGTGTGTTTTTCGAAATAAGAAAGGAAAAAAAAAGTGTCATATATATATAAACACCCACAGCAATCAATTAAAAACGCGAACCAACGGAGACACAAGCGAGAGGTGGGTGGCGGAGGCGGCGGCAGTGGCATATGCAGGTACAACTGGCTCTATTGCCTCAACCATCCAGCCAGTCAGCTTATCATAAGAATAGCTTACCTTCCTTACCGCCTCGTAGCGCGCACGTTAGCACGCCCGTCACCTCCCTCCCTATGGTTCATACATACATAAGACTACGGTGGTCATTCGACTGCGGCCATGCATGACAATGGGTACACCCCCGCGCGCACGCCTCCCCCAGGTGATGCTTGCTCGGAAACAAGGGGAGATGAACTAAAACCCATCCAAGTAGTAGTATTAATAGTAGTGGAGAAAGGATAGGTAAAAGGTCAGGTGGTAGTCGGGGCAGGGTATGATAACATAATAATATTAACGTAACATACCACAGGGTACGATATACTCCGAAGTATAGATGTACACACCCTGGTTTTTGCTCACCTTGTAAACGACGCCGTAAGTACCCTCCCCGATCTTCTCCAGCTTCTGGTAGCGCTGCATCCTTTCCCTTCCCCTTCCCTTGCCTTTCCTTCTTGATCCCCTTCTTCTTTCTATCCCTTCCTTCTCCTACAAACACCAGTAGTAGTACTCTCTCTTCCTTCCTACTCCGTTCTTTCGACTTGGTTTCTTGTGTAGGTATGTGGGGGGGGGGGGGGAGGCGGGGTCGACTGAGCTGAGCTTTCCGATGGGAGACTTTTTACCTCTTTTTTCGTTCCGTGCCCACTATTTTGCCCCCTGACCGTGTCTTAAGGTGTATTCCACCAAAAAAGAAAGTTGACGCGCTAACTATATCTAAAACCTATGAGCCGGGTGTCTCCAGCTATACAGCAGAGGCCGTTGCAGAAACCAGCGGGCGAGCTCAAATCCGCGGTACGCGTGCCGCCGAGAACTGTGCTATGTGCTATAGGCGAACGCAGGGAAAAGGCCCTCACTGCTGTTGTGGTTGCTGCTGCTGCTGTTGCTGCTGCTGCTACTTGCTGTCGTTGTCGTTGTGTGAGGGGTGGTGCTAGCTTGCGACAACAGCAAGCAGTTCAATTTGTCCTGCTTTTTGGAGTCAGGCGTGGTCCGCCGATCAGTCAATGCGGACGGTCGACAGTCGACAGGCAATCGTATGGTATAGCAACCACGCAATCACAGCCAGCCGCAGTCGAACAAAGAAATCGAGCTACTTCGTCTACTGAACAGGCTTGCTTGGTCGTGGCGGTTTTGCCTCCTCGAGTGCTCCCCCTCCGTCTATGTCTCGAGCAACCTGCAACTACTGCTGTATGGCTATACGTACGGGACAAGCGAGCAACAAAAAAAGAATAGAGACGCAAGCAAAAAAAGGAGAGAAGAGGGGAACGGAAGGAGAGGGCGGAAACATGCAAAATAAGAATCTCGGGGCTATGATACGTCGTACTACTGGTATATGATGTGTCGTCGTACAGCAATAATGTCAATGAAAAAAAGGAAAAACAACAAAGAGGGTGGAGATGACAAGAAGATTTACATGCACCACGACGGGAACATTCCAGATGTTGAAGGGATGATTCACGAGTCGCCTGGTATCGTATCATACGTACTCGCTGTGTAACAAGCAGAAGAACGGCAGCAGCAGCCAAGTAGTACGACGATGGGATTGATCTCCGAGGTGCGAAAGCAGTACGTAGCTTTCAATACCGCGCTGAACAAAAAACGAGAGACAAGCGAAAAACCGAAAAACCTACAACAACAATAGAGCTGTGCCACGAATTATTGATGCCGGTCAACCCCGGCCTTCCACCGCCCCCGCTCGCCCCTTAGTCTCTCCCGAGGGTAATCCCATCGAGCTCAGTGCTCGGTGCGGACAGGCAGATGGGTCGAAGACACCAGCTGATTACGACGGCTGCCCGCTGCGCTACTCGTAGGCGAATGCTCCCGCTACCCCTGCGATACAACAAGCTCTATCTATGCTATATGATACGATCATCATCTCCTTGTGTATACAAGAAAATACACGGAAAATTTCGTGGTTAGACAGCTGTCAATCAGTGTATGTTCAACTTTGACCTCGCCAGGGAGACGTTCCTGGTGCTCACCTCCTCTCCAAGATTAGATGGCCAGTAAGCGTATTATCCTTCGAAGGGTGGAGGGCCAACCTTACGGCGTACGGGCCCAGTGCTCCTGGCAAGAGTGGCGCAACAGGCAAGTGAGTGCCCCTGGGTCGCCTTCTGTGTGTTTTGGCCCCTCATCAGAAAAGCCATATATCAAAGCAAACCCTCCATTAAACAAAAATTGCACAGCGTGCTGGTTTGCGAAATATACCTACGGCTGCGTTCACCGCTTGCTCGCGCGCGTGCAAACATGGTTTTCTACCAGCAGGTAAGATGCGTGTTGAGTGGATACGAGGTGCCATGGGCAGCGGGTTGCGTCAGTTAGATGCAGTGCCCGTCTGTAAAATCCTTGAGAAATGGGAGGGAGTCAGTCGTTCGAAACCAGAAAGCACGTCGTTCTTTCAAACAACTATCATATCATATGGCAGCCATTGCATAGCACGCCGACCGCCGGGTCGAGGCACTCGTCTCGTGCGCAAACCTTAGCGAAACGAGGCACGCCGTGTGACCCTTCATGGTGTGACCACCGCGGCTGCCACTCGAGTTGACCTCCAATTATACCAGCAGTGCAAGCCCACGGGCTCAAAGTACAGTACAACTTGTACGGTAGCAGACAACAGACATTCAACGTGTACTCGTACTCGTACTGCTGCAATCAGATGCTCGAAGTACATGCAGGCTTGCAGCACCATCGAACATCAAAAGTCCCATTTTCGCCGAAGGTTGGTATGCTACGCGTACAGGCAATTAGCAGCATGTCGCCATGTCTTGGTTGGTGCTTCGATTCCGGTTCCCTCTCTAGACTACGTAGTGATAGAGCGGCCGTATGTAGTAGCAGTGGGCATTTGCTCGAACGCTACGCATTATTTGCTGATCGTGGACGAACTCCGAGAGAAGGGCAGAGCAGCAGCAGCAGCAGCAACAACAGCAGCAAGCAGTGCTGTCCTTCTACCTGTACGTAGCTCGACAGAGATGACCCCCTCCGCTCAACTTCACCCTCTGCAGTCTGGTGTATACGGACGTGCCTACACGGAGTTCAACGGAGGCTTTTCGCTGGCAGCACAACAGCAGCCGAACGACCACACTGTCAACATCACAGCAACAAATGCGCCAAATTAGTCGTATATGCATCCCATACGCACCATACACGTGGACAACTGCTGTACCCACCTTTTTCGACAAATTGCTTGGAATTATCGGTACGTACGTACGTAGTTAGAGTTGGGCCATTTTGCAGGTACAGCCGACGAGGGGAAGAAAGGGCTGAAGTCTTCTCGCGAGAAAAATCCAAGGCACGAACCGCAGCGGGGAGGAGGGAAAAGCGCCTGCTTTGTGACCCGGGATCTGAGTTGCGACCACGAAGGGAGGAGAGAGAAAGGAAGGGCGAAGATAATAACATGTGTCGATGGAAAAAAAACGAGCTGAGTAAATAATAAAATTTCGAATAGTAGATTACTTTAAACAGTAACCGTTGGTGTAACCCCCAATTACCTCCCCCTCGCCTTACGTGTATCGACTCGACCCGCCCCCCCCTGCTCCCTCCCCGCATTCTCCCGCCTCTCTCCCCTCCTCGCGTCCCGATATAAAATCCCTTAATCTATCCATCCATCCAAACCAGATCGTGACCCTGAGGCCGCGGACGAACCCGTCGGACCTAACCTCCATCTTCCGGCGCGCCGCGTCGGTGATCCTGCAAGAGGGGGGCGTGGTTCGATCGATCGCCAACCACGGGATCAGGGTGCTCCCGTACCGTTTCCACAGCATGCACGACATCAAGGAGAACGACGTCCGGTGGTTCTCCTCCGGCCGCTGGATCAGCGCGTACTACGACGCCAGCCCGGCCGTTGCAGAGAGGATGGAGGTATGTATATACGCTCACACGAAGTACGCACGTATACAGTACCGGCCCGCTACGGACTGGCCCGCTACGTACTGTTGTTACATGGTACAGTACACGACAACCTAACAAGAAACGGGAAAGCTGGTCCGGGGCTGGGTTTCTTATTTGGGAATGGGTGCGTTCTTCACTAGCTTCAGTATTGTACCGAATCCCCAAAGTTCTTATTTATTTATTTTTATTTTTTCTATCCCATTTATTATCTTCGCCCATTCCTTTCTCTCTCCTTCCTAGTCGTAACTCAGATCTGGGGGCACAAAGCAGGCTCCTCTCCCTCCTCCTGTGAATGCCAGCCTGTCTTTATTATGAGATGTCCTGTACTGGGGGATATAAGAACCGGGATACCTGGATTTCTTACGTCAGAAAGGGTGGGTTGCACGCTAACTTTAGTGCAACGGCTCCCGAATCTCTTGTTCCCCGAATCTTTTGTTCATCGAATCTCTTATATTCCCGAAAATACCAAGCTGAGATTCTTGTAGGGCTCTTATGGGAGGTCCGGTAGTGTATGGTAAACATGCTACTCGTAGGACACCGCGGTTTGACCCCGAGGCTGACCGCTTTGATGCCGTGGCTGACCGCTATGACGCCGTGGCCGACCGCCCCTGAGCGCCCCCCAACACTAAAACTAGTATGTTAAGTGAAGGAGACGGCGTTTTGACGCCATGACTGACCGCCCCTGACTGTCCCTCAACACTAAAACTAGTATGTTAACTGAAGGAGACAGTGGTTGGACGCCGTGACTGACCGCCCCTGACTGTCCCCCAACACTAAAACTAGTATGTTAACTGAAGGAGACCGTGGTTGGACGCCGTGACTGGCAGCCCCTGACCCCCCCCCCCCACCTCACAGGAGGTTCTTAGCAGGATGCAGCTCACCCTCCATGGGACTCGCCCAATACCTCACGGTGCTTCACGCTTTGTGCAAGCAATGTCTGCCTGGTCGGTGAAAACCCGACATGCTCCGTCCCGGCATTGTACGAGGGGTGCGAGGGTCTATGGTCATACGACTACGGCCATGCATGGATATGAAGTACACCCCCCCCCACCCCCCCCCAAACACTAACTATTAATAGTATGTATGTGAAGTGAAAGGGGACCGCGGTTGGACGCCGTGACTGACCGCGCCTGACTGCCCCTCTACACAAAAACTAGCATGTTAACCCCTTCGGGACGGACCCCTTTTAAGGGATATAAGGGATAATACGCTCTGTCCCGAAAATATAAGCACCTTGTATACGTTGATATCTAATAAAAACGGTTCTTATATTTCGGTACAGAGTGCGAGTGGTAAGGGATAAGGATGTAAGAGATATTGACCAAAACAGCGATACATTTTGTGGTATGTATCAGCCGTCGTCTACGAGCAAGCATGAGCATCCAGCAGTACTACGGGTATAGATAGGATCATGTTGCGCCCCTTCCTTACCATACAACTCCTTGCGTTGCAGTTCGGACACCAATGCGTGTCACTCTCTTAATCAAGCGGTGGCCGTTCTGTAACTTGCTGTAGCCGTCCTTTTTTTTCATCGTCCAAAAATTCCTCTCTGGAGTCCTTGGTGAAAGGGTTTTTAACCCTTTTAGGACTGGAGTCCCGTTTTAGGGACAAATTACTTAGAATTTGAGTGGTTTGTCCCCCAAACGGGGACTGCAGTCCTAAAAGGTTCAAGGCCAAGAGAGAGAGAGAGAGAATGGCCTTGACGGGCACGTGTTGTATGTATAATAGAAGAGAGGCGAGTTGTGTCAGTATATATAGCCTTTGCCGTGTCTCTCGACCCACAAATCGTATGTACCAGATAAGGTACCAAATATATTACGGTTTTTTTTGTAGTTGGTACGCACATTTTTTTTTGCAGATTGTTTTCAAAACGCGCGGCGAAAGCAAGCCGCGCACGGGTCGTGCCTTATCAGCCTGGACTAGGGTTGGGGTTAGGGTTGGGTTGGGTCGACGCCTTCTCGTGATGTGATTTAAAAAAAAAAACATACGAAAAAAAAAAGCACATGAAACCAGCAAAAAATCATAATATTGTTGATTTGGTACTTTATCTGGTACGATTTGTGGGTTAAAAGACCGGTAAAGGCGCCTCAGTTGTGTGGGGTGGGCTGTGACGGCCCTTTGTTTTGGCTTTGTAGCGTGGACTGTCTTGGTTGGTGTTGATGCAGGGTTTTTTTTTGTGTCTTTCCGTTTCCAAGCGCGGTGTTGGTGGCTGTTTGTCGGGGGGGAGAGGCAGGATTTGACTGTCCGTACAAAAGAGCAGATGGATAATTGGAGTGGTATCTACTCGGAATGCCGTTGGTGCTGTGTTCGTTATCCTTGCGGGAAGGTAGGATTGCTATCAGTACAAGAGTAGATTGGTCGCGGGAGTGATATCTACTACTTGGAATGCCGCTGGTGCTGCCTTTGTTGTCCTTGCGCATGGGGCCTTGCGGCAGGTGGTACACACGGACCAAGAAGCTATAAGGCCTCACGTTTTTTTTTGTTTTTTTTTGTTCGTTCGCGATGTCTTCGTGCCACGGGTGGAATTGTTGTTGCGCTGCGGCAACAAACCATTTTTTTCGAAGTCCCTTTTTGATGAGTGAAGTAGGTGCAGGGCCGCTCGCGCAAGTGGCCTTTACCCTTGAGTGGAAATGCGGGTACCTCCCCCCCCCCCTGTGGTAGGTAACTCACGGGTCAACTGTGGCAAGCGATTCTGGCCTCAGCCACGTGGGGGGGGCGACACCCGATATAATGCGATGGCGCGTGACGTCGTGAACGTATTGAACTCCGTATGGAACAGCAGAAACTCGGACGCGACAAATACATGACGCGACAAAAAATATACCGCCACTGGTTCTGCGGATTACTCTGTGTATACAGCTGTCCCTCCCCTTTTTCGGTGATGAAACGTTCGTCCGTGGCAAGATTGTTGATATTTCTTCTTCTCGTTCTTCCTCTGCAGCAACAGCTGCTGCTGCTGCTGCTGCTGCTGCTGCTGCTGCTGCTGCCGCACCCGTATACTAGTGAGGAAGATCCAACCTCTAGCAACACTCAACCATGCTATATGAAGGAATTTACCCGAAAACAATCGCGCCCCGTCCCCCCCCCCCCCCCCCCCCCCCCCCCCCCCCCCCTTCCTCCTCCTCCCGCATTTACAAACCCTTCCCACGCATGCCTCATACTCTTCCCTTCCCTCCCTACCCTACCCAACCACCCCCCCACGCGCTTGTAATATATGGAAACAACGTAACGAGCGCTCAAATGTTGGAGTTGTCTCCAATAGGAGTAGGAACGGTGCTCCGTCTCGAAAGGGATGCGTGGTCAATGGTCAAATGAATAAGGCAAGCAACTAATGAGTACGCCCCCCTGGTCATACATACGACTACAACCATGCATGAAACTGAAGTACCCCACGCCCCCCCCCCCCCCAGCCCGTGCTCTCCCCCCCCCCCGCGCGGGCCACCACTCACCTCAGAAACAACTGTGGGCCGAGGACAAGGTCGTTCGAGTCGCCACGGTGCGACCATCGACCAAGATGGACCGGATAGCGTCCACCCACGAACGGTCCAACCCCTGGGACATGGAGTGGAGGCGTCGAAACGGAATAGACCAGCCAGTGCACAACCGCCGCCGCACCCCGCCCAAGAAGAAAAACATGTAGACCTTTTGTTTTGTTATGAGACGCTGTTCATTTCTATAGCGAAATATCGTACCTTGGCGATGCATTCAGGCTTTCTTTAGTTCCGTTTTTGCCCGCAAGGAGTACAAGCAGGTAGTGGCCGTTTTTTTTTTCTCTCTTTCGTGTTTTCTTCGGCTCTTCGTAGCGGTGGGGGGTAGGAAAAGGGTGGGGAGCACCGGTTGGGAACGTTCCAGAGATCGGTACGGGTACATTCTTCCGCGCCGCCTTTTTGGGGATCAAAGCTATACCCCTGCAGTCGGTCGGCACTTCGGCGGTGGCTGTTGTCGAACAAAAAAGCTAGCATCACTACGTAGAAGGTGTCGGTCTTTTTTGGGGGGCCGTCAAGACCTAGTCGGCCTTAATATACTAGTTTTAGTGTAGGGACAGTTAGTCAGGGGGTCGAACCGCGGTCTCCTAGCACCCGTGTTGTCGGGGGAGCGGGCTTGTTTTCTTCAGCGAATAAGCGAAAATGGGCCGTTTTCGTTTGAAAAAAATGCAACAAGTTGGTATCTTATACGTACCTGGTACCATATACTGCTGTATGATCCGTCCAATTGTTTTCCCAAGGAGCAGGAAAACCTTGCTGGTGGAAAAAAGCAGCAACTTTTTGGTGGGGAAAAGCAGCAATTTGGTGGTGGGGGAAAAGCAGCAACTTAGTGGTGGGAGAAAAAATCGGCAACTTTTTGGTGGGGAAAAGCAAGGCAGCAAACCTTTTTTTTTTACACACCGGACTGATCACGATGTACAGCATGCAGTAGATCATCTAGATCCTTGGTTTTTCGTTTTCGAGATGTTGTGGAAGATCTGTGTAGTACAGAATCCACCCAGCAAACATGTGCGCAAGAGCTGCTGTGGCATACAGATCATACAGATCCTATCCGGAAAACGAGGTCTAGTTCGTGCAGACAGCATCATGGAATGGGGTTTTGGTCTGCCTGGTGTGTTAAACCTTGCACACCTACGGACAAATGATTGATTTCCGCTTACACGATCCATAAGCAGTAGACCTTTCAAGGCAGGTATATGCCCGATCTAATATGATTTAGCTCGTGTTCCCGGGTCGGACCCCGACATTCCGCATGATCTAGCGCATGTTTCCTGGGTTATAGATCTGTACGATCTATTCTGCAGAAGATCCTGCACAAAACCTCTCACCACAACGGCAGGTGAGGACCTAAATGATCTACCAGGTACACTACAGTACGAGCAGATAGATCATTATCTGTCGGAGATGTCAAACCTTGACGCGTGATACGATAAAGGTACAGTGGGTACCCCTATTTTTTAGAGAGAGAGGTAGGCGTGGTACAGGTCGAAAACAGCTCTCTCTTATCTAACCTCTCTTATCCACAGCAGTGGGATATATATAGCTTATTTATAGTGTACAGTAGGCGGGTCCAGCCGATTTGGGCCTCTCCTATCTGTACTATTCTCTCAACGTACCCTCTCTTGAGTCGGGGTACCTACCCACTGTACCTTTTTTTGGCTAAAACGTTTTCTGATTGATGACCTATTAACCCTTTTAGAACTGCAGTCCCTTTTTGGGGACAAACCACTCTAATTCTAAGTAATTTGTCCCCAAAACGGGACTCCAGTCCTATAAGCCCTTAACCCAAAATCCTCGGAATTTCATTTTTTTTTTGTGTTGCGTTATTTTTCTATTTTTCGTTGTAGTACGTATATGCATAGTTAGGCCATGGGATCGTCCATCAGGTACGATATACATATACAGTAGTAGCACTTATATTTTTTTCCTCCGATTTTTTTTGGGGGTGAGGTGCGGTATAGGGCTCTCCTCAAGTGACCCCCCTCAGAAGGCAAAACCTTATTACGGTGCACCTCTATGCCGTATAGATAGCTGCTCCCCCTTTTGGCACACCTTTCACAATGGCAGGTGAGGAACTAAATGATCTCGATCGGGATCTCTACTAAATATATCCGAGGTGTCAAACCTTGGCACGCTCCTGGGATTGGGAGACCCGTGCCCTCGTGGCTCTCCATGTGCCGCGAACAGACAAGAGTTCCATCCATCCTGGTCGCTGCGAAGCATGGTGTAAACATGTTACGGGGGACCATAGTACATAGGACTTACGGTACAGACTAAAACCAACTGGTATATGTTTACCTATTTTTACCAACAACATTTGGTCCTGTTTACTCTGATTCTCCCCGTTGCCCTCCAAAACAACAGGTTGTCTCTTCGTAAGACAACCTTTCTCTATTTTCACCAACAACATCTGGTCCTGTTTACTATGGTCCCGCGACAGCAGCTGGTGGTCGCTGCAAAGCATGGCGTAGACATATTACGGGGGACCATAGCACATATAGGACCCACGGTACACATTAAAACCTGTATATTTGCCTATTTTTCCCAACAACATTTGGTCCTGTTTACTATTACTAGTGTTTACTATGGTCCCCCCCGTAATAGTCGAATTCCGGACAATTTTGACGACAAGAGAGCATTCCGCCTACACGTGAAGCGATCGGCGGTTACTTCTCTGAAGGCGCAACATATTGCAGCCTGGGGTGCTGGCTGACAAGAGGGCTCCTAACAGGGTAGGCGAGCCCGGACAAAAGGCTCTGCCGGGATTGTTGCCCATGCCTCCTCAGCACTCACGTGCCTTTTTTTTTTTCCAAGCGCGCACATATTTGGACACCGACGCGTGCTATATACGATGGAGGTACAGCAGTAGCACTTTTTGGCTGAAACATTTTTTGAACGATCTATTAAAGGCGTGTGTCGGTCATTGGATGAAGACGGGGAACATAGATATATAGCAGTAGCACTTTTTGGCTGAAACATTTTCTGAACGATCTATTAAAGGCGTGTGTCGATCATTGGATGAAGACGGGGAACATAGATATATAGCAGGTACAATATTTGGGTAAACGGTGGTAGTAGTGCGTATTCTATTGAGTACACGGAGGGGAGGAGAACTGGTTGGATGAGATTATTGGTGGTATTCGACGAATTGTGGGTCAGCTTTTTCATTCTGAATGAATAATGCCCTGCACATTGTCGGAAGGCAAATGATATAATAATAATATTTGGGTAAACGGTGGTAGTGCGTATTCTATTGAGTACACGGAAGGGGAGGAGAACTGGTTGGATGAGATTGGTGGTATTCGACGAATTGTGGGTCAGCTTTTTCATTCTGAATGAATAATGCCTTGCACATTGTCGGAAGGCAAATAATATAATAATCTATTAAAGGTTCCTTAACCCTTTTAGAACTGCAGTCCCGTTATGGGGACAAACCAGTCTAATTATAAGTAATCTGTCCCCAAAACGGGACTGCAGTGTTCTAAAGGAGTTAAGGGCCCGTTTTAACGAAGAATGAAGAAAAAATAGTTTGGAAAAAAAAAAAAAAAAATCCGCTTTTCATTGGTCAACACACGCACCAGCACCAAAGATCAGGATCTTGGGGTATAATATTTGGTGCTGGTGCGTGTGTTGACCAACAATGAGAAGCGAATTTGAATTTTATTTTTTTTCCAAATTGAATTTATTTTATACTCGTTAATAGTATGGCCCTAACCCAAACTCGTCGGACTTTCATTTTTGAGCTGCAATACAGTACGTTTCATGATATACTCAGGCAAAAACAAAGGGCATTGTGCATCGGGCATATAGCGCTTTTATTTCCCTCCCAAATCAGACGCGTGCTACGATAATAGAGGTGGCACTTTTGGGCTGATTCGTTTTCTGCACGAGGGTGTTCCTTAAAGGGCCCGTTTTAACGAAGAAAACAAATAATCAATTTGGAAAAAAAAAAAAAAAAAATCAAATCCGCTTTTCATTGGTCAGAACCCGCACCACCACCCAAGATTATACCCCAATATCCTAATCCTTGGTGCTGGTGCGTGTGTTGACCAATGAAAAGCGGATTTGAATTTTATTTTTTCCAAATCGAATTTATTTTACAGTCGTTAATATGGGCCCTTTCAGCACCAAAGATTATACCCCAAGATCCTATTATAATATTTGGTGCTGGTGCGTGTGTTGACCAATGAAAAGCGGATTTGATTTTTTTTTTTTCTCCAAATTGAAGTTATTTTTTCTTCGTTACTATGGGCCCTTAACCCCAAGTCGTCGGAATTTCGTCCTTTTCTTGCAAAAGTTTTCGTTGTACACTGCTGTGCTGCTGTGGCCATGGGACCGATCATCGTGCAGAAACTTTTTTGTTTTCCTTCAAAACCCGTTTTTGGGCGGGGAATAAAAAATAGAGCTTCTCGCGTGACAACCCTCAGAAAAAAAACAGGGTGCACCGACGCGTGCTACGGTAGAGGTAGCACTTTTTGGCTGAATCGTTTTCTGAACGATCGGGCTCCTTAACCCAAATTCGTCGTTTTTTCGTTTTTGTGACGAATACTGTTTCAGAATATACTTCGATCAATGAGATTTCGCATCCATCCGGCAGCACTTTTAGTTTCCTCCAAAATCGTATTTTCGGTGAGGTATGACGCTCCTTACGTGAGGAGCTCAGAAAATACATGGTGCACCTCTCTCTATCGTAGCATGCGTCCACCTTCACCGTAGCATTCGTCATCAGTTTTTCGGTAAAGGTATACCTGCTGGTATAGAGCTCCTAAAGCGACCTTCACCCTCGGAAGAA
This sequence comes from Saccharina japonica, assembly GCA_008828725.1. NCBI lineage: Eukaryota > Phaeophyceae > Laminariales > Laminariaceae > Saccharina > Saccharina japonica. The sequence continues at coordinate 35,167 of MEHQ01000914.1, read as the reverse complement.
AAAAACATGGTGCACCTCAAGTGCACCTCTACCGTAGCATGCGTCGTCAGGCGAGGCCGGACAAGGCTGTGCCGGGATTGTGTGCCCATGCCTCCTCAGTACCCTCGTGCCTTTTTTTTTCAGCGCGCGCACAGAGTTTGCAGACCCCCTCGTTTCGCTCGGCGCCAACGATGAGCGTCAATAGATATGACTATGTTTGGACTTGACGGGGGGGGGGGGGGGGGGGGGGGGGGGGGGGGGGGGGGGGGGGGGGGGGGGGCGTCATCGGCTACAAGACACAGCCGAAGCAAGGATGGCACATTCTGTGGGGGGGGGAGGTGACCCCTAGGTAATCCATCCCCGATAGGGACACGTTCAGTGTCTGAATTTTACTCATGAACACAAGGAGTTGGTACCGTTATAGTGGCCGAACTTCAATGGGAGGGGTTGTTTCGACACGCAAAATGGGGGTGGCCCCTAGGTCATCCCCGATAGGGGCACATTCGGTGTCTGAATTACTCGTGAACGCAAGGAGTTGGTACCGTTATATTGGCCGGACTTCAATGGGAGGGGTTGTTTCGACACGCAAATGGGGGGTGACCCCTAGGTCATCCCCGATAGGGACACTTTCGGTGTCTGAATTTTACTCGTGAACGCGAGGAGTTGGTACTGTTGTAGTGGCCGAACTTTAATGGAAGGGGTTGTTTCGACACGCAAATGGGGGGTGACTCCTAGGTCATCCCCGATAGAGGCACGTTCGGTGTCTGAAATACTCGTGAACGCAAGGAGTTGGTGCAGTTATAGTGGCCGGATTTCAATGGAAGGGGTTGTTTCGACACGCAAATGGGGGGTGACCCCTAGTAGATCATCACCGATAAGGCCACGTCCGGTGTCTGGATTTTACTCGTGAAAGCGAGGAGTTGGTACCGTTGTAGTGGCCGAACTTCAGTGGGAGGGGTTGTTTCGACACGCAAAAGGGGGGTGACCCCTAGGTCGTCCTCGATGGGGGCACGTTCGGTGTCTGAATTCTACTCGTGAACGCAAGGAGTTGGTACAGTTATAGTGACCGAACTTCAAAGGGAGGGGCTATTTCGACACGCGAATGGGGGGTGACCCCTAGTAGGTCATCCCCGATAAGGCCACGTTCGGTGTCTGAATTTTACTCGTGAACGCGAGGAGTTGGTACAGTTATAGTGGCCGAACTTCAATGGAAGGGGTTGTTTGGAGACGAAAATGGGGGGTGATTCCTAGGTCATCCATCCCCGATAGGGACACGTTCGGTGTCTGAATTTTACTCGTGAACCCAAAGAGTTAGTACAGTTACATAGTGTGGCCGAACTTCAATGGGAGGGGTTATTTCGACACGCGAATGGGGGGTGACCCGTAGGCCGTCCCCGACAGGGCACGCTCAGTGTCTGAATTTTACTCGTGAACGCAAGGAGTTGGTACAGTTATAGTGGCCGAACTTCAATGGAAGGGGTTGTTTCGACACGCAAATGGGGGGTAACCTATAGGTCGTCCTCGATGGGGGCACGTTCAGTGTCTGGATTTTACTCGTGAACGCAAGGAGTTGGTACAGTTATAGTGACAGAACTTTAATGAAAGGGGTTGTTTCGACACGCAAATGGGGGGTGACTCCTAGGTCATCCTCGATGGGGGCACGTTCAGTTTCTGAATTACTCGTGAACGCAACGAGTTGGTACAGTTATGTAGTGTCCGAACTTCAATGGGAGGGGTTGTTTCGACACGCACGCAGCATTGCATGACGCATACTATCATACTCGCACTACTGCTGTGCACTCAGACTCTTGTGAGGGCCACTGCAATTCGGCGCCAAATAACGGCATGTGCGTGCTCTTCCCTAGTGTCCTCGTTTTTTCATGAGACAGGACGAGGAACTTCGATGCACCCACACTCGTGTGCTAGACAAATTGGTACGACCGCAACACCGCACATCTCATGGTCGATATGTCGCCATACATACTTGGGGGTCCCAAACACATATCGCCCCAGCCCAGAGGCTCGGTTCGGTGTATGGGGCCGACCGGGATAACCACACTCAACCCAGGGCCAGCATCGCTGCCACAGGCGCGGCGGCTCGATCTCTGCTTGCCCGCGCTTGTCGGTGGCATTCGCCACCTACGGTCCCACCCCCGACCAGCGGCCTGACACGATGACCTCCCTTCGAAACATACCGGAATATCTCAACCCTTTGCGAAACCTCTGCCTACACCCACGCGTTTTTCTAGGGGAAAGGACTAGCGCGTAAGAGTTGAAACGTTTTTTCGCGCGGTGTCAAGTGTTTCGCCTTTCTCGTGTCTGTTGTACATGTACACCATGTAAATACCTCGTATATACCCAGGTACAGTTAGTGGTACTAATTTCGCCCCCGACGTTTGGCGTATAGGGTAGAGCCAAGACTGATAAGGGCCACGACGGAATGTAAAAAAAAAGAAGAGCATGTAGTGTCATATACATTAGCCCGTAGGAGCAAGGAGCGCCACCCTTCCATCCCAGTTTTGTTTTTTGTCAAACCCATATAAAAAACGATAAAAAATGACAAGAACGGCAAAAGCTTGAGCTTTCGTTTCTGCTGGCGGGGGCTCACTACCAAAACAAAAAACACCACCAGTGCCTTGCGTAGCTCGTGCGGCGCTATTTCCCCGCGCAGATAGATCCCTTCGGCGCACGCCCCACGAAGGAAATAAACGTCTGCCCCCCACCTCCCTCCACCCGCCTACTTACTCGACAAGCACCCACTGTGGACTATTCCTAGGAACGTGCTTGTTTCGAGACGTTTGCTTCGAAGCTCAAAGCTCGCCGCACTCCTGGATGACGATCGTGAGCCGGGGCTTATTGTTCGCCCCCGTTGAAACGTTCTCGATTTTCCTGACCGTGAGCATAGAGGCCGGGTCAAGCACCTGCAGGCGGACAGCGGAAAAATCACAAGTCAGCATGACAAAATTAGTGGCCCCAAACAAAAAGGCTGAGAGAATGGGGTGTCGCATGTCTTCTTACGTTAGTATGGCTGACAGCAGCATGTACAGATGAGTGGGGGTTGCTGAGTGCATCACGACGGCAGTGTGTACAGGCCAGAGGGCTTGCGGGCTGTCAGAAGTATATACAGACGTTTAAGCATCGATCAGTAGAGATGTAGAGATGAGTAGCATCGGCCGGTGGGGGTGGGTACCATCGTGCAGTAAAGTTCGGTAGCATCCGCCGGTACGTAGAGCTGGGTAATATCGATCGGTAGAGCTGGATAGATGGATGGGTCGGAGGGTGGGTGGGGTGGATAGGTGGGTGAGTGGGTGGGTGGGAGGGGGGGAGTGGGACGTAGAGGACAGTGGAAGCGTAGGGTTCTCTGTTTGGAAGGTGCGCTCAAAAACATATTTAGCGCGGAGGCGGTCGTCGTGCAGCCAGTGGTTGTCGGTGAGTGCGTGCACGTGGTCGTGAAATTGACGTGGGTGAGTCAAGTGTGGGTGGGTCGGTAGGTAGGGGTTGCTGTCTCCTTTGCTGTCGGCTGCAGGAAACGGGCGTGGGAGCTGTCCCTGCGGTATCACGGGCAAAATACGCGGAGCCACAACAGTTACAACAGACGGGGGGCGAACCATCCGCCGCCACCCACCTTGCCGAAAACAACGTGAAGGTCGTCCAGCCAGCTAGCCTTCGCCGTCGTCACGAAGAACTGGCAGCCGTTCGTGTTTGGCCCGCTATTTGCCATGGACAGCAGTCCTGGGCCTGCCACGAATAGCCGGGGAACATAGAGAGACAATAAAAATTCGTGTTAGAATCGCCCCAAAAAGCGCAAAAAAAAAAAACGAAAGAAAGGAAAAAAAAGGAGTTGGGAGCGCATTCATGCACGTGTCAAGCCAGGAACGCGCAAAACACGAGGCCACAAAGGCAAGCTACCCTCGCGAAACACAACGAAAAGAAAAAAAAAAAAAAAAAAAAAAAAAAAAAAAAAAAAAAAAAAAAAAAAAGTGCCCGCGGTTGGTGAGGTTGCTGTTGTTGCAAAAGCGCAAGCACGAAGCAATTGTAAACCTTGGCCCTTTTTGCTTGTCACAGCAATAATGAAATTGTCCCTGACGGGAATCGGGTTGCCTGCCGTATTTTGGGGAACCAAAAAAAAACATGAACAATGATCACTCTGTCCCGAAATATAAGCACCTTCTATTCATTTACATTCAATAAAAAAGTTGCTTATATTTCGGGACATAGTTGTGTGTCTTGACGTTTGAGGGACGTGTAGGAATCGGTAGGTAGGGACCCACACGAGCCCCGGTTTACGATGCAGTAAATTAAAAACAGAAAAAAAACTGCTTCCTCAAAGTACTACCCATGGATACAGAGGACGATGGGCGTTCCCGGAAGACGAAGGGGTTCGTGCTGTACAGGGGGTCGGACATGGCCGTACCCCCCCCCAAAAAAAGCTCGAAGTTTATTGAAGGCATGTGTAAACAGAATCGCAATCGTAAATCGAAACTCTTTCGTTTTCTATCAGAGTATTTGAGACGAGGTGTTCGAAAACAGATCAAAACTTTGAAAAGAGAAACGCAGGCGGTGAAAAACAACGGAGAGCTTCAACCTACGGGAAGGTTAATATTTATGCACGCATGCCGAAAGTCTATCACGGGGTGGGCTAATGTAGTAAACAGGGCCTACGGTGCACACAAAAACCAACATATTTCCCTATTTTTACTAACAATATTTGGTTATATTTACATATTTACTATGGTCCTCCGTAATAGCGCTCGGTAACACAAACCAACCGGAGCAGCAGGCAGACGCGACCACAATTCGACCGCGACAGGTCGCTGGGTCTCCTATAGAAGGTGGTGGCGCGCCCAACGTTGACGCTCCGGGACCAAACCTAAAGCTATACCAATCTGACCCGAAAAGTAAGCACCATTTATACTAAATGTCAATATACAAATGTTGCTTATATTCGGGGTCTGACCCGAAAAGTAAGCACCATTTATACTAAATGTTAATATACAAATGTTGCTTATATTGGGGGTCTGACCCGAAAAGTAAGCATCATTTATACTAAATGTTAATATACAAAAAATTGTTTATATTCGGGGTCAGAGAGGTACTGAGAACGAACTTCTAACCCCGTTGTCGGGAGCATCGTGCTTAAATTATCTTCGAATTATATTCGCTTTGGCTCGAAGGCCGGGAAACAAAGGCCCGAGAACATCGGGGCTGGTGTTGTGGTTCGCCTGCTTGGCTATTTACGGGGGGGGGGGGGGGGGTCTGTGCGACTGTGTTGCTGTGCAACAGTATATGTGCTTCACGTGCCATGTACAGCAGTCCTGATGTGATATTTTGACGTGGCTGCGCTGACCAGTAAGACACGCTGCAGTGTTGTTGTTCGAGTTTTCGATCAGCGTTTCGATTTTCAGCACAGAAACTTATGACGGTTTTGGCAATAGGTTGCAGATGGTGCTTTTTTTCGGAACCTAAAAAAGGGAAAGTATGAACCATATGTTTGAGCAAGTGTTATACAGCTCCCACCCTGTAACATGAGCTAGATCATACAGATCATACAGATCATACAGATCAGGAATTCGTCTTTCCTGAAAAAATATAAATCATCAAGTGGGGATAGATGACCTGTCCCATGTGTAAACCCTGCCGCAACTGCTTAATGTGTCCAACTGTAAACCCAAGTGGCAACAGTTGCCCCCCAAAATATGGATGCAGTTAGTTGTAAAGTAGACTGAGGAAGAGCTTCGTCCCCCGAGTATCTACGCAACAGATACCGGTACGTACCAGGTATTATTATACAGTACCTGGTACTGACTACCGGTATGCCAGTATACCGGAAAATTACCAGTATATCGGAATATTACCAGTATATCAGCATATTACCAGTATATCGGCATCTTACCTGTATATAGGCATATTACCAGTATATCGGCACCTGACGGTACTGTTATTGCGGGCGAGCGGTTGAAAAAAAACTTCAGCCAGTGTCGCTAGTACTAACAGCGACCTCGCGTCCACGCTGAAGTTGTGTGTCTCTTACTGATGTACATATACGTACACGAACAACTAAGACTATATGTTATCTGTCCTGTCTGTGAGTTGCATTTTTTTTGTTTTAGTTTTTTAGCACCTGTGTGACGGAGGTCGAAGTTCTCGTCCGCGAATTTCTCCCCGTAGATGCTCATCCTGCCCGTGCCGTCCCCCTTCACGAAGTCTCCCCCCTGCAACATGAAGTCCTTGATCACGCGGTGGAAAGGCGACCCCTTGTACCCCGTTGGTATGCCCTGCCGGTGCGCATACAAACCCCAGAGATAAATCAGGCTAACACTACGTACAGAGGCTGAATGATATCTACGCGCGACAAACATGAAGGCATGTATATACCGGGGAGGGGGGGGGTTACTCATTTGTTGCTTGCCTTAGCCATTTGACCATTGACCACGCATCCCTTTCGAGACGGAGCACCGTTCCTACTCCTAATAGAGGAGGGGGGGGGGTACCCATTTGTTGCTTGTCTTACGTAGCCATTTGACCATTGACCACGCATCCCTTTCGAGGCGGAGCGTACAAATGAAGGCATGTATATACCGGGGGGGGGGAGGAGCGACGACACCTGTGACGACGGCTGAGGGTGAAACCATCTGAAGAATTGAGTTGAGCTGGAAAGTAAAAGCGATTTTGAAAAAACAAATGAACAAAAAAGAGGGGGTATATACCTATATATTTGTGTGCGATTCCTACTAATAGCATGAGCTCTGTATGTACCTCGCCCACACACCGAAACCTGTATATCGGGCAATGCCGCCTTAGAGGGGTGGCGGCTTACTGTTTTCTGAGCTCCACCTCACATGGGGGGAGCTCAACATCTCGCCCCCGAATCATGACTTCGAAGGCGTTTGTACGCGCTACTGTAGCCCTAAAAGCAAAAGTATCGTACTAACCGGTAGTAGTTGCTCTCTTTAGAGGGAGTATACTAATAATCAGTCACAAAATATTTGCCTCAGAAGGCAAAAACTAACTGCAAACCCTATACCTCGTATATACCTACTGTGTGTACCGTGGCATAAGTCAGTGATAAATAGCAATGTACACGTCGGACATATCATCGATCCCCTCTTTCACGATCTCGACATGTTCAGGAAAGATGGGCTCCTGATCTGCATGATCTGTATGATATATAGCTCATGTTTGCGGGTGGGAGCCGTATAACCTGCATGATATGTCCTAGGACATGTCTCCTGGGTGGGATCTGTACTGTACAGCAGATCCTGCACAACATCTCATAAGGGCCCATATTAACGAATATAAAATAAATTCAATTTGGAAAAAATAAAATTCAAATTCGCTTTTCATTGGTCAACACACGCACCAGCACCAAAGATTAGGATCTTGGGGTATAATCTTGGGTGGTGGTGCGGGTTCTGACCAATGAAAAGCGGATTTGATTTTTTTTTTTTTTCCAAATTGATTTTTTGTTTCCTTCGTCAAAAAACGGGCCCTAACATCAGCAGCTCATGATCTATTTACGGGGGACCACAGTAAATAGGACCAAAATGTTGATAGTGAAAAGAGGTAAGTATAAAGGTTTCTGTGTGTCCCGTAGGTTCTATTTACTAGTGTTTACTATGGCCTCCCGTAATACATTGTTCAAAGATAGATGGTCTGATGATCTGTCTCTTAGTGTCGAATAGTTGTGTATCCGTAAACCCGGCGCATGATCCCATCTGCGAGGCTCATACCCTCACACAAAAAAGGAGATTGCAATGGTATAGACATGCCTCATTGGGGAGTTCCTCAATAGGAAAGCGCCGTCAGTCAGAAAATGCTGGGTCTCAAAGGTACCCCCCGCCTACCGCACTGTTGAGACTACCGCACTGTTACGTTACCACAACGTAGAGGCAACCGCATTGTAGAGGCTACCGCATTGTAGAGGCTACCGCATTGTAGAGGCTACCGCATAGTAGAGGCTACCGCATTGTAGAGGCTACCGCATTGTAGAGGATATCGCACTGTAGAGGATACCGCACTGCAGAGTCTACGAGTCTACCTCGCTATAGAAGCTACCTCACTGTAGAGTCTACCGCATTGTAGAGGCTACCGCATTGTATAGGCAACCTCACTGTAGAGGTCACCTCACTACTGTAGAGGCTACGGTCTGGTTGGCTTATTTGGGTTAGCGTTAGAGCTATATAGGGTTAGTTTATATTCGTCTCGTACACAGACTGCGTCAACCATTGTCCCGAATAAGCGATACAAACTACCCTCGAGGCTGCAGGGTACCAGGTACCATATACGAGTACGACATATATAGGTGTATACATGTATCAATATTACGGGGGACAATTGAGTGAATAGAACCTACGGTACACACGAAAAACCTACATATTTACTCATTTTTACCCATTTTTACCAACAGATTTGGTCCTATTTACTAGGAGACCTACATATTTACTCATTTTTACCCATTTTTACCAACAGATTTGGTCCCCTATTTACTAGGAGACCTACGGTCTATACGAAAACCTATATATTTACCTATTTTTACCAACAATATTTGGTCCTATTTACAATGGTCCTCCCTCCGTAAATAGGGTTATTTCGAGGTCAAGGAAGCCGAAAGGGGGGGGGAAGTTGAAGTTTTTTTGTTAACCTGATGCCGGTGTTCCCCCGTGCAGAACCGTCGAAAGTTCTCTGCGGTCTTGGGACAGGTGTCCTTGAACAGCTCCATCTTGATGCGCCCCGCCGGCGCCCCCCCGATGGTCACATCGAAGAACACGACGGGGTTGCCCCGCGCTACCGCCTGCGTTACCAGAAAACAAATGGGTGTGAAAAACAAGTGCTATCGTATACGTACCGCATATATAAACAAATGGGTAAAAACAAGTGGTAATCACCGCATATATACATAAATGGGCAAAAAACAAGTACCGCATACATAAACAAATGGGTAAAAACAAGTGTTGTATACCGCATATATAAACAAATGAGAAAAAACAAGTGTTGTATACGTACCGCATATATAAACAAATGGGTAAAAACAACTGTTGTATACCGCATATATAAACAAATGGGTAACAACAAGTGTTATATACCGCATATATAAACAAATGGGTAAAAAGCAAGTGTTATATACTGTGTACATAAACAAATGGGTAAAAACAAAGGCAGCGGCCAAAAAAAGGTATACCTCGTCCATTTGCGGCCAAAATCAGGTACATACGTAAAACCAAGTCAAAAACGCACTCCACGTACGCTGCCATTGGTCCAAAACTCGTTGTACCGGTTTTTGCCTCTTCAAAACCCAGGTATACCTGATTTTGTCTACTCTGCTTGACTTTCACCTTTTTTTGTCGTTTTTAAGCCAATCAGAGGCCCTTCATAGTTCCAACCTATGCCCCCTATACAATGCCGACGTACGCGGAGACCCCCTTCTCCCTTCGCACCTCGCACTACACGCCACTCGAGCGACACACACACATATCTGCCTGCACACCTCCGCCGAAATAATACGAGATAGAAGGCTCCCCTTCGGGATTGTGGTTGACTTGGAATACCAGGGGTGTCACAAAAGTTGAGAAGGGAGAATACAGCAGCAGACGTTCGTTCCTCGTACTTTTGATAGCAGCTACTCGTATACGTAGCCACCGGGCGAGCACGAAGAGCATGAAAAGACTCTACTTTGCATTGAAAGAAACGGGGTGCGTTTTAAACTTGATTTTAGTATGTACCTGTTTTTGGCCCCGAACGGACCAGGTGTACCTGTTTTTGGCCGCTGCCCTAAAAACAAGTGTTATATACCGTATACCAGGTGTATAACTCAGTAGTATCATAAGCTACTATTAATAGTTCCTTCGTATGTCCGTACGCCCCACCACGTGGGGCCTGCTGTAGTTTTAGCACGAAGGATAACGGGGGTATGATATATACGTCCCCCATATTCGTCCTCGCCGAACCTAACAATTCGTTACCAACAATTTTTCTTTGATGTTTTTCCCAGTTGACCCTCGGGGATAAACTCTTCGAGAGTTTGCTTGCTACATTCGGATGTTGGTGGTAACACGATATACCGATATGTACTTCGATATTTCGATGTATCCATCTATCGAAACTTAATTTTTCGATAACGATATCCAACATTATCTTACGGTTTTTTGGCGCGGCGGTGGACGACAGCGTTCGGGACGCACGAGAGAAAATACACGGCATATACTCGTCCTTATCCCTCTGAGGGGCTACGTGCGAGGAACGTGAAAATACGAGACGCCTCGTACGTGAGGTATATACTTACTGCTGTACGTAAATAAATACAGATCGTATACAGCAGTACAGGTCACCTAATAAAAAACAGGCTAATGAGAAAGCCAGGCTGAGATTTAGAGGAAAATAAGAAATTCGGGAGTCGTTATCTTGAAATTAGTGTAGAAAGCACCCTCCCGCAAATAAGAAATCCAGCCTGGGCCAGATTTCCTGTTTCTTAATATACAGCAGTACAGGACACCTAATAAGAAACAGGCCAATAAGAAAGCCAGGCTGAAATTTAGAGGAAAACTAAGAAATTCGGGAGTCGTTATCTTGAAATAGTGTAGAAAGCACTCTCTCTCAAATAAGAAATCCAGCCTGGACCAGATTTCCTGTTTCTTATTAGGTGTCCTATTAATAGTCTGTAATAGGTGTCCTGTACTGTACACGAAGTACCCGAGGTGAGATGTAGGAAAACGCACAACAATGTGCTGACCGCGCCTTTTTCCTACTATTAATAGAAGCAAATCATATGCGTAGCAGGTATTTTACACCAGGTACGTAATACAGGTACACAGCAGTACCTGGTCTATTCCTGTATACCAGGTATGCCGTTTGCAGGCGTGTGGAAGGAACTTGCGCCTTAGTTTGGTGTGGTTTGGTTCGGTTTTGGTTTGATTTGGGTTTCAGTTCAGTTTTAAGGTCAACTGGTACCACTTTGACCCGAAATATAGGGATCATTTCGATTACGTTTTAGTGTGAAAACGGTCCTTACATTCGGTTCAGAGTGGTAACTCTTGCCCGTACCGTATCTGGTACTTCTGATGTGGGCATGATACGAGTCTAGTTATTTTGATTGTTTTGTTCTGCTGTGCTTTGCTCTACAAACAGCAGTACGTATTGTTCAGCTTTGTTTTGTGTTGCTCTCATCGACTTTGCTTTGCTCTGACTACGTAGCCCCGCTTCGTGATGCTCTACGCATACACCTTACTTTACTCTGCTCTGTTATGCTCTGCTTTACGTTGCTTGTTTCCTTCTGCTTTACGTTGTTCTGTTTTGATGTGGTTCTTTGCTTAGCCCTTTTTAGCTTGGTCTGCTCTGCTTTGCTTTGCCTTGTATTGCTTTGTTTTCCTTCGCTCTCCTTTGCTTCGCTTTGCTTCGCTTTGCTTTGCTTTGCTTCGCTTTGCCTTGCCTTGCCTTGCCTTGCTTTGCTTTGCTTTGCCTCGCTTTGCTTTGCTTTGGCGTGCCTTGCTTTGTTTGCTTTGCTTCGCTTTGCCTGACCTGCTCCGCCTTGCTTTGTTTTCTTGCTTTTGATTTGCTTTGCCTGATCTGCTTCTCCTTGCTTTGTTTGCTTGCTTTTGCTTTGCTTTGCCTTGCCTTGCCTTGATTTGCTTTGCTTCGGTTTGCCTTGCTTTGCTTTGCCTTGCCTTGATTTGCTTTGCTTCGGTTTGCCTTGCTTTGCTTTGCCTTGTCTTGATTTGCTTTGCTTCGGTTTGCCTTGCTTTGCTTTGCCTTGCCTTGATTTGCTTTGCTTCGGTTTGCCTTGCTTTGCTTTGCCTTGCCTTACTTACTGTAGTTTGCTTTGCTTCGCTTTGCCTGATCTGCTTCGCCTTGCTTTGTTTGTTTGCTTTGCCTTCAGGTACTGCTGTACAGGCAGTGAACTACGATTACACTTCGAAGTACGCATTATATATACGTCATATGGGTTCGTACGGCTTGGTTTGGATTGATCTGGATTGAACCCCAGTTTCGTCTCCTTGCCTAGGTTGGACATCACCTATTTATACTGAATCAGTAGCGGCAGCTACAGGAAGTAGCCCTCTTGCACTGAATTGAACATAACAGGTTGCTACAGCTGTTGTTGTTGTTGCTGTTTCTGGTGTACGCGTTATACTACCATACGCTCATGCTTCCCGACAAAAGGTGGACACGAGGACACGAGGCGGTTGATGGTTGGTGGTTGGATGCTCTCTCGACGCCGGGGAGGAGAAGACTCTCCTTCCCAAAACCAACGCTGTTCCACACGCACACTCTCGAGCTCTCGGGCTCTCTCGTCAAGGTTGGCCAAACTATTGTAATGCCCACCAATGCCGTAAGCCAACAAAGCAGTGCCGAGATGCATCCACACAGGACTGAATCTTGGAAACCTGCGCATTGGTGGGCCTGTGGGTGTTGGTTAGTTGCTCTAGGGGGGGGCAACCTCTGCCTGCCTGGCCCACACCCAAAGAGAGGAGGGCACCAAGTAAGGTCCAAGATCTAATCTGTGACTGCTCTGTACAGCAGTAGCTTGGCTGTTGCGCTGCTGCTGCTGCTGCAGTCTGGACAGACGATGTTTGAGTTCACAGCAGTATAACTTTGGGCTGCCATGCGAGGCAATTTATGTGGTGAGAGGAGTATCTCACGCAAACTCAGTGCTCAGTCTCAAGGCACACGCATCCCTGTATACATACCCGCAAACCGCACTGCTACAGCTGAGTGCACCAGCAGCTGTACTCACCTCAGCGATGGCCGGGTCGGGAGAGGCCATGTTGTTGATCGCCGCAGCAGCAGTGGCGTGCAATGCTGTACGACCCTCTCACTGGAAGAGGAAGCGCGCACAGTTGATGGCAACACAGGCTGGACTTGGGGGAGACCAGTGCAGAATTCACCCGTGCACCTTCTGGGTAAGTGTATCTGTTGGTGTGGAGTAAACAGCAAGGTGCCGCTGTGAAGATGGGTGCTTGAGAAGTGGAATGCTTGAAAAGGAGTTCATACTGTATTCGGAAGCGTGTTTGTTACGGAAATATCGACAAAAATTGCCCGCAGGGAAGAGGGAAAGCTGCACCACAAGCGAGCGGATCGCAAGCTCTGCAGGGTGAAGGACAGCTACAGCCGAAGAGAGCTCCGGATTGCTCGAGGCAGGTCGAGTGGCTTGAGGGTTTTGTTGTTTCTTTCGTGCCCAAATAAATGAAAGGGAGAAAAGCGCAGAGTGGCCGCAGGGATCCTCCAAAACCAATGACACATATCGCGCGCACAACTCGTACCCTTGCGGGGGTGGATCTAGCAAACCATGGTGGGAGGCAAGGCTGATCTGACACTGGAGCTGCAGCAACTGGCGTCCTTTGCCTCCTTGGCGTGGTTGCATTGGAAGAATCTGCGTTGTTTTTGGAAGGCTGTGCGGTCTATGCAGTTGTGGAGTGTGTTTGCTGATCTTGATGTCCTCTGCACGAAAGGAGAGGGGGTTGGTGGCCTAAGTTGCCCGCAGCTGCCTCGCCTAGTAGCTAGGAGGCTCGCCGCAGGCGTTCAATGTGGTGGCGGGTCTGCCTGGGCAGCCTTCCGTGTGACCCGTGGCACATGTCATCCAACATTTCTTTGCTTGTGGCATGTATCATAGCACCCCATCGTTCTTCCCACTTTGCTTGCGTCGATTGCTCGTTTGTGCTTTTGCTTGGTTTTTGGGGTCTGTGACATTTCGTTTCGTAGACATTTTTGATTTTTCGATTTTCCCCCTATTTTTTCCAGTTTGCCTGGTTTTCCCCCGCAGACTCTCACACTCTCCCTCCCTCTCTCTCCTTCACCTCTTGCTTCAAAATGGCACACGGCGCGCGCCATGATGATCATGACACATGCTGTAAACATCCGCCGCGGGGTGGTGCAGAAGCGTGAGGAAGCGATGAATCAGCCGCCACCGGGCGGGGGTCCACCCGGTAAGTGGCCGGCGTTAAAGCACGTTGTTAGAGATGCACAAACTACTGCTGCCGTACGTACAGATGGCGAAAAGCGACTGCAAAACATCATGTCAAAAAGGCCACACGCCACGTCCATGCGTGTAAGAGCAATCCGGCGCTGCTGGGTAGAGGGGATGCAAGTGGTACAGGAACAACACGACTATGTAACACTGCAAGGAGTGCGCACTACGCTCGCCGCATTATGCTGCTGGCGGGGGCTGCGATCTTTGTCTTTATTGTTGTTGTCGTTGTACATATGTTAACAACCATGAATAGAGCTGTGAGTCGGATGCCACGACTTGAACTCGGCAACTAATTATTAGTCGGGCTAATATTTAGTCGTTTCCCGGAGGTGCCGGCTATATCCAACTTAATGGGTTTCCACAATGGTAGGCGGGACTTGTTGGATACTGGGTCCTTTTTTTCGTTTTTTGGGTGGAGCCCCCTGGACCGGAGGGGAGGGCTGATTTTGATCGTTTCGCTCGCCTGGCATAAGTCGGCTGGCCATCAGCTGGCTTCGCCAGCCGACTTTTGCCGACTACGAGTAAAGTCAGTTAGTATTACAGGGGACCATATAGTAAATAGGACCAACATCTGATAACGGCAAGTTAGGATCTAGATTAATCTACTGTAGATGGATATATCATGATCTGCTCGGCGTGTGCTGATTTGTTTGCGAAGGCCAACAACAACAGCAACGAACTGCTGCTGTGCTAACGGTGTTGGAAGCACAAGGAGACACCCCACCCAGTCAGGGGATGCATTAGTCGTGCCTAGAGATTGATTTGCCGCGATTTATCAAGAAAGCGCAGTCGAAGGTGCACATTCAATCAGTACCTCTCGTGCTGCCGAAATGTGCTCCGCAGCGCCTTTCTACCACCCTGCTACTCGTACGTAGGCGTTTTTTTTACCCCCCCTTCCCACTGCAACCATTTTGTTACCACGTCCTAGGCTAGATATAGCAATGAGCTATCATATTTATTTCATTTTATAAACATGAGATGAACAACAAGAACACCAACAACAATCAACAATAACGTTACGGCTGAGTATATCGATACGGGCTCCATTTTGTTTTGTTTTGTCCAAGTCCCAACCCCCCCCATTTAACCCCTATTTTGCAACGCCTCCTCACGGTCTCCCAATCTGCCCCACCTTCGCTCCACGCGCTTCACAGGTATGGGCGGACCCCCTCCTCCCGGCATGGGCGGACCTCGTCCTCCGGGGATGGGAGGCCCCCCTCCCCCGGGGATGGGCGGTCCCCGCCCCGCGGGTCACCACAGCAACCCCCAGGGGCCTCCCGGTATGGGCCCTGGCGGGCCCATGATGGGCGGAGGAAGCGGGACGTTTCGCGGTGGGCCACCGGGGATGCAAGGGGGCCCGCCCCCTGGGATGCAAGGAGGGATGGGTCCCCCCGGAATGGGTGAGAGAGGGGTGTGTGATGGGCATCGTGGGTTTTTTTGTTTAGGGGAAGGGGGAGGGTGGTATGTAGAACCCGTGTATATTTAGTATTAATAGTAAGCGGGTTTGAGTGTTTTTCGTTGTCCACATGAGCTTTCCTAATATTTTTTTTCCCGTTTTTTTCCCCCCCTTCTCTCCTCTCTTATCGCCTCTTTTATCTGCCACCTCTTTCTCTCTTTGGTATCTCTCTCTGTCCTTTTCCCTCCCTCTGTTTTGGTATCGGTGGGCTATTAATAGAAATGCCCTCTTTATCACCTCTTTTCTTACGTCTATGAAATTCTCGCTTTTCTCTCTTTCCTCTCAACATATGATCTCCTTTTCTTTCTCCACGTCTATACATGTCGCTCCTCTTTTCTCTGTGGACAGGCATGGGAGGGCCGGGGATGCCGATGGGGATGGGAGGCATGGGCATGCACCCGCAAGGCGGCGGGCCCGGGATGGGAGGGATGGGCCGGCCTAACATGCCCCAGCAGCGGCAGGGCGCCGGATCGTTGGCCATGGGCATGGGCGGTGGTGGCGGCGGAGGGGGTATGGGAGGTGAGCGAATGACGCCATGCGTACGCACAGCTCTTGCCGGCGGGATCTTGTGCATTACGACTCGTGCACAACATCTCATAACGGAAAAAGGTGGAAGTCTATAACAGTAGATGATACGTAGATCGGTATTTCTTTCTTTTGTGGGATCTGTGATCTGAAGAAATGAAGGTATGTTCCACTGTAGTTATTGGTGGTAGTGAGGCGCGATCTTAATACCTGCAGTAGTATTCGGTTTTCACGAGGTATGTTGGGGGTGCGCGGCGGGGGGGGGGGGGCGTACGAGGTCGTGCGGCGGTGGAATTACTTTTCGATTATTTCTTTTGTTGACGTCCCATCGCCGAAGAAAAATTGGGTTTGTATTGTGTATTGCTATGTGAGGGCGGGCGCACGGGTGGGAGCGGGACTTTTCTATTTCAAACGACGCTACTGGCCCCGTTTAGACGTCAAGTATTGAGTCGAGGCCTTAAGGGCAGGGGGAAGGGGACGAGGCTGACCGCGGGTTGATGAGGCCGGCGTCTACGTGCTACGCGCATGTTGTATCGTCGTGAAGTTGTTTTGTTGGTGTTGGGCCTTGGCATGATGTCAGTGGGTGGAGGCTTGCGCTCGGGTGGCCGGACCTTGCTTGCCCTCTGCGTCGCTGTGCTTGGCGGCCATCAGGAGAAAAAGTGTGTGGTGATGTCCCCTTTACACGCAGAGCTTATTAGTTTCGGGTTTCGGTTGCATTGCGGCGTTTTACGTAGTGGAGCGTATATATACGGTGTGGGTAAGCCGTCAATCAGTGTACTGGCAGCCAGGAGAGAGACGAACTGCCGGTATAGATCTTGCTCCAGTACCGAGCAACTGAAGGGCGTCTTCCATTCGGAATAGCTTCGTATTATAGTGGTGATGCCAATTGTTGGATGTTGGATGCGTCTCAACGAATAAAACACGTCCTCAGCAACAACAAACAACAAACAAAAAAAAAACATTCCCGGTGCACACTCAAGCTTTCGTCACCACACCACGCCTACAGGAAGAAACCATACCAGTGTCCACGCTACAAAGCATTCCATGCGCCCTCGAACTCCCACCTCCGCTTCCCATCGTCCCGCCGCCCGTCCCGTCCTCCGCTATCCCATTTTCTTTTCCCAACCTCGATTCGATTTTTTCGTAGGCATGGGAGGACCCAGGGGTCCCATGGGGGGCCCCGGGCCTATGGGCGGGGGTCCCATGGGCGGAGGGCCCATGGGCATGCGCCCGAACCCGATGGGCGGGGGAGGCGGGCAATATGGTGGTGGTGGCGGCGGCGGCGGCTTCCCCCCGCAGCGTCAGCAGCAGGAGATGATGATGCGCGCACAGCAGATGCAGAACCAGCAGCAGCAGCAGCGGGCGCAGGGGGCGGCGGCGGCGGCGGCACTGGCGGCGGGGGGTTCGCAGCGCGGAGGCGGTGCTATGGGAGGGGGAGGGGGGGGGGGTGGGCAGGGGTGAAAGGGGGCGGGGGAAAGCTGACCCAGAGCCAGCAGGAGATTTTGGGCCTCGAGGCCAAGGAGAAGGCGCTTCAGAAGAAGGCTAAGCAGTGGAGCGCGCTTGCATGTGAGTTGGGGGGTGGTTAGGGCATGGGACGAGAGGGGGCTCTTGAGTTTGTTGGTTGGTCGTTTACAAGGGGGGCTTGTTGGTTGTTGGAGTTTGTGAGATGGGTGGTCGTGGACAGGGGAAAACGTTGGAGTTGATTGGTTGGTTGGCCGTTGTAGCGAAGATGGCGGGCTGGAGTTGGGTTGGTCGGTCGTTTGTGGGGGGGGGGGTTACCGGAGTGTTTATGGGATGGTTGGTCGTTGACAGGGGAAGATATTGGATTGGTTGGTCGGTGCGACGGAGACGGATATTGTTGCGGGGTTGCTTGGTTGTTGTATGGAAGGCAACGGGTTGGTTGGTCGTTGAGATGACAAGGTGGTTGAGTTGATTGGTCCGTGGTTACAGTGGGAAGATGTTAACCCTTTCAGAACGGCAAACCCTTATCCCACACTAATTCCAAGTATTTTGTGCCCAAAAACGAGGGACCGGTTCGTAGGGGGTTAAGAGTTGGCTGTTGGTCGGTCGTTACAATTGAAAGTGGCCGTTACAACGGAGGATGTTGGATGTTGGGAGTTGATTAGTTGGTCGTTGCAGTGCGGGGTGTTGGGAGCTCACTGGTGGGCCGTTACGTTGAAGTGAAGCCTGTCGGATTCAGCTGGTTGATTGGCTGAATAAAGTATGTTGCGGTGCATTGGTTGGTCGTTTCAATGGAGAGTATTGGAACTCGTTAGGTTGGCTGGCGCTGCAACAGAAATGTTGAAGTTAATTAGCTGGCCGTAATAGGTGTTGGATTTCTATCGATCGGTCGTTCACTCAAGGAGCTCCGGTAGCTCTACTTGCGGGAGTTGTAGAAGGATAGTGAGGCCTTGAGGGCGTGGTGGAGTGCATTTATCTCGAGAATGTTTTAACCGAACCATCTTGCCGATTTTTTTCAAGTTTTGATCCCAAGTACTAACTGTGGTTACCCCCTCCCCACGTGGGTGGTGTTGGAAAGGGGTTTTGTGGGAAATGTAGATGCACGCGTGAAGCCGGGCGGGGTGGGGGGTGCGCGTTTTCTCCCAGATGTCGGCGTCGTCATGCCGCGGTAGCCAACGTGTGCCGACGTTTTTGGTTCGACGAAAAAAAAATCGCTGGTCGCCGAGGGTTAAGCAAGGCGGCTACGTAGCTTCCCGGCTTTCCTGTGGAAGCGGTCTTGTTATTTTTCCCCTTTTGCCTTATTTTCACGTTGAAGTTGAAGTTAACCCATTCAGGGCTGAAAAAACTCATGCCACACTAATTTCAAGTAGTTTGTCCCCAAACACGAGGGACCAGTTCTGAATGGGTCAAGTCGCCCTTGATCCTTTTTTTTTTATTTTTAATCTTTGACCACTCCTACTGCTGTAGTGTACGCTCGTTTTGGGATAAAAAAGCTTCTTGGAATGCGAGCGGGTAGATGATTTGCCATGTGCCACTCTCATCGGGAGCACATTTTCCCCGTCGAACCCTGTAAACCCCTACGGATACCCTGTATAACCCTAACCTTGATGAGAATATCAAATGGATGTTGTTTTCTCGCTCATAGTAGTAATTAGAGGGTTTCCACGTAGGACAAGTTAGACAGTTTTTTTGGCCGGCTCGTGATTTTTGGGCGGCTCGGTATCACGCCGCATTTTGAGCCGCCCTTTTCGTGAAATTGTCATAAAAAAAAACTGTGGAAGTTTTTCAAGAAAGTGTCTTAGTTTTGTCTTCGCAAATTATACCAATTGCGAACAGGCACACGAGTAGGTACCATACACCACCAGGTCGTTCCATCAATACACTGCCTACAGCAGTCTCCAACTACCAGTCGTCGCTCAGCGGTACCGCTCCATCGTCGCATCGAGTGGTGTCGGCGGCCCGCGCACGTAGTCCGGTCTACATCGTGCTCGTTAACTGCCTTTGTCTATATTCGGGCTTGGCACGAGTACGAACAGGCTCGTACGAGGCTTGTACGAGTACGACGAGCACAGGCAACTTGCTGCTTGGTCTCGAGAACACAGCAGCACAGCAGCAGCATTCGGCTTTGGTACCGCTCCATCGTCGCATCGAGTGATGTCGGCGGCCCGCGCACGTAGTCCGGTCTACATTGTGCTCGTTAACTGCGCTTGTTATTGTTTGGGCTGGTACGAGTACGAGCAGGCTCGTATCATACGAGTACGACGAGCAGAGGCAACTCGTTGCTTGACGAATCAACCCCGTGGTCTCGAGAACACAACAGCAGTAGTCGGCTTTCACGAGGCTGGCCCCACAAGGGAAGTTGCTGCTTCGTGTTCACGTCTCCAGGCCTGGGTTGGCATCGCTTGGGACACGGGGGTGGCCTTGCCCTCGGGTGGCGGGGTCAATTCCAACCGCCTCTGCGTGTGGCTGTGTGGTTGCAGCAACACGCAGACCGTTGTCATGTACGCGAGGTACCTCATATGTCTCAAAACCTTCTGGTACCGGTTTCAAAAGTAGAGTCACGAGTCACGAGAATACAGCAGCAGCAGCGGCTTCCAGTAGGAGGCCGGCCCCACAAGGGAAGCTGTTTCGTGTTGTTAACGCCGCTATAGGCCTCTGTGGGCGTCGCCTGGGAGACGGGGTGGCCCTGCCATCGAATGGCGGGGTCGGGTTGCGAAGCAAAACAAGCTGGCTGCTGGCAGACACGGGATTTATCACATATTTCGCTGAACAGTCTGGCCGTTGACATTTTTTTTCGAATCGTCGCCAAACTCGCAAGCTTTTTTGTTTTGTCAAAATCGTGCAAACTGCAGACGCACAAGTTGACGGGGAAACCCTATATTGGTCTCCTTGGGACCCGTGAAAATCCGCCAGAAAACGAGTAGGGTTTGCATGTTCATCACCCGTCTTTTTTTTTTTTTTTTGAGTTGAGAGCACGCTGCAGGACGAGTATCACGATGCTTTGCGCGTGCTTTCCACGTCCTTCCGGGTGCACTGCGGACGCACGCACATGTCCTACCTATATACTTCGAAGTATACCCCACAGGCGCTTGGGCTGCCGCTCGCTGCCTGTGGGCGACGCTATAGTCTGTCAGTTTTTTTTTGGACGATTATTCTCCTCAGAAGTCGGCCAGAAGGGTTAAAGTGTTCACACCTTGGACAGGTAGATCCGATAGATCAGATCATGATCTATTTATCTATCTACATATCATCTACAGATCATCTACAGATCATCTAGTTCCTCACCTGCCGTCGTGAGAGGTTGCGCGGGATCTGCATAGTACAGATCCAACCCAAGAAACACGCGCCAGATCATGCAGACTATAGAGATGGCTCCCACCCGGTAACAATACGCTAGATCATACAGATCATACATATCGGGGATCTATCTGCCCTGAAAGATCTAGATCATCATGAGAGAATGATCTCGATGATCTGTAGACGATCTGTGCAAGGTGAAGAAGGTATTGTGAAGTGCATGCACCCCAATTTTTGCGAAGCTAAGTCGTTTGGAGTTGGCTCTCAAGCTTCTTGCAATGGCAAAAATAAGGGTTGTTATGTATGTATGTATGTATGTATGTATACGTCGGCATTTCACTTGCTTTTACCCATGAATTTGCGATTTTTATTTTTTCGTTTCGGGGTTTTTCTCTGTTTCGCAGTAGTTTGTGAACCACAGAATTAGCATCTCTCTGTAGGATAAGGGAATCAGGACGGACTCTGGGTGTCCTGATGTAGGTTGGGTAGCCCGAACGAGTGTAATGTGAAGACTACCCATGAATTTGCGATTTTTATTTTTTCGTTTCGGGGTTTTTCTCTGTTTCGCAGTAGTTTGTGAGCCACAGAATTAGCATCTCTCTCTCTGTAGGATAAGGGAATCAGGACGGACTCTGGGTGTCCTGATGTAGGTTGGGTAGCCCGGACGAGTGTAATGTGAAGACAGCACCCTGCACCCCTATTCCTTGGGACAACATCTAGACTTGCGTTTAGGAGTGGGATACTCGTCGCGGTGGCTGTTGCATAGCAAGAGGGTGGCCATTTAGAGCTTGTGGAGGGCTTAAGCTTTATTTTTACCCATCCGCCGGAGGATAATAATAAAATGAAAAAAAGCTTTATAGCTTTTGGAGCATGGGTCGTGCATCGCGGCTGTTCGGGGGGAACATAGTAGTCTTTGTCGCGGTACGTGTTACATAGCAAGAGGGTGGGCATTTAGAGCTTTGGAGCTAGGAGGATGGGTCGTGCGTCGCGTCTATTACAAGGGAACACAGTAATCAGGACCAAATGTGCTAAGTAAAAATGATGGAAAGTACAGGTTTTTGTCTGCGTGTTTGTGTGTGTCATGGGTCCTGATTACTATAGCCCCCCGGCAACACACAGACATTATACACATAAACGCAACTCATGGAGACACATGGTTGCTTGCGGAAATCAGCACTACTGGTGGACGCACGCACGCATACACACACATTCGCGGACGAGACAACCTCTGCCTACTTGATGATCGAGCTCTTTCTGGGCAGATATATTCCTGATCTGTATGATCTGTATGATATGTATGATCTGTATGATCTGTATGGTCTGTATGGTCGGAATGATACGTATCATATGTATCATATGTATCATATGTATGATCTGTATGATCTGTATGATATGTGTGATCTAGCTCATGTTGCCGGGTGGGAGCCGTATAACCTGCATGAGCTAGAACGTGTTTTCTGGGTTGGATCTGTACTCTACAGATCCTTGACGACATATCTTAACGGCAGGTTAGGATTTAGATGATCTATCTGTAGTTTATCTATCTTTACACATCTATCTGCCCGACGTGCGAAACATGCACGCCGCAACGCTACTCCAACCCCTCCCCCCTTGCCTACCCACAAGCGGTTCTTAGTAGGATGCAGCCCACCCTCCATGCGACTCGCCCAACACCTTACGTTTCGCTTCGCGCTTGGTGCTAGCAATGTCTGGCTGGTCGGTGAATAACCCCGACATGCTCCGTCCCTGCATTGTAGAGACTCGAGGGTCTATGGTCATACGACTACGACCATGCATGCATATGAAGTACCCCACCCCTCCCCCCCCCCCCGTGCCTACCCGCCTCATTTTCTCAGCGAAACGGTACGGGCAGAAGCGTAAGTTCGGGTTCGTGGACGTGTACAAGGAGGAAATGCCGGCCGAGCACGTGCGCAAGATCATCCGCGACCACGGCGACATGACCTCCAAGAAGTTCAGGCACGACAAGCGCGTCTACCTCGGCGCCCTCAAGTTCGTCCCCCACGCCGTGTACAAGCTGATGGAGAACATGCCCATGCCCTGGGAGGCCGTCCGGAACGTCCGGGTGAGAAGGGGGGAGGGGGGACAGGGGACAGGAAGACTATATACGAAGTATATATATGTATAGGGGCGCGTGGGAGTTCCAGGAAAAAGAGGGGATAGGAAGGAAGGGAGGGGGGCTATATATGTATACTAGGGGCGCGCGGGAGTTCCAGGAAAATGAGGGAATAGGAAGGAAGGGAGGAGGCTATATATATATATATGTATTGGGGCGCGTGGGAGTTCCAGGAAAATGAGGGAATAGGAAGGAAGGGAGGGGGCTATATATGTATACTAGGGGCGCGCGGGAGTTTCAGGAAAAGGAAGGGATGGGGGAGGGGGGGGGGGGGGGGGGTACTCGTGTTTTTATGCATGGCTGTAGTCATACGAACATAGACCCCTGCATCCCCACAATGCCGGGATTATACATACATGTAGGGGTGGCAGGAGTGACGGGGGACAAGAGGGAATAGGAATGTGGGGAGGGGGGGGGGGGGGGGGGGGGGGGGGGGGGGGGGGGGGGGGGGGGCGGAGCTGGAGCAGAGCCATTTTTTTTTGTCTTTTTTTGTCTTTTCTTTGTTTTTATTTTTCATATTCCGGCGGATGAGGAAAAGTGGCCACACTGGTATACCTGTATATGCACCGATATATAATATGATACTTTACTCTGGTTGGAAGTAAAAGGACCGCTTGGTATATTAATGTATAAACGGTCGTTATATCCACTACATACATATGTAGCCAGCTGTGTTGTGCTGGCGTTTTGTGTTTCATTTTTTTGGGCCAGGGTGTATAGGCGGAGGGCTTTTTGTCACTACGTACCGCACCCTCGTCCGCCATTTCTCCCCCCCCTCCCCGTTTTCGTTTTGGAAACCCCGTTGGCGTGTGTTAGCACTGCTCATAATATGTGTGTGTGCTGTGTTTTTTCATATTTAGGTGCTTTACCACGTGACTGGTGCCATCACATTCGTGAACGAGATTCGTTTTGGAAACCCCGTTGGCGTGTGTTAACACTGTTCATAATATAATATGTGTGCTGTGTGTGTATTTTATTTATTTATTTTTCCTTCATATTTAGGTCCTTTACCACGTGACTGGCGCCATCACCTTCGTGAACGAGATCCCGCGCGTGATCGAGCCGGTGTACATCGCGCAGTGGGGCACGATGTGGATCATGATGCGTCGCGAGAAGAGAGACAGGAGACACTTCAAGCGCATGCGTTTCCCTCCCTTTGACGATGAGGAGCCGCCCCTTGACTACGGTGCGTTTTCAGGCCTTGGATTGATTGAGCAACCCCTTGCTTTTTATTTTCCGTTTTTTGGGTAACATACTTCGAAGTATGACAGTTTTCTTTCTATCAAGCATCCTTGCTTTTTTCTTTTTTTCTTTTTTGGGGTATCATAACATGATGGTTTTCTTTATTGAGTATCCTTGCTTCTTTTTTTTTTCCTTCCTTTTTTCTTTTTTTCCGCTGTGCTTCCCTCCCTCCCCTCTTCTTGCCTCGCTTCTTGTTTCGCTTCTTTGCTTTTTCCCCTCTTGCTGTGCTTCTTTCCTTACGCTTTCGTGCTTCGTTACTTGCTTGTTGTTTCGCTTCTTGCTCGTTTCGCAGACTCCTTCACCTTGGCTTCTTTACTTGGCTTCTATCTTCTTATAGCCTCTTGCTTAGCTTTCTTGCTTCAATTCATACTTTGCTTCGTGCCATCAACTCTCTGGCCTCGGTTGTTGCTTCTTTCGCTTCTTGCCTGGCTTCTGGCCTCGCTTTTGACATGTACAAAATCGAAGTATGATATCACACCAAACTTTGCCATTATGAGTTTTTAGGAATACATCGACTTACGCAGCTTTGTTTTGTTCTGTTGTTTTTCAATATACTATGTTATCGACTCACTGGCAGGTGACAACGTGTTGGACGTGGAGCCCCTGGAACCCATCAACATGGAGCTCGACGACGAGGACGATCTGCCCGTCATGGACTGGTTCTACGATTCAAAGTGAGATTTCCTTGTGAAAATAGACACACGCTTCCTGAATTCTACAGCCTCAGATTGTGTCCCCCCTCATAGGGGATGTACATCCCGCGTGAGGACATATAAAACCCGAAAGTACGCGCGATCGAAGTATTACACTCTAATATTAATAGTAAAGGTGAGTTTCGACGAAATCCTCGATCTCACAGCTGTTTTTTTTTTTTTTTTTTTTTTTTAATATGAAATCGCTGACGAGAAAAGGCCGAAATCGACCAACAGCAGTCTCAAGATATCATCGGAAGATCCCAAGGTATATATATACCCCGCCCCTAAATACCAATTCCCTTGTATCCTCTGCTTTACGAGCCTGTCAACAACACTGATTTCGATTTGCACAAACTACACAAATTTTAAAGTTTCCTTTTTTTTGGTTTCGTCAAAACCCACCACTTTTAGTATTAATGAATATTTGTGTGTTTGTCTTTTTTTTTCTTTTCTGTTTTTTGTCTGTTTTTTTTTTCTTTTTGTGTGCCCTCTCGGCTCCCGGCTCGTGCCGTCCCAGGCCCCTGCAGTACAGCAAGAAGTGGGTCAACGGGCCGAGCTACAAGCGCTGGAAGCTGAACGTGCCCATCCTGGCCAACTGTTACCGCCTCGCCGGTCAGCTCATGAGCGACCTCCTCGACAAGTGAGTCAATAATGAAAAATTACGTATTTTGTGTTATTTGCAGGTTTCTCGTAAAGACTTGGTGAGCCAAGCTGTTTGTTTTTCGGGGGGGGGGGGGGGGGGGGGGGGGGGGGGGTCGGCCCATCGTGCGCGGTCCGATTGAGGCTACAAGTACCTCTATGTTGTTGTCTTTTTTTTCAACAGGAACTACTATTAAATACGAGTCGTACTGCTGAAATATATACTTGTTTCGAAGCGCACTCCGTGTAATAATGCTGCATGATTTTCGCCCGCCGCAATATCGTCATCTACTCTTTCGGGGGACCATACGTATTAATAGTAGTAAATAGGGGACCAAATATTGTCCGTTATAAAGTGGGAAATATTTCTAGAAATATTTCTAGAACTACTGCTGTGTAACTATAATCTCGTTTGGCCTGGTCGGTGTGGTGTTACTTGGTTGCCCCGTTGCTCGCCCGGTGGCGTTTTTTTTTTGTCGACAGTACGTCCGGAGCTTTCAAGAGTTTTTTTTTCAAATGTTGTTCGTTCTTGCCCTGTGACTACGAGTGACGTACGAGTATATACCTGGCGCGAGGAACATCCGCGTAGGTAGGTAGGCCCTGCTGTATTATTTATCCCTTTCAGGCTTGTTGCCGACCCCCCCCCCCCCCGGGATTTGAAGCCAAGCCACAATTCCCGAAGAACCTTGTATACTGGTAGAGGCTTTTGTGTAAACCATAGGCCCTATTTACTATGGTCCCTCGTATTTATCAGTACATACTCGTACCAATACGAATCTACTGTTCTGCTACTAACGCACGCTACTGCAATACTCTACTGTTAGTTTTTTATAGAGGAAGTACGTACTGGTACTTGCTCGAATCACACTCCGTACAATCATGCGGCATGATTTCGGCGGTCGCAAGCTCCTCCACACCAATACGAACCTACCGTTGTACCAGTATTTTTTTTGCCAGCAGAAACTACTATTCTACAGTACTTGTTCGAATTACACTCCGTGCTAAAAAAAAGGCTGCACGGTTTGGCCCGTCGCAATCTACTACTATTATGCGTATACTGGTATACCAATACGAACCTACTACTGTACTGCCACTAACGCTACTGCAATACTCTACTGCTTGTTTACTTTTTTTTCCCCAATAGGAACTACTGGTATTTGTTCGACAAGAAGGCGTTCTTCACCGCCAAGGCCCTCAACGTCGCCATGCCGGGGGGTCCCAAGTTCGAGCCTCTGTTTCGCGACATGGACCGCGACGAGGAGGACTGGAACGAGTTCAACGACATCAACAAGATCATCATTCGGCACCAGATTCGGTCGGAGTACCGCGTGGCCTTCCCTTTCTTGTATAACTCCCGACCGCGCGCGGTGCACCTCGCGCCGTACCACCACCCTGCGCTGTACTACCTCAAGGCAAGCTGTTTAACCCTTTTAGGACTGCAGTCCCGATCTGGGGACAAACCACTCTAATTCTAAGTAATTTTTCCCCAAAACGGGACTCCAGTCCTTGAACGGTTAAGAGTACTATATACGTGTATACAGATAGTACAGGACACCTACTGTAAAAATAAACAGGAAATCTGGTCCAGGCTGGATTTCTTATCTGAGCGAGGGTGCTGCTGCTTTCTACACTAACTTCAAGATAAACGGATCCCGAATTTCTTATTTTCCCTCTAAATATCAGCCTGGGTTTCTTATTAGCCTGTTTCTTATTAGGTGTCCTGTGCTGTGTACGAAGTAGGCATGACAAGGCGTGTTTTTTTGTTGCTCGTATATATGTACCAGGTTTCTTTCTGTTGTTGCTTTCGTATAGACTGTCTGTATTATAAAGTACCAGGTGCCAGTATGTCCGTAAATGTACCGTGTTGGTGTTTTTTTGTTGCTCGTATTTATGTACCAGGTTTCTTTCTGGTGTTGCTTTCGTATAGACTGTCTGTATCATAAAGTACCAGGTGCCAGTATGTCCGTAAAATTTAC
This sequence comes from Saccharina japonica, assembly GCA_008828725.1. Lineage (NCBI taxonomy): Eukaryota > Phaeophyceae > Laminariales > Laminariaceae > Saccharina > Saccharina japonica. The sequence continues at coordinate 7,803 of MEHQ01000914.1, read as the reverse complement.
CGTGTTGATGTTAGCGTGGGAACCAATCAGTCCTTATATTGACGGACAGAAGAGGTACGAGCACCTACTACTGTATATAGTAGTGTTTATTTATAGTTGTGTTCTCTGCTTTGTAATTTGTCTCTTGTTGTGAATTGCGTTGTTAAGTGCTGTGACAAAACAACAGTATCAGCGGCTTGTCAATGTGAGTGAAGCCTGAGCCGACAGGCCTTGTTTTTTTGTTCGATTTTTTCCCCTTAAAAATAGTTAGTTTCTTCGAGTGTTTTTTATGCCTTACATACGTAGTGGCTCCCTTTTGTTGTTGTTGTTGTTGTTGTCGTCGTCGTTGCTAATTTTTGCGAGATAATTTTTGTGTTTTGTTTTTATGTTGTTCATGCCTTATATAGCGGCTCCCGTTTTTTTTGTTTTGTGTTCATTTTGTTACTCGTTTTGATTCGCAGGCGGAGGACCCGGACCTTCCAGCGTTCTACTTCGACCCGGTCATCAACCCGATTAGCGCCTTCCGGTCCACCCGGCCCGAGTGGGAGGAGGAAGACGACGATGGCAGCTGGGAGGTCAGTAGTCCCTGTTACTGCGGGGGGGCATAGTAAATACTAGTAAATAGCACCTACGGCACACACAAAAACCTACCAGTATATGTTTTGCCTATTTTTACCAGCAATATTTGGTCCTATTGACCTACGTTATACACAAAAACCTATATGTTTACCTATTTTTACCAGCACATATTTGGTCCTATTGACCTACGTTACGCACAAAAACCTACCAGTATATGTTCACCTATTTTTTACCAGCAAATATTTGGTTCTGCTGACCTACGGTACCCACAAAAACCTATATGTTTACCTATTTTTACCAGCACATATTTGGTCCTATTGGCCTACGTTACGCACAAAAACCTACCAGTATATGTTCACCTATTTTTACCAGCAAATATTTGGTCCTATTGACCTACGTTACACACAAAAACCTATATGTTTACCTATTTTTACCAGCACATATTTGGTCCTATTGACCTACGTTATACACAAAAACCTATATGTTCACCTATTTTTACCAGCACATATTTGGTCCTATTGACCTACGTTACACACAAAAACCTATATGTTTACCTATTTTTACCAGCAATATTTGGTTCTGCTGACCTACGGTACACACAAAAACCTATATGTTTACCTATTTTTACCAGCAATAATTTGGTCCCCTATCTACTATGGTCCTCCGTGGTAGGCGAACGGTCTAGTAGTAACATATCAGTCGGCATCGAGGAAACGTTCATGGTGGTATACCGTAAAAAAAAAAGACAAGGAGCTTACTGTAACTTTCTAAAAACGAAAACGCCTCCCTACGTATGTATACTACTCTGAACCGAAATATAAGGAACTTTTCGATTACATGTTAATATACAAACGGCCTTTGCATTCCGGGTCAGACTGCTATTTATAAAAAATGAAAAAACAACAGCTGTGAGATCTCTCGAGAATTTCGCCTCAACTATAAACTCATTTTTTTTTTGCAAATATAACAAAAGCCTCAAAATATTGAAATCATGGAACAGGAAGAGGACGACTTCACGCTCCCGGAGGCGATGGTGCCGATGCTGGAGGAACTCCCCCTGTACACGGACAGCACGGCCTCGGGCATCTCCCTCTACTGGGCCCCCCGGCCGTTCAACCTCCGGCAGGGCACCATGCGGAGGGCCATCGACGTCCCCCTCGTCAACTCTTGGTTCCACGAGCACTGCCCGCCGAACCACCCGGTCAAGGTGAGAGCCGAAACAGCTCGGTCGCCCCCGGTGGTCTAGCCTGCTGGTCAGAATTGAGGGATCCACCTTTCCCATTTTTCCACTTACTAGAAAAGTTGATGATAGCCGAGAATCAAAGTCATGCACATCATTTATTGGTTTCCACTTACGGTAGAAAAGTTGAGGATAGCCGAGAATCGAAATCACGCACATCCTTTATTGGGCGGACGGAATATAGCGAAGGCCATCCCTTCGGCCCAAACCACGAAGATTTTGCCAAGGTGGAGGAAGGTCAGGGGTTCGATTCTCCCCGTATGAGATCGAGCTTTATATTCTCAAGTGACACCAACTGCTGTCGAGAGCGTAACTAGTATTCTATAGCATCGGTAGGCTACATACAGTTCGCGGAGAGTTGGTGCCGAGGGAAGAAAGTGCTGAATTTTTCTCGCGGGATAAAAATCCACGAGCACTGCCTGCCCGCCGAACCACCCGACTCGGGTCAAGGTAAGCGGGAGCGCGGCCCGAGGGTTTGTTCTGTAGGGTGCGCACCAAGAGTATACTGAGGTTATTTTAATTTGCTCGTTAAATGCCATGCCTACGTACCGAATTCCTTTGGTAATACTATTCGGTAAGGCCTAATCAAACAGCTTGCGCCGAAAAAATATGTACGAATGGTTTGATTTGCTCGTTAAATGCCCCCCCACCGAAGTCATTTGGTAAAAGGTTCGGGGTAAGGCCTAATTAAACAGCTTGCGCAAAAAATATACTGGTATATACCAGGTATACGAATGGCCCGCCAGCCGTTGGGTTTTGAGGCCTATATTCAGCCTCCCCACCACCCCGAAAAAAACGAAAAAAAAACGCCTGAACCACCAGCGAAAAATAAAAACGGTACTCATATTTACATGGTGTCTGTTTTTGTGGATGTCAAACAAAGGGCATGCATGCACACGGAGAAGGATCGCGTGTCGGGGCTTACACGTAATATATACCTGGTATATGTTTTTAATTTGTTTACTTCTCGAAAATATTGGGTGTGGTGGGTGCATAGTATACGATACCCCCATTAAAATAAAAGATGGTGTTTTCTTACTGTTCCCCTTCCGTAAGAGGCGTCTCGCTCTCATGGTGTACATACAGTACCGGGTAGCCTGCGGGGTGGTGAATCAAGCTATAGGGTTATAGGGGATATGGCCGGGAGGGAGTGCGCTGATGAGATGAGATGAGATGGGATGGGATGGGATGGGGTGGTGGAGAATGAGGGGTGGGGTGAGATGTGACGGGGAAAAAAGGGAGTGGGGGGTGATATGGGGTCGAGTGGTATAGGATGGAGATTGGAGGGTATAGGATGGGATGGGAGCGGAAGGGAGGAGGGATAGGATGGGATGGGATGGGAGAGAATGGGATGGGACTGGGATGGGATGGAATGGGATCGGAGGGGATGGGATGGGATGGGAGAGGGACGGGATGAGATGAAACTGGATGAAAATGGTATAGGGAACGGGGAAGGGATGGATTAAAACAGATACGGCATTGGTGGGTACAGAAATGACGTAGCGGAGCGATGGATCGGGAGACATCAAAAAATGAAAGGAGAAGAGGAGACCGGGACGCAAGGGAGATGGCGGTGGGTCGGGTGGGGGGTGGGTGGGGTGGGCTGGGGGGGGCGGTGGTGGTGGTGGGGTTGGTGAGTGGATCTGCCGTGTATGTGGGAGGCTGGCGGGTACCTCCGCTTCGCCCTCCCCGCCGTGTCGGCCTATATAACCCTCGGTACCAGTAACGGCGCGTAGGTGTGCGTGTGTTTCGTATGTGAGCAGTGGTTTTTCCGGACCATGTGCGTTAAACACTTGATGCACGCTAAATGTGTTTGTTTTGCGTGTTTGCGAGCGTATGATAGTAGCGCTGTGAAACTGCGAGCGCTGTGTGTTTTCGTGCGTCGCGTGTCTGTTTTTGCTGATGTGGTGTTGTTTGCTTGTGTGTTTTGCTAAATATTAAACCATGGCGCATGATGAACGTCGGCAACAGGTGCGGGTCAGCTACCAGAAGCTGCTCAAGTGCTGGGTACTGAACCAGATCCACCACCGCCGCCCGAAGGCTCTGAACAAGAAGTTCCTCTTCAAGAGCCTCAAGTCCACCAAGTTTTTCCAGCAGGTGATTTTATCTTTTTCATTTTTTATTTGATAACCGGGTTTAGTGTCAGTTTTCCTTTTGCAACTAAAAAAAAAAAAAACCCACGCGCTCCGTGGAAAATTACTTCGACTCGGACTCGGACAGCGCGAACGAACTACTCCGTGTTTTCAACTGATCAGTGATATCAACGGCTTCCAACGGTCTCATTTTTTCAACTGTTCCATTTTTCGACGGCTCCATGTCTTGTCAACTGCCCCGTGGTGTGCTGAACGTTTTTTTTTCGGGTAGTGTTTTGATTTGGTTCCGTGTTTTCAACGGTGCTGTATTTTTAACGGTAACATGTTTGCAACGGTTCGATGTTTTTCGCAGGCTACTTTTTTTCACACACCACGGTCTACAGATCATCTAGATCTTCTACATACCGTTATGATACGCATGTTGTGCAGGATGTGTATATTACAGATTGATTTGTTGTAACATGCAGATGTGTTGCTCAAGATCTGTATAGGACAAATTGATTTTGTTGTAACATGCAGATATGTTGATCAGGATCGGTACAGCACAGATTGATTTGTCGTAACATGCAGATGTGTTGCTCAGGATCTGTACAGTACAGATTGATTTGCTGTAACATGCAAATGTGCTGCTCAGGATCTGTATGGGACAGATTAATTTGTTGTAAAATACAGATATGTTGCTCAGGATCTGTACAGTACATACTGATTTGTTGTAAAATTCAGATATGTTGCTCAGGATCTGTTATACGTACACATCCGGCACAGCAAACGCCGAGTGCGATCTAGGTCGTGCGCATGATGTCCAAATCAGGGACACATGCTTTTTATCCTCCCCGGAAGGTCTATAGACTATAGATCATGAATATAAATAAGGATGTATCTGATGGGTCCGATGTCCGATGCATGAATGTCTTTTCAACAACGGTTCTGGGATTTTTCGTGATTGCCGCGAGAAGTCTCGTCCTTGTTAGTGCAGAGAGGCACTGCTGTGGCCGATTTGAGATAAATCCTCCGCAACCCCCCTTTCACCTTACCGTCCCTGTCTCCGTCCCGGCATTGTAGGGGTGCGAGGGCCTATGGTCATACGACTACGGACATGCATGACATGAGTACACCCCGCCCCCCCCCCCCCCCATATCCCCCACCCTACCCTACCCTACCCTACCCTACCCTACCCTACCCTACCCTACCCTACCCTACCCTACCCTACCCTACGCTACGCTACCCTACGCTACCCTACCCTACCCCACCCTACCCTATCCTACCCTACGCTAGCCCTACCCTAGCCCTACCCTACCCTACCCTACCCTACCCTACCTTACCTTACCTCCCCCCCCCCCCCCCCCCCCCCCCCCGTCCTTTCCCCTCCTTTCCCCTAGGGAAATCCTGCGTCTGACGAAGCTGGTGGTGGACTCGCACGTGCAGTACCGCCTCGGGAACGTGGACGCCTTCCAGCTGGCGGACGGGCTTCAGTACGCCTTCGCGCACGTGGGACAGCTGACGGGCATGTACCGGTACAAGTACAGGCTCATGCGCCAGATCCGGATGTGCAAGGTGTGTTTGCTCGCTATGGACCAGTCAATGTGGTTGTTGATATATATATATTAATATATATATATATTATTTATATACATAAGAAGTATATATAATACCTTAAGCGAATCAAGGAACGTGTTGTTCGTTGGAAGACGCTTGTGTGGACCAAATCGGAAGGGTGTTGGTGTTTGCCTGGATGTGCATGGTGGGCTGGTTGGGTTTTGCTTGGTTCCCCACTTTTGCTTGGGTCATCTTTCAACAGCCGATTTTCCTACTATTAGTTGAGAATTGCCTTTCGATGATGAAACTGATAATCGAACCTCTTGTTTTTCTTCTTTTTGAAAGAGATTCAGTTTCTCTCCAAGTCAAAATGTACACTGTAGAGTATGGTCATTTTGGACAGCTGCCGATAACGTAACAGGACGTGAACCACCTGACCTACTATCGCTTCAACTCCCTCGCCCCCCTCCCCTCCGTCCCCTCCTTTGACACATTCCCCCCCACCCCTTCTCTCACCATCCCTGAAGATCTGATCTATACCGATTCAACACCCCCCCTCCCCCCCCATCGTCCAAAGGTTATGCCGTGGTCAAAATGTGCTGCAAACGGCTAAGCAAGCAACAAACATTGTACCCCGCCCCGTCCCGTATTGTTAGGATGCGAGGGTCTAATGGTCATACGACTACGGCCGATTGATGAAAATAAAGTTACCCCCCCCCCCCCCCCCTCCCCCTATCTCCGCCCCCTTCCTCTCTACAACCCCTTCCCTCTACAGGACCTGAAAGCACTTGATCTACTAGCCGCTTTAACACCGGCCACCTGTGGGCAAGGGCCCGGCTGCGGCTCTGGGGTCCCCGGGATGGCTGGGTGTGATTCTTTCCTCAGGGAGTTAGGTGGCCTATCACGGAGCGCTGGCTGGGCAACCTCTTGCGAGAGGCAGTCTTCGAGGGCAGGTAGGGCGTGGAGGGGGGGACCCTTACGGGGGGGGAGAGAAGGGGACGGGGAGGGGGGAGGGGGGGGAGTACTTCATTTTCATGCATGGCCGTAGTCGTATAAACCCATAGGGGGGGGGGAAGATATTCATTTGTTTGAGTACCTTAGTATTTTGACCGTTGACCACTTTATCCTTTTCTTGACGAAGCACTGTTCCTACTCCTAATAGAAACACCTCCATGGGGGGGGGAGGGGGGGTACTCATATTCATGCATGGACGCAGTTGTATGTATGGCCATAGACCCTCGCATCCCTACAATGTCGGGATGGAGCACGTCGAGGGAGGGAAGGGGAGGGCGGTGAGGGGGGGCGGGGGGCGGGGGGGGGTGGTCGATGGTGGTGGTGGTGGTGGTGGGGGTGGTGACACAGCAGCATGCTTATTTGTTTTGCTCTTGTTGTTTTTTGTTGTTGTTGTCGTTGGTTCGCTGCTCGTCCTTGAGGCTGGGCTCATCGCTGAGACTCGAACTATTTCCTTTTCGGTTCCGTTAGCTCGAGCGTGACCTCTGTTTGTTATTACGTTTGTCGTTTTGTTTGTTGTTCTGTTTGTCGTTTTGTTTGCTGTGTGTTTTTGTTGGTGTACATCGTTTTTGCGTATGTATGAATAATATTCGGTTTGTTTATTCTGTTGTTTTCTCCGGAGTTCGAGCTCTCGTGTACCAGGTATTGGTTACTGCGTTGCTTGTTATTGTACCTGTCGTTCTTTGTATTTTAGTCGTTTGCTTATGATGTTTTTCGGCCCGTGCACAATGTTGGTTATTTTGTTGTTGCTGTTTTTTTTGTTTTTTTTTCGTCTACGATGCTCTCCTGTGTGCTCAATCGTTTGCTTGTTGCTTCCTTTTTGTTTGTCATCCTTCCCGCAGGCACTCGAAGGGTATCGCGAAGTCGGTGACGAAGCAGAGGGTGGAGTCGCACTTCGACCTGGAGCTGCGAGCGGCGGTGATGCACGACATCCTGGACATGATGCCCGAGGGCGTAAAGGCCAACAAGTCGCGCACCATCCTGCAGGTGAACTACCAATACAGTAGTAGGTGTCCCCCAGTAAGGCGGTGTTGTGCCTCACCAGAGCAATATGACCGCCTTGTAGAGGGAAGCCGCCTTATTCACTCCAGATTATGAGTGCAATTCCCAGGTTGCGCTAAGCGATTTTGACCGCCTTGTAGAGGGATACCGCCTTACTCAGGCCGCCTTGTAGAGGGATACCGCCTTCCTCAGACCGCCTTATATCGGGATACCGCCTTACTCAGACCGCCTTATATCGGGATACCGCCTTACTCAGACCGCCTTATATCGGGATACCGCCTTACTCAGACCGCCTTATATCAGGATTACGCCTTCCTCAGACCGCCTTATATCGGGATACCGCCTTACTCAGACCGCCTTATA
>MEHQ01000660.1:521711-744234 GCA_008828725.1 Saccharina japonica | reverse complement strand
TTAGATTTTTCGTTCCCGACCGCGATTTCCCGACCGGTACCATCGTCAGTTTCTGCTCCCGAGCTCTACCGTCCCGCGGTAATGGCCGTGTTCCCGTTCCCGACTGTTTCCCATCCCACTGTCTGCCCATTCCCGACTATTCCCGTCCCGCTGTCCGCCCAGTCCCGACTATTCCCATCCCACTGTCATGTAAGTGATCCCCGTCCCATCCCGACCATGGGGCACAGCTTCTCCCATCCCGCATCTCACTATTGGGGCAGATATTCCCATTCCATTTACCGCCGATTTTTTCGTTTTCCCATCGCATGACCATGGATGGATGCAAGTGCGTATACTGCATTTTTACTCGTATATATTTCCGAACTATAAAAACAAATCGTCTACGCGCGAATATATATTTCCTTTTTTCTTTATTTTTCCTCTCGTTTTGTTCCCTTTTGTTTTAATTCAAAATTTAAACACGAACTTAAAATTTGTATCAACCATTCAATCGGCCCAACTCACACCTCGCTATTTGAAATAATAGTACGTATAATCCAGCGGTGGGCGGGATTCTTCGGCACCCTCCTCAACACCAAGTCCCCCACCCTGAACCCAGACATCGCCGAAAAAGTGACGCAACGACCAGCGACGCGAGCCACCCGACGGTTGGGAGCGGCGCCAGACCTCGAGGAGGTGGAACGGGCAACGGAAGGCCTGCAGAACTGGAAGGCACCCGGCCATGACTCCCTCCCTGCCGAGTTGCTCAAGATCGATGACGACGAACCCGTCGTCCTGGAGCGCCTTCATGCCATCCTCGTCGACGTGTGGAAACGGAGGAGAGATCCCGCAAGAGTGGAAGGATGCAACCATCAAAGTGCTGTACAAGAAGGGCGACCGGTCCAACTGCAACAACTTCAGGGGGATCTCGCTACTATCGCACGTAGGCAAAGTCCCCGCCAAACTCATCACCAACCGCCTAAGCGCCTTCTGCGAAGCCAACAACATCCTCCCGGAGGAACAGTGCGGCTTCCGACCTGGTCGATCCACAGTATGCATGCTGTTCGTCGTGCGCCGACTCCAGGAACTAGGGCGGAGAAGGAGAATACCGCTCTACATGTGCTTCGTCGACCTACAGAAGGCCTATGACTCGGTGGACCGAGAGCTGCTATGGAAGGTGCTGGCCAGGGCCGGGATTCCTGCGGAGATGGTCGCCGTCATCCGCCAATTCCACGACGGAATGCGGGCCCGGGTGCGCATGGACGATGGAGAACTGTCGGACTGGTTCTTGGTCACGCAAGGCTTGCGACAAGGGTGTGTGCTGTCCCCACTGCTGTTCAACGTTTTCTTCGCCGCGGCCCTAGAGGTCGTTATCGTACGATTCAGCGAGGACGATGGTATCATGCAGAACCTAGTGTTCCTGAAGGAGGAGACGGGAGCGGGGACGGAGACACCACTCGACCGCGTACGGAGGGCGGTGTGGGGGATGCTGTATGCCGATGACGCCGGCGTTGTATCGAGGTCCGCCGACGGACTGGCGAGGATGATGACCATTATCGTGCAGGTGTTTGGGGAGTTCGGGCTGACGGTGTCGGAGAAGAAGACGGAGACTCTCCTGATGCGCGTAAAGGAGAAGCAGTCAACACCGCCCCCACCGCCGCTGATAATCGAAGCAGCGGGGCAGAAATACACCCAAACCCTCGAGTTCCGGTACCTGGGCGGCCTCGTCAACGAACATGGCGACCTCACCCGGGAGATCAACTTCAGGAGCAGAGCAGCGTCGGCGTGCGTCAGGAGGTATGGCCCGGAGCTCTTCGATAGGCCGGGAGCACCGTTTCGACTCAAGGCCCGCCTGCTTCAAGCGGAGGCGATGGAGGCACTGCCGTACGGTTGCATGACATGGGCCCCACGTCGCGACCACTACCGATTGCTGCGGACGGTACACCACCGGCTGCTGCTGCGAGTTATTGGGTACCAGCGCAAAGCAAGGCACCTACCGGCAGCTGTCTTACGCGCAGGCCCTGAAGAGGGTCGGGTGCCAGAGCGTGGAAGCCACTGTCCGGCAGCGGCGCCTGCTGTTCGCGGGGGCCGTGGCAAGGCAGCCAGACGGGCGACTCCCGAAACGACTGATGTTCGGGGAGCTGGTGGGGGGGAAGGACCCGGGCGTCGGGGTGCCCGGAGCGGAACTGGCAGACGTGCCTGAAGGACGACTTCAAAGCGTTCGGAGCTACGCACGGCCCTACGGACGACCAGAGACGTGTCTTCGGAGTCCCGAATTCAGTTTGGGCGGAAGCAGCGAAGGTGAAGGGCGGAAGGCAGTGGTACAAGGGAGTGCTGCAGGGAGCTGAGAGGTTTATGACCTCCTGGCACAAGGACGAAGAGGATGCTAGCCGGAAACGAGCGACCAAGAGAGAAAAAGAGCGCAGCAATAATAGAGCGACACCAAGAACCAACGGGACGGGAGGGGTGCGGAAGGAGGGCGAATCGGCGAGGGAAGGAAACAACGAGAAATGGCGGACCGAGTGGCGCGATATGTGCCGGATTGACTCTCCTGGACTGTTTGTTTGTTTCTTGTTTGTTTTGTTTTTTTTCCCCTCGCCCCCCACCGCCGCCACCATTGCACCACCCCCTCGGGATAACGTGTCAATGTGTTGTCTCTGCGGTCTTGTTTGTTTGAGTGTTTGACTTATACTTTTGACTTGTCTCTTTGTCTTTGTCTTTGTCTTTTTCCCTTCGTTGTTTTTTACCTTTTGCAGTTACACTGCTCGCAGGCCGGGGGTACATCAGTCACACGGGACCATAGTTTCCCTTCCCCCGTATCATGTTTGCGTTTATAGTCGGGGTGGAGGACTCGATTTGTTTGCCTGACCGGCGTGAACCCGGCACGGAACACCCCGGCATTATAGGGGCACCAAGATAGAATCAGGGGGCGTGTACCCCCGATTGGTGATGTTGACTTTTCCATTTTTATTTTTACCTTCACATAGCGTGTAGAGGGGAGCGGAGGGCTCCAAACTATCTGATTTTGACTGGCTTTGATCGCTTTGAGGACCCTTCGGGTTCCACTTTTATTTCAGTATACCTTTTTTTGGGTAAGTTAACCTGTGACCACGGGAATCGACCGTGTCAAGTGTTGGATTAGTACGGACAGATGGAGGTACTGGATAGAGAGACCGGCACGGTTTTTAATGTGAAGACAACAACAACAACAATAATAAATCGGTCGTACATTTGGGAAATTATTATGTCGAGAATAAAACCAAGAACACTCACACCACGACCCGGCCCAAACGCAAAACATGACATCAAGCATGGACGTTGTGGAGGTGGAGGATCCCGGCGGATCTGCTTCGGCGCCTCAAGCAGCGCCAAATCAATCAGCCCCGGTTCCTGCTCCTATTGGCACTATTCTCACGAATGTTATACTCGTACTCGAAGAAGACTTTTGATTATTATACTCTTTTCAGTCGTTGTCTCCAGCGTGTGTTCCCGACCGTGTTCCCAACAATTCCCGACTGCGTTTCTCGACCGTATTCCCGACCCGGTTCCCGACCCATTCTCGACCCATTCCCGACCCATTCCCGACTTATTCCCGACCTATTCCCGACCCGTTCACCGATCATTTCCCGTACCGCCGAAAAATATTTCCCGTACCGTACCGTACCGCCAAAAATCGGTTCCCGTCCCGTCCCGTACCGCCAAAGAATCGTGTCTTCCCGTCCAATCCCGTCAACCAAATGGTTTCCCACCTTCCCGTCCCATTCCCGTCCCGCGGTAAACAGACGGGAACATTTTCCCATACCGCCCCTCGGGAAGACCCAAATAAATTTCAGCCTGCGGCGGGCAAAACGGTCCCATCCCGTACCGCGCGGTGCCTTCGACACCGCGCGTACCCCTGAAAAATAGTTGGATAGTTGGCACCAATGATAATGACATTATATATATATAAAGTCATTATCATTGGTTGGCACCGCTGCAACTAACTTGAAAAACTATAACGAGCTGGCAACTATCAGTCAGTCAACTCACTGCCATAGTAGTTGTTGTGTCACCGTATATCGGGGCCACCACAGACTCTCTGACATACTCCCGACATGAATACCATTTTTATAAAGCTTTCGACCTTTCGGGTACAGAGATCGTTGAATAGAGATTTGAATTACCGGTGATGGCCCGGCTTTGTTGTGGCGCCTCAACACGCTCCACTTGAGGGGGGATCGACCCCTTTGTCGGGAAATCCGTTGATCTTCCCGGCATGGTCAAAATGACGCTATTAATAGCCACAATGGGCGCTAAAGGTTGCTCTTGACGTTCAATTCGGGCTCGCTGGAGATTCAAACAACCGCTTGGCTTTCACCGCATCTAAGTGCCATAGCTAGTCACCAAGAGTAATCACAATGAAGACATACGTATATACATTACACCTGGTACGTAAGTGTTTCCAGGGCAGCAACGCTTACAGGCACAGCCTGTGGGGCACAAACTTACCTTTGACCCCATTGGTGTGGCGGATGAGGGACGGAAACCTATTTTTTGACGATGCCAACAAGTGCCGCATCGACATCACGATGAGTACTCTATACGAGCAGAACCACCGGGCGAATGTTCTGGAACCAGGTGCGAAAATATATCGAACACGCGGAGAGCGTGTACGGACGGAGCGGGTCGGGTGTGGTCATGCTAGAACTGGCCGAGCGGCACCGGAGCGGCGCACCTGAGCAGCAGCAGAGCAGCGCGCCGGCGCAGCAGCACAGCAGCGCACTTGAGCAGCGATCCGGAGCACGGACGACATCGACCCGTGACGAACGGACGAACATTTTTGTTTTTTTTTCTTGACAAATTCTTCGTTTTTTTCCCTGAATGTTGTTGTTGGGTCGGTGTGGATGACGTCACTGGTTTTGTAGAGAGACGCGGCAGAGATGGCGCGGACACCCCGGGTGCCTTCATTGTGTGCCTGATCGTGGAAGACCCCTTCAATGTGGAACGATTCCTAATCAGTGTCGATGTTTATAATGCTGTGCCTAACACAGACCGTTCAGGATAGATTCGGGTAATTGTCAATGGACATGATGGCTTTGGTTTGCTGTTCTTTTTCACTTTGTGCCCGCGGACTGTCATTCCGGCAGCACTTCAGACAGCAGCTGCGTGCTCCATCTTGTTCCCACGCCTACCGTTTGTTTTTGCACAGACAGCACTTCAGACAGTAGTTACGCTGTAGTCGGCAAATTCATTGGTAAAGAGTGGGAGGGGGGGGGGGGGGGACGATGCTGCTGTAGTCGAATGGAGATTGCGGGCGTGTAGTTCAGTTTTGGACACGCATAACATGCTGTAGGGATTTTAGGTGTACCTCTTCGGACTTGTGTATCCTTTCCCTGCTAAGTGTACGTGTTCTTTCGGATTCTCTGATGGCTCTAGCACTTTTGTGACCACGGGCCGTGATCTTGCTAGATCAGACTATAGGGATTAGCAACTGAAACGAGTTTAATGTGAAGACAACAACAACAACAACAACTCCAACGTACATATTATACGCGTACAGCATCTCAATATATACTCCATACTCCGACTTATGATACCCCGCCCTACTGTAGTTTCAACGTATCGTTTTTCGTTTCATTGTTACTCCCGTTCTTATCCCTGGGATAAGGAAGAAATACTACTTGGCTTGGTGGATGGCGAGCCCCGTGCTTTCCCTTGGTTATTTCTGGTGGTCTTTGTTTTTCTTTGTTTTTCTTTTATTCGCTTGGTATATTGCCTGTCGCAGCATCTCCAGGGGGGCTACAGCGATGCTACAGCCCCTCGCATTGTTTTATTTTTATTTTGGTATGGGTGGCGCCCAAGGGAATGGGGACAGAGGGGGTTGGCGGTTTGTAGGGAAAACACAATTTGTCTGCCCAACTTCATCAGTATACTCCTACACTCAGTGTCTTGTCCTGATTCCTAATCCTTGAGAGATACCAGGTTCAAATGATCAATTATCTGGTCACGAACTCTGTGTGACACAGAGGAAAACCAATAGGAAATAAACGCAAATGGATGGGTAACGCAGCAAGGGAAACGCCTACGTACCGGGTACAAGAAAACAACGACACGAGCAAAAAACACTATACGATTGACGGAAGGAGACAGAGTCGCTCCTAGAAGAAAATATATTGGGTACGTATAAAATATACGTGCTCTAATAAGGGAACAACACGATAAAGAAGATGAAGACACCGGCATAAGGAATATGCTCATAGGAATACGTCTATATACTTTAAAGTTGGAGTATACGCATGGCGATCGATTTTGTTGTTTCGCACACCCCGAACGGGGTTATGAGAAACAAAACACATGATGATAATCGCTCGCGGCGTATACTGTTGTACGCGCGTATGCACAGAGAGCTCAAGCAACGCACTGGTTGGAAGACTCGAGGCTCGAGGCTCGAAGTTAAATCGAACGAGCGTCCACGTCAGACATACAGTTTATTTAATCCCTCATTTTTTATACGAGTATGATATATTGTTTTCACAGATTGACCTATTCTTCACCAAGTCATTCCCGATCAGCAGCCTGTCTGTGCATCGCCGAAGAGATATTGTTTGCTCGGTGCCCTAGGGGATCTCTGAAGTCTCCGCGGTTCGCCTTCCTTCCGATTAGTACAAGGTGAGAGGACAATGCGGTGTAGTATACAACACACATAGTGTGTGTTCTGACGCTACCGATGGACTTTTCATCTGTGTTCCGGCAGGTCGCGTGGATGTGGAGGCGGGGTTTAAGGAATGTACGGTGTGTAGAATACGGACATGAGCTGGCAGCTAGAAGCACCGGCGCCCGAGATTGGCACACCCCGTGGCCAATCACGCCGATATCACCGAGTTGGGACATTATCCAACCACAGGCCCCGCTAAGCCTGTTGGTGTCGAGGACCCACGCTTATTTTTCTGCTCTGCTGGACGCGCCGCTGGTCAGAATGGTCCCTGTCTATCATGCTATATATGTAAATATATCGTACTCGTATATATGCGTATACTGTCGCCCCGGTGGTCTAACTGGTAGCCACGAAGTATGTTGGGTCGGACGTCGAGGGTTCGATGCTCCCCATGGAGGTTTTTATTCTCAAATGACACCGACAGTCGAGAGCGCATATTATAGCGTGGGTAATCAAAATTAGACGAGAGTTGACGCCTCGTAAGAAAGTGCTGAAATCTTCTCGCGATAAAAATGCAAGGCAACAACGCAGTGGGGGGGGAGGGAGAGGAGCCTACTTTGTGACCCCGAATCTGAGTTACGACTATGGAGGGAGAAAGACGGAAGTGCGAAGATAATTAATGGGATGGACAAAAAAAAAAAAAAAACTGTATAGGACATGTCCCTTTATATACCAGATGACATCCTTGTATTTGCATTACGATTGCTTCAGGTTTTTTACATCTCGGGCACTTCTCCGACCTTTTTCCTATGACCAAGAACGCCGATAATTTCGCGGCGGAAATAGCTCCGCAGTTCTAATTTGCTTCCTCGTCGTCTTGCGTCGCAAGGCTGCGCGTCCGCACGATTCATAGGCATATTTGGCAGGGCAATCATATCGCACAAGAAAAATAGTCTACTACACCTTCGGGCGGTCTTTGGCTCGAGACCTCGCCCCCTTGAAATAAGCACCAGTGTGAGGGTATTCCCAGGTATTATTATGATACGTATCATACATATCACAGCCTTGGCCGAATCGCTATTTTATTCGTATATTCATTTATTTTCCTATCCCGTTTATCATCTTCTCCCTTCCTCTCGCTCTCCTCCCTAGTCGTAACTCAGACCCGAGGGCGCACAGCAGGCGCTCCTCCCTCCTCCCCACCACAGTTTGTGCCTTGCCCTTGTATCGCGAGATATATCCAGCCCTTTCTTTCCGTCGTCAACTCGCATCGAATTGCGCCTACCCAGGCGATCTCAGCAGTTGATTCCGTTCTTGTATTTTTGTTTTGCGAGTAAACTCAAACGTCTGACCTACGTCGGATTCGAACTCACGAGATCAACTCTTCTAGCAGCATTCGAGGTACCGCAGCCCACTGGGGCAACCGGCGATTAGTAAAAGTATTAAAAGTCTATCATGTATATGAGCCCGTACAAACGAAAACGAATGCTGTTATGGTATACGCCGCGCCCGACGTACACGCCCCGGCAATTATTTTCAGCAAACACGAGCGCATTCCGGAGTAAACGTCTCCTCTTGCAACACAATCGCAAGAAGCACCCCGACCATGCGGTAGTATCAAGTGTATGTACGAGTAATTTTCAATTTTCTTCCATTATTCAGCATAGGGGAGTAAACGCCCCGGGGCGGAGCTGGCGAAACATTTGCATGCGGGCGATCTTGATTTTTTCAGGGTTCTTTACGGTGCGGTTTTTCCTATCGGTTCGGTGCGGTTCGGTGCGGCCGTAGGATGTTTGCCCTCTTGAAAACCGCACCGCACCGCACCGCACCGTAGGTTTTGCGATAGCGGAAAACCGCACCGAACCGCACCGTAGGAAACAAAATATAACCGAACCGCACCGTAGGGTTCACGACATCTGAAAACCGCACCGAACCGCACCCCAGCATTTACAATTTCTGAAAACAGCACCGAACCGCACCGTAAGAAATATCACAGCACCGAACCGCACCGTAGGATTTTCAATATCTGAAAACCGCACCGAACCGCACCGTAAGATTATCGATTTCTTAAAACCGCACCGAACCGCACCGTAGGAATGTCATAGAAACTGCACCGCACCGTGTGCATCAACATACGGTGCCAAAACCCGTTAGATCGGTTATTTAACGGTGCGGTTAACTTGAAACCGTATACAAACCGCGGTTCCATCGAGCGCGGAACGGTGCTATAGGGTCACGGTTTCGCACGGTTTATGGCGATTTCGCTCGGTTTCGTGTCAAAAGTGCTCCCGCTAGCTTGGTTGATCTTATGGAATTTCATATTTTGATTATTATTTTTTATTTTTGACGTTAAAATGCAAAAAAGTTGAATTATATACGTGGTATATATATTCGGAGTATATATGTACGTATTTCATATTTCATATTTCATACCAGGTACGTATTAATTTATTATCAATAATTAGTTATTTTTATCAGTTAATCTATACGTATATTAAGTATTTATAAATTATCCGAAAAAATATTGAAATTGGATATATGTAAAAACTGAGTAATACAAAAGTACGAAAAAATAGAAAATGCACAAATATACAATTACACAAATTAAATACACAAATACGCAAGAACACAGGGAACCCGGAAATGCGTGCCAAAGCGTGCACGCCAGCAAAGCTGCTTTGCCACACATCGCCACACCCCACCGCCGACACCACCACACCGGGGCGTGAAAAGCTACTACCGGTACGGAACTTGCGGATGTGCAGCCTTCCCCAGCCGAAGAGGTGCAAGCTACAAGCACATCCGGTCCGCAGCCCGCAGCCGGTGCCCCGGAGCCCGCAGCCAGTCAGTGTTGCGCAGTCCGCAGCTGGTCAGCAGTCGGCCGCCTGTGCAGCTTTGGCCCCCCACCCTGCCGTCGGTTCTATACTGGGGCCTGCACTATCGGAAGCCGCCGCGACCTGCCCTCCTCCGGCCGCGACGGCGCTATTAGTCGGCACAGTTCGTTGTGAAATAGTCGACGTTGCGGAGGAAGCCTGGGCAAGGTCTCCCCCGTGTGGTAGTTGTTGCTCTCTTCACTTTGCGTGGAAAGTGAACAATATGTATTATAAAAAATAAAGTATGTAGGTACCTTGCACAAAAACTGTACGAACCCGGGGGTTTTGCGGTTTTTTCATACGACGCCTGTAGCGGTTTCGTTAGTGCAGTAGTGCCCCGAGAAAAGGGGCAAAAACCGTACGAAACCGCGGTTTTGTACGGTTTATTCATACGGTGCACCGTGGAGAAACAGCGGTTATGAACGGTTTTCCCTACGGGGATTGGAACCGCACCGCAGCAAAACCCGTTCAACGGGCAACCGCACCGGACCGCACCGTAGGATGTATCACAGCACCGAACCGAACCGTAGGATTTACTAAATCTAAAAAACCGCACCGAACTGCACCGTAGGATTTTTTATTTTTGAAAACCGCACCGAACCGCACCGTAGGATGCATGAAAAAACCGAACCGCACAGTTGCATTCACGACTTCTGAAAACCGCACCGAACCGCACCGTAGGATTCCTGATTTAAGAAAACCGCACCGAACCGCACCGTAGGATGCATGAAAAACCCGATCCGCACCGTTGCATTTACGATTTCGGAAAACCGCACCGAACCGCGCCGTAGGATTCCTGATTTCTGAAAACCGCACCGAACCGCACCGTAGGATGCACGAAAAAACCGAACCGCATCGTAGGATTTACAATATCGGACAACCGCACCGAACCGCACCGTAAGATTTCCGCTTTCTGAAAACCGCACCGAACCGGACCGTAGGATTTTCGAAAAAAAAAAAACGCAACGTGCACGGACGGTTAGCCGTAAAGAACTCTTGATTTTTCCCCCGAGGCCGCCAAGGATGTCCTTTATGTTCTTATTGTTACTCCATACATGACGCGTTGTTGACTGTTGACACATCGGGTAGGTACCAGGGCATTCATAAATATTAGTGGTTTCACGCTCGCTGAGGCCAAAAACGTGCGATACAAGCGCGAAGATATGCCAAGCAAAAAGCCTGCTGATGAATTTTCGGCTACGTCGAATAGATTGCCGCCTACGAGTACGGCGATCAGAAAAATTTGCCTCATGTTAATTTTCGACAATGGCGAATAGGAAATGGGGCCTCGAAGATGTTCAACTACGGCCAAAATTGGACAAAAGGTCTTGAAAAAAATGAAGCCTACAGCGGAATATGAAATAAAACGCTTATTAAAAAAACGCCAACGAGTACTACTGCTGTATGGCGATTAATGTAAAAATGACCTCTTTAATATTTTCTCGCCTCCGGCAAAAACTAATCGCACAACCAAGGGCGCACAAAAAAAAAAAATATCGACACCCCCCCGCCATATTGGAGGGAAGAAACCAGACGGTTGTGATCCCAGAAAACAACTGATGTCAAGTTTTCTTTAATTACCCCCCCCCCCCAACCAGCGAAAACAAAATAGGGGGGTCTCTAAAACCAAGTTAAAAAAAGGGAACGAAAAACGAAAAGAAAATGGTTTTTGCTCATTTCGTCCTGTGATCACAGCGATCCGGTTTGTTTTTCATTCTGACCTTCCTACGTGTGTGGTGTCGTTTTTTTTTTTTTTTTGTGCGCCCTTGGCACAACAGAAAAATATGTCTGGGGCCATTTGCTGGGGCGAAAAATATTGCACGCACAAAATGGTGTGTTACGCAAAACTGTTGTTATCTATTTTTGCTGACATCCCAGTAACGCAGTAGCTATTGATAGTAATTTACTCGTCGTAGTGGATACGAGGCGTGACCTCAGTACCTGCAGTAGTCAAATCTGCAATGCATCACGCTGGGGGAATGCGGATTGTGCTGAACCAACGAGAATGAACATCAACGTATACGTGCCGTTTGAGTTATTATTTCATTCAAGAAACACATATCGTCAGCATACAGCAGCAGCAGCAGCAGCAGCAGCAGCAGCAGCAATGGCAGCGGCAGTAATATCAGCAGCAGAATAGCAGTAGGACGCACGAGACCAGGTTCAGCGTCGCCTTAGGCTTGGCTTGTCGCCGGTCCAACCCTTGAACCCTCTGTACCCGCATTTGATTTGTTGTGTGTCTATTGGTTCCCCAACGGGGTATTGACATTCAGCATTTAATTTAAAGAAGAAAACTCTCCACCTACCTGTGACCTGTGATTCGTACGTGTCCACGACAACATATATTCTCGCAGCACAGGTGCCACTACTCCTACTGCTGTACGATATCTACAGCAACAGAGCTTCTGCATCCCCTCATCAGTAGGAGGGTGGGCCTGGCAATACCACCTGCAGCGCATGTTTTAAGGACACGGCCAAACCGTTTTGCTGTGGTGAGGATCATTTTACCTACCCTACGTAGAGTTGGGTCTCGTTCTGTGTGTGTGCGTATTCTTCACATTAAACCTTCCTTTCTACCCGTCGACATCCAGCACACCCAGTGTCCGTGTCATCCTAAAAAAGTACCAGTTCTGTGGTCACAGAACTACGACACAGAGGTACGCTCAGTGCAGTAAGCAGAGCAGACACTGCAATGCTATACACGACAGGCAAAACCTACCCTGCTAGCAATCCAGGTGCATGCAAGAGAAAAAAGAGCAAAAAGAGCAAAAAAAACAAAAAAGAAGAAAAGCGAAAAGGAAAAAATAATAAAAAGTAAACATACTGAAGAATCAGAAGCAAATCAACAATCAAACAACCAAACAAAAGCATGACACAATAAAAGAAAGAAAGTGTCGTGCTCAGTGTTGGGCACCGGAGTTTTTTCGGGGTCCAGTCGGTTATCTTATAACCGACCGGAGATGGTCTCCGGTTAACCGGTTATTTGGAATAAATAACCGAGACCGAAACCGCGAAGTTTCCGGTCGGTTATTTCACATTAATGGCTATTTTGCGCCACGTTCGCACCCCCAAGGGGAAAAAAAACTTTTTCTTCCGGTGCTCGTCTGTCGGCACATCAGCAAATCAAAGTACCCGTAATGCACGCACTACAAAGAACCGCACGACACACACCACGTGAAAGTTGACGACAAAGCGGAACTTGTCGTTGAGTCGTCCGGCATGAGTCGAGTCATTGGCGTACAGCTAACAGGCGAGAAGACGGAGCATGACTACAAAAACACGGATGTCGCGACGTTCAGGACGGCGAGCGGAGCCTACCTCTTGTTCACAAAACAAAATGGACGAGGGCTTCCAAAACCACTTGACACTCAACACGCAGAAAGAAGCAAAACTGCTCTCTCTCGCGGTTCAGTTCTTCTCCGAGGTAGAAAAACAAAATCATCATCGATCTCAACGCAGTACAATAAGGAAAACAATGTGTAATGCCTAGAAGAACGGACTGACTGCTCGTCGTTTTGGTTCATTGAATCGAAAATTATTGATCGTAGTATTGCTGACTGGTGATCCGTTAGCTTTGATGACCCACCAGATTGCTGATGTGCTGCTGTGAGCGCTGTGCTTGTGTGCTGACATATATATACTATTAGGGGTTTCCATACAGATACATAGACGTTATATGGGGTAAGGGATAAGGGACACAATAACCGACCGGAAATAACCGGTCCGGTTATATGTCCGATCGGTTATTTGAAATAACCGAATAACCGGTTTCGAAATGTCCAGTTTTCGGTTACGATAACCGGATCGCGGTTTCCGGTTAAATAACCGTAGTTCGGTCCCGGTGCACAACACTGGTCGTGCTTCTCCCAGAGGAGATGCGACATCCAATAAAAACCAAATGAAATGAAACGAAATGAAATGGACCGAACAAACAAAGCCAGCAGAGCAAGACTAAGAACGACAGGGAAGGACAGGCCTCTCGTTCTGTAGATCTATCTCAAGAAACACATGCCCCGTAACATACTGTTACTGTTTGTTAGCGTGTATTTGGGTATGTACGCTATCCGTTTGACATATGGTATGGTAGCAAAAGACTTCTGTCAGCACCTCTACCCAACTCTACCCAACGTCGTACGATACGGACTGCTGCTGCCACTGCGACGGAAACATAACATAAGAACGACAGGGAAGGACAGGCATCTCGTCCTGTAGAGCTCAACAAACACATGCCCCGTAACATACTACTACTGTTAGCGTGTATTTGGTTATGTATGGTAGCTAGACTTCTGTCAGCCACCTCTACCCAACTCTACCCAACGTCGCTCGATACGGACTGCTGCTGCCACTGCCACGGAAACATAACATGTTACCGTGGCGTTTTATTGGCTATAAATCTATCTATATATCTTAGTTCGCTTATCACATATGCACATCCTTAGGTCTGCGGATATCTCCCGCTTCTGACCGCCTCTCCGCGCGGTTTCTTCGCTGAGGCGTGCCCCCGCCTCGCCTGCAACCGCTGGCTTAGCTGATCCGCCCACTCGGCGCCGTAGCGCGCGCGAGGCCTCGACGTCGAGATCTACGACGAGATCTCCGAAAAATCGTGCCCTGTGAGCGTTTGGGCACATTGCCCACCGACAACGCCTATGTCTTCGTGTGGTTTTTTCACGTACGTGTTCTCTGACCTCCAACCCGTGGGGGGGGTCGGCTTCCCGGCCGCCGTCAACATGGTGGAGGCCTGCGAGGGAGGCTGTGTGCTCAGATCTGAGACGCCCCGAGAACACATACATGCCACCCAGGCTTTGTCGAGAACTGCCATCACATGCTGCATGCTGTTGAGGGTTTCAACGTAAAAAAATGCATGGCAAACGGGGATGGGGAAACACGATTTTTGTCGTTTTTTTACCGTTTTTGTTTTTTGTTCTCTGGCGATAGGAGGCGCGTAGATGTATACGTGCATCGGGTATATATCGAAAACATGTACGGTAGTATCAGTACTACTACTGCTGTACTACAACAGTACCTACCCCGAGCTGTGAGCAGTTCAAAGTATGTGGGTTGGATATGTAGAGCCACTATCAAAGATACACGATGTATCAGTTGCTGTTGCTGTTCTGTTCGCCGTTGTTCGCCTGTTTCGAATTTCGAAGATGATGTAGGTGTGTAGGCCCACACCGTGTACAGCATACAATGCGCATGTGTCAGGTTTGTGACCAAGATACATACGAGCACACACGTATATGAGTACAGCAGCAGCAGTATCACATGTATTACGAGTACGGTTGCTACTCTCCGTGGGCAGTGTGCAGAGCGCTCTCAACTCTTGGCAGTACGTCTGATTTCCATCCTTCGACACAACGCTGCTAGCTATAACAACGTTCGTATAACTCTTGGCATTACGTCTGAACCCCCGTCCTTCGCTACAATGCTGCTAACATTCCGGCATCACGCAAGGCTGCGACCGGCGGCCGTCCAGGCCGCCGGTCGAAGCCCCTTGTATTGATGACCCACCAGATTGCTGATGTGCTGCTGTGAGCGCTGTGCTTGTGTGCTGACATATATATACTATTAGGGGTTTCCATACAGATACATAGACGTTATATGGGGTAAGGGATAAGGGACACAATAACCGACCGGAAATAACCGGTCCGGTTATATGTCCGATCGGTTATTTGAAATAACCGAATAACCGGTTTCGAAATGTCCAGTTTTCGGTTACGATAACCGGATCGCGGTTTCCGGTTAAATAACCGTAGTTCGGTCCCGGTGCACAACACTGGTCGTGCTTCTCCCAGAGGAGATGCGACATCCAATAAAAACCAAATGAAATGAAACGAAATGAAATGGACCGAACAAACAAAGCCAGCAGAGCAAGACTAAGAACGACAGGGAAGGACAGGCCTCTCGTTCTGTAGATCTATCTCAAGAAACACATGCCCCGTAACATACTGTTACTGTTTGTTAGCGTGTATTTGGGTATGTACGCTATCCGTTTGACATATGGTATGGTAGCAAAAGACTTCTGTCAGCACCTCTACCCAACTCTACCCAACGTCGTACGATACGGACTGCTGCTGCCACTGCGACGGAAACATAACATAAGAACGACAGGGAAGGACAGGCATCTCGTCCTGTAGAGCTCAACAAACACATGCCCCGTAACATACTACTACTGTTAGCGTGTATTTGGTTATGTATGGTAGCTAGACTTCTGTCAGCCACCTCTACCCAACTCTACCCAACGTCGCTCGATACGGACTGCTGCTGCCACTGCCACGGAAACATAACATGTTACCGTGGCGTTTTATTGGCTATAAATCTATCTATATATCTTAGTTCGCTTATCACATATGCACATCCTTAGGTCTGCGGATATCTCCCCCTCTGACCGCCTCTCCGCGCGGTTTCTTCGCTGAGGCGTGCCCCCGCCTCGCCTGCAACCGCCGGCTTAGCTGATCCGCCCGCTCGGCGCCGTAGCGCGCGCGGAGGCCTCGACGTCGAGATCTACGATGAGATCTCCGAAAAATCGTGCCCTGTGAGCGTTTGGGCACATTGCCCACCGCACAACGCCTATGTCTTCGCGTGGTTTTTTCACGTACGTGTTCTCTGACCTCCGACCCGTGGGGGGGGTCGGCTTCCCGGCCGCCGTCACGATGGGGAGCCTTCCAAGTTCCCCGCTTAGGTTGGTGTAGACAGCCGGTCCCCCGGGGGCGAGGACTGGTTGCGCGAACTCCAAAACACGCCCCGAGACACGATACATAAGCACGCAGATCGCGCCGCGACGAAGCGGCACAAGGTCACTTATTGTTGTGAAGAACCCCACAGTAATACCGGCCAGTAAACCTGGAGACTACACGTCCCCTTCTAAAATGATGATCTACGTGAACTTCGTCACGCTCGTCGCGGCATGCTGCATAGGTCCGCGACGTGTCGCGACATGCCGCGACACGTGTCGCGAAAAAGACAAATAATGTACATCCCTCACAACTTGGCGACCGTGCTGGTGTTGTGCGTTTTCTCTTTCATACAATAAAGTATCCTGTCGCGACGCGTCGCGACATGCCGCGACAGTTGCCGCGACGCGTCGCGACATGCCGCGACACGTGTCGCGAAAAAGACAAATAATGTACATCCCTCACAACTTGGCGACCGTGCTGGTGTTGTGCGTTTTCTCTTTCATACAATAATTTATACCAGGTATACTCGTACAAAGTACGAAGTACGTCGTACTCGTAATAAATCTAATGTATATATCTTAGTTCGCTTATCACATATGCACATCCTTAGGTCTGCGGATATCTCCAGCCTCTGACCGCCTCTCCGCGCGGTTTCTTCGCTGAGGCGTGCCCCCGCCCGCCTGCAACCGCCGGCTTAGCTGATCCGCCCGCTCGGCGCCGTAGCGCGCGCGAGGCCTCGACGTCGAGATCTACGATGAGATCTCCGAAAAATCGTGCCCTGTGAGCGTTTGGGCACATTGCCCACCCACAACGCCTATGTCTTCGCGTGGTTTTTTCACGTACGTGTTCTCTGACTCCGACCCGTGGGGGGGGTCGGCTTGCCCGGCCGCCGTCAATATTGTGGAGGCCTGCGCGGGAGGCTGTGTGCTCAGATCTGAGACGCCCCGAGGAACACATACATGCCACCCAGGCTTTGTCGAGAGCTGCCATCAATATTTTTTCGCCGAGAGAGAGCTCCTGGCGCTATGACTTAGTAGTCCTGAGTTAAATACTGGTTTTCGTACTGGTATAGTATCGGATGCGCAGCTCGATTTAACCAGAGGCTAAAGCTTCTTCACCGCTCAGGGTTCTGTAGGATGTGTACGTCGATCGTGTAGAGTATGACTAAGTCATGGCACGTGCACTGCTCAATGTTGTTGCGGAGCTCCTATGATTTGTACAGCAGCAGCTGTGGTCTGTGGTCGCACCTTTTTAGCGGACTACGCGCTCACGCGTGCATGCTGCTGAGGGTTTCAACGTAAAAAAATGGCATTGGCAAACGGGGATGGGGAAACACGATTTTTTTGTCGTTTTTTACCGTTTTTGTTTTTTGTTCTCTGGCGTATAGGAGGCGCGTAGATGTATACGTGCATCGGGTATATATCGAAAACATGTATGTATCAGTACTACTACTGCTGTACTACAACAGTACCTACCCCGAGCTGTGAGCAGTTCAAAGTATGTGGGTTGGATATGTATGACCACTATCAAGATACACGCATGTATCAGTTGCTGTTGCTGTTGTCGCCGTTGTTCGCCTGTTTCGAATTTCGAAGATGTGTAGGTGTGTGGCCCACACCGTGTACAGCATACAATGCGCATGTGTCAGGTTTGTGACCAAGATACATACGAGCACACACGTATATGAGTACAGCAGCAGCAGTATCACATGTATTACGAGTACGGTTGCTACTCTCCGTGGGCAGTGTGCAGAGCGCTCTCAACTCTTTGCAGTAGGTCTGATTTCCATCCTTCGACACAACGCTGCTGCTAACTAACAACGGAAATACTCTTGGCATTACGTCGGACCCCCGTCCTTCGCTACAATGCTGCTAACATTCCGGCATCACGCAGGCTGCGACCGGCGGCCGTCCAGGCCGCCGGCGAAGCCCCTTGTAATAATAATAGTAGGCAGCGAGCATTCAGCGCGTTGGACAGTGCGGGCAGGGGGGAGGGTCGTTTGTTTGTCGTCGACGTGTGATTTGAGGTCGGAACAAACACTGCTGTGGCTTGGGAGTTTTTCGGCCCAGCATGCAGAAATACATGATGCGCACGTTGGTTGTTTTTGGAGTTGATTGTGTTGCCAATCGAACCTCCTTTGTTTTTTTCTTCTTCGCAGAGTGTTCGAGGCACACGCACGAAAATATATAATACTTTGTTTTTTATGAACGGATATTCAACCCGGACACTGGCTCCGTCCAAATGATGATTATTGCACGCCTATATACCTATGTAGTACGAGGTACGTGGTAGTCCGAGATCGATTAATCTACTACATCTATCATACATAGAAGTACTTGTGCTACGTATACCAGGTATATATTTTTGTGCTGCTGCTGTTGTACCGTTGGACGACAGCTGAAGGTGCTGTAACGAACCCCGGTTTGTTTCATATCGGTACACACTATGAATAGCTATTAATAGTATACACTATTAATAACATACCTGTACCACGTTTGTATTTAATATTAGGCATATCTTCCATCAAGGCATTTGACCCCTCGAAACCAAACTACTTGAACTTAGTATAGGATATTTCCTTGCCACGCTGAGTAGGTTTCAGGCATTTTTTAGACATTTTAACTTACTACTTGAATTAGTGTAGGATTTGCGTTGGGGCGCTGAACAAGTTTCAGGCATTTATTCAGGCATTTCGCCCATTCACACAAAACTACTTGAAATTAGTATAGGGATTGTTTTAAGGCGCCGAAAATGTTCAGGCACGTCTCAGGCATTGTTTCAGGCAAATGCCTGAAAAAGATAGGCACGTTTCAGGCACGTTCAGGCACGTCAGGCATATGCCTATCTTTTTGCCTATCTCATTTTTTTTCGCCTGCGGCGTGCCTATCTACGCATGCCTGAAAGCGCCTACGGCGTGCCCTTGTAAGAGAGACTAGGCCTAGACCTATGGACCAATCCGAGTCAGACAATGTATCATGAAATCGTGGGTAGACTGACCGGAACTCTTATCTCCGAAGGCTACTGGGCGCAGTAGCGAACCATATGAGCAGCGACGAGCGATATAGGCATTCGTGGTGCTTTCGCATGACACACACGCAACGACCGAGTTTGACCCACCTCCGCTTCCTGGCAATTGAAGACGGCTTATTCTAAAATCGAGCAGTAACTACCAGGGCTTATATTAATAGTACATCACGAAGCCCACACGAACACTACAAATAACACATACCTGGTATAAGAACAAACATTCTACTACTGTACGCAGCTCGCAAAGTTGAGTATCTCCTGATTCAATCGGTTGAACTCACAGCTGACGTATTTATAATATTAATATTAATAGTTTTATTTAATATTGCCACGGCCAAAGGAAACGGATGTGGTGAGTTAATTTTATCCACCCATTAGTAAGGCTAGTAGTGTAACTTCGCGGACCGAAAACAATTATGGGACAGTGCACGCCGAAGACCCAAAACCAGCACTGAAACACCAGCCCCGATTTGCGCTATTAATCAAGCGCTGTTCAGCGGGTCACTGGTTCAAGAAACCTCAGCGGGTCAGGTCAAACCTCACGGGTCAGGTCGGGTCGGGTCGGGTCAGCTGACCCGACCCGACCCGCGAGAATTTTGAGATATCGGGTCATGACCCGACCCGACCCGCGAAAAATTGAGATATCGGGTCATGACCCGACCCGACCCGCGAAAAATTTGAGATGTCGGGTCATGACCCGACCCGACCCGCGAGATTTTGGAAACCTCTTGACCCGACCCGACCCGACCCGTGAGATTTCCAAACCTCTTGACCCGACCCGACCCGACCCGTGAGATTTTGAACACCTCCTGACCCGACCCGACCCGACCCGCCAGATACCGATTGACCCGTGAGATACGGGTTTCATTCGGGTCGGAACGACTGGACCCGTGATATTTCTCGCGGGTCAAATACAAAAACTTGCGGGTCCAAACCTGTAGTCGCCGCTTGTTCGTCCGTTGGTTGGGCCTTGGTCCCTCATAATATTCCTAGAGTGTCGTGCTTGTTTGTGTTCTTTTGTATTTTTTTGCTTTAGTTTTTGAATTTGGGGTGTGTGCTCCCGAAGATCTTCGTGAATAGAGAGAGAGGTAGACCCACATCCCGCACATTGCCGTGCCTACCACGCCTTCTTCTCGGGTCGACCTGATAGCTCTGACCCAAGATGGCTTCTGCTTCCGCCCCGGAAAGCGAGCAGACTATGCTCCGGCGAGGGCAAGCGTACTAATTTATCAATCTGTTTGTGACATGGTCTGCCTTGTTGTTA
Organism: Saccharina japonica; assembly: GCA_008828725.1. Classification (NCBI taxonomy): domain Eukaryota; class Phaeophyceae; order Laminariales; family Laminariaceae; genus Saccharina; species Saccharina japonica. Next base: position 723,780 of record MEHQ01000660.1, on the reverse strand, counting down.
CTGCTTCTGCTGGCATTTTTTATCTTCTTGTACCCTGCATTGATTTGTGGCCTGTCTGTAGTGGATTTGGAGGATGTGTGAGCATGATGAGATACTTACTGCTGTGTGGTGGCATCCGACCAGGAGTTAGCCAAACGTTTGCCTGGTATGTAGTACTGTACAAGGTATACAATATGATCGCTCTACACGATATGATCGCTCTACACGCTATGATATGCACTCGGGGTATCGACACGACGGGCAGGAAGTGGTAAGGTTAAAGGTTTAGGACCCGCGGGTCCGACCCGCTGAGACGAGAGTGGCCCTCGGGCAGGAAGCGGAAATATAGAAAAGATCCGGTCCTGCGGACCGGATCCGCGGGTTCGACCCACGGGTCCGACCCGCGGGCCAACGGAAAACAACTCGCGGATCATTCTGGCCCGACCCGCGAGTGACCCGTTTCTCGCGGGTCATGACCCGACCCGACCCGCGAAATTTTTTAGATGTCGGGTCATGACCCGACCCGACCCGCGAAAAATTGAAATGTCGGGTCATGACCCGACCCGACCCGCGAAAATTTTGAGATGTCGGGTCATGACCCGACCCGACCCGCGAGATTTTGGAAACCTCTTGACCCGACCCGATCCGACCCGTGAGATTTACAAACCTCTTGACCCGTCCCGACCCGACCCGTGAGATTTTGAACACTTGCTGACCCGACCCGACCCGACCCGCGACATTTTGAACACCTCTTGACCCGACCCGCGGGTCGGGTCATGACCCGCGAACAGCCCTGCTATTAATAGTGCTGCGGCACATCCGAAGCAAAACGAGAGAAGCTGAGAGCGACGGCGTGCATCGTCACGTGCACGCCGCCTACAGCCTCTGCTTTATTTGCGTGCATCGTCACGTGCACGCCGCACTATAAGCAGTACAGGACACCACAGGACCAAGAAACAGGCTTGTTATAATGAAACAACGCCAGGAGTATTTTCGAAAATGTATGCCACCCAAAGAACCGCCAATACGTAGTTCTGATATATTGTTTTCGCCGAGAGAGAGCTCCTGCTGCCAGTAATCCTGACGACGACTTAGGATAGATCTTCCAGCGGTTTTCCGGGAAAATTCGACTCACTGGTAGTATCAGGAGGAATATCGTGGTCCGCAGTCCGGAATGTTCTCGCAATTTTCTCGCTAGATGCGAAAGCGGCGCAGCCGCTTTTTCAACCCGTTTCTGGCCCGTTTTGGGCCCGGGTCGGTGTCAGGGTTAGGGTTAGGGTTAGGGTTAGGGCTAGGGGTTGGGTTGGGTCTACGCCCGTGCCTCGATTCCCAGCGCCAGAATCGTAATAACCATCCCAACCCCTGAAAGATCTATCCTAAGTCGTTGTCACGAGGACTCCCTGCTGCTGTACGTATACGTGTACGTATGTATGTATGTAGTCTACAGCAAGTAGCACGTGTGATAATATGGAGAGTAGCAGCTCATGCACTGTCAATGTTGTTGCGGAGCTCCTATGATTTGTACAGCAGCAGCTGTGGTCGCACCTTTTTAGCGGACTACGCGCTGCATGCTGCATGCTGTTGAGGGTTTCAACGTAAAAAAATGGCAATTGGCAAACGGGGATGGGGAAACACGAGTTTTTTGTCGTTTTTTACCGTTTTTGTTTTTTGTTCTCTGGCGTATAGGAGGCGCGTAGTATACGTGCATCGGGTATATATCGAAAACATGTACGGTATGTATCAGTACTACTACTGCTGTACTACAACAGTACCTACCCCGAGCTGTGAGCAGTTCAAAGTATGTGGGTTGATATGTAGACCACTATCAAAGATACACGCATGTATCAGTTACATTTGCTGTTGCTGTTGTCGCCGTTGTTCGCCTGTTTCGAATTTCGAAGATAGATGTATGTGTAGGTGTGTAGGCCCACACCGTGTACAGCATACAATGCGCATGTGTCAGGTTTGTGACCAAGATACATACGAGCACACACGTATATGAGTACAGCAGCAGCAGTATCACATGTATTACGAGTACGGTTGCCACTCTCCGTGGGCAGTGTGCAGAGCGCTCTCAACTCTTGGCAGTACGTCTGATTTCCATCCTTCGACACAACGCTGCTGCTAACTAACAACGTGACGTATAACTCTTGGCATTACGTCTGACCCCCGTCCTTCGCTACAATGCTGCTAACATTCCGGCATCACGCAAGGCTGCGACCGGCGGCCGTCCAGGCCGCCGGCGAAGCCCCTTGTATAAAAAAACAGGATATATTTGGAAATTTGGAATTTTTACAGATGGCAAAATATTTGGAAGGCTTCGCATTCCAAAATTTGGAAATTATTTTTGGAAAATATGGAAGTCCTAAAAATTGCGCGAAAACATTATTTGGAAATTTTGGAAAAAAGTTGCTCGATAAGAACGACCCTAATAATACAGTAATGTCCCAGGTATATGTCCTATCCCCTTGTACATACTTACGATAACCCTCTAACGTGTGTTGGGATATCCACTAGGAATTCCGCTAATACACTACTGATGTATGGTGATGTAATACCAAGCGTTGATTTTGCGAGGTACGTTGTCCGTCTCAAGTGTGCTAAGGTACCACGAAAGACTAAGTAAGGTAACATGCTAGCATAATGTTACTCGCTATGGGCTGGTGTCGCTAACACGGTAACACACTGTTAACGTACTATTGGTAATTTCGCTAACACACCAAAACGTAGTGTTATGTAAGCGTTCAATGGACCATGTACGTTATCGGCCTAAAGTGTGTTATGGCAGCAAGTAAGAAATCCGCTGACACACTAACGTAACGTTACTCGCTACCGGCTGATATCGATACCACATTAACACAATTTAAATGTTTACGCTTCATTGATCATGTACGTTATCCCAATAACGTGTGTTACGATGGCAACTAGGAATTTCGCTAACAAACCAGCATATAGTGTTACTCGCTATGGGCTGCCTACCCTGACACCGTAACACATACATACCTGGTATACTGCGGTCATCACGGCATCAAGCTAACACTCTAACATAATATTACGCTCTCGCCCGCCAATATCGTAACACACTAACACTATGTTATCACAAAATCCGGAAATTAGATGACGTAGTAACGTAATGTAGTGATACGATTTTTTCCGCTGACTGACGCGTAACATCGACATGAAAGGTAAATTGAAGCGCTATTCGAGGTGTTAAATATTGACGTACTAAAACCTTTCTGCTATTAAGACGCGATCACACCACGGAACCACTTGAATCAATGCCTGGTATATGTGCTATTGTCAAGGATTGGGGTTGCGTCAACAGTGTAATGTCGTTTGTTTTGGATAACCCCAGGGGGTTCAAATGACCTACGTACGAGTATTTATAGGGCTGTGAATCGGTGCATCATCACCCATTGTACCTCTCTCACTAGAACGACAGTCAGTCGTGAATAGAGGTAGGCACCCGATGGCATATCCGCATAACCTAAAACCGGATAGGAAGTGTTTTTATCAAATACATTAAAGCCTCCAAAACATTGGAAACCACGGGTAATTTTACGATTTTTTCTCGATTTGCACCTTGTTGTGTGTACCCCCAAGTGCGTGTATCTTGCTATTTCGTTACCTTGTTTGCCCAACGTTCACGCTGTCATGTTTGCTGGGCGTTGTTCATGCTGCAGGCTCGTTTTGGTGTAATCGTCGATGTCCTAAAATAGAAAAAAAACTGCAATATAACCTCAGAGTTGTATCTGCCTACTTCGTTGTACTCTTAACATAAAAAGAAGAAGTTGAGTGTCGTACACGGGTCTCGAACCCGTGACCCTCCTGTTGACAATACCCTGCACTACATTATACCCTACTCGCGCAAGTTGTGTATACAGCCAGTTTTTATTTATTTCTAGAGTAAACGTACTGCAACTCTAACGGGAACAAAAACGTAGTCAACACGGTTTCGAACCCGTGCCCCTCGTGTTTTCCTGTTTTTTCCCCCCCACAACTGCACACAAGTTGTTCAAGTCATTTCAGATCCCCCATACAAAAACCAAGTCATTTCAGACCCCCCATACAAAAACCAAGTCATTTCTGACCCCCAATACAAAAATCAAGTCATTTCAGACCCCCCATACAAAAACCAACGAAATATCTCGACTAGCGGAAAGCGCGAGGGCGTGAGTTAACAAAAGTTCGATGTAAATCGACGAGGGTTGGGAAGGCTGAACCCTCTTGGAGCAATCCCACGGCAGGGGTACCACGTTTAGGCTCAATATTTTCTGGCCGATTGTGCTCCTCACGTGAGTAACCACCGGGTGCATAATGATTTTACTGGTAAGTTTGTTTTTGGACTACCGCAGGATTGGAAGGTTCGGCCGGGTTGCGCGAACGCATGTTTCCGAAGTCATATTTCGGGTGAGATATTGAGCTCCTCATGTGAGGAGCCCAGAAAATTATGCTGCGCCCCTACCGTGGGATGACTGATCTGCGCGATGAAAAACAAGGCAAGAAATATAGTGGGCAGGAGGGAGAGGAGCCTACTCTGTTCGCTTGACACCTAGGCGGTGGGATTGCCCATCGGGTAGCACTTTTAGTTTCCCCCAACATCAGTGTTAACGTGAGGTATAGAGCTCCTCAAAAGTTAACCTTCAGAAAATGGCCTGTATGCAGGTGCACCTCTACCATAGCTTACATCCTCAGACGAATAGTATTGCATGGTAGTTTCCGGCGTGCGTTATGTGCAGGTTGCACCTGCAAAAGTTTTTGTGCAGGCTGTGTGAGGCCAATTTCATCCTTGCCCGTCGACCCAGACCAAGCCAACCCCAGACACACCCCTAACCCGAACCCGAACCCCAACCCCTTGGGGAGTACGGGGTCGGCAGGGGCAGCCACGCGGCTCCGCTGCGTGTTTTGGTGGCGTTTTTCCAAAACAAAACATGCGGCCCAAAAGGCCAGCCTCACACATTAAAACTAGCGTCCTGAACAAAAACTTTTGCAGGTGCAACCTGCACACAGTACGCGTCGTAGTTTCCTGGGGTCTCCAGAGGTATTGAAGCTTGTCCTGTGGCCACGTTGTCGAGTTTAGCGGCGAGTTCATGTGAGAGCAGCACCGAAGATATTAATACCTGCCGTACGAGTAGGTACAGGTACGATAAAAACCAATGCCAGGTAGTGACGGATCCCTGAACAGGGACGGTGTGTCCATGTCGTTTCTGGTCCAGTACGGCGAACTTTATATTACGTATGTTCCTCTAAAGAAAACAGTGCTACGTTTGGCTCCATTCCATTGTACAATATGGCCCATGTGAGTTGAATCTACGATATAGCAGTTGCTACTCAACTCTGTACTTTTAGTGGCAGATCGTTTGCGCGTGTTCGATATTCAAATATCCATCAAATCTGTAGTTCGTTGACTCCCTCGCATGCAACCAGTGCTAACCGGACGATTTTACAAGTGTGACTTTGACCCAGATAATAATTATGTGCACTGATACATATATAACCCGAACAGGGGGAGGTTACCATATGACATTTTTTTTTACACTCTCTCACAATTTGTGACCACATAATTTGTATCTCCTCTAGGATTGAGAATAAGGACAGCCATCGTGTGTACTTATTATGTAGCGGGGTAGCAAAAACGACATCACGCGGAACATGTTTTCAGTATCGCTCGTCGGCCAGGGCCCCTAATAACGAGACAACTTGAAATCCAATTCAAAAGAAAGCATACCGAAGCAAAAACACTTTAGATTATAACATTGGCCTTAGCAAGCACTACCGACGAAGATAAGCATTTTGGGGTATAACAAGTTCAAATTGGGAAAACAAAAACTAGTGTAGACGTTCGAACACTTTAATTTTTGTTAGAATCCAAATTAGACGTGGGAGTGGACACGACTTGGGCCGGCATGTGCATGGTGGGTCATTGCCTCCGGTACAACGCGGCGCGTTTCTTGATCGCATGGACGACCACGACCGAGGCGATAACACGTGAACCGCAACGCAACGCCACCGAGATAACAGCGGCGCCCACGCCTACAGACCATACCACAGCATACCCCGGCGGTGGCACCTAAAAACCAGTCATGGCTGTCGCGATCCCAACTTTGGAACCAGCTCGATCTCGATGTGCCAAACCTCCCTACAACTGAGTGATCGACTCTAAAACAGAAGGATACACTCAAAACACTTGATACCACCATTGCCGTCGCTGTCGCGCACGTGGCCTCCGCCCCCGCAAGATACCCTGAGAGCTATACCTCGCGAGCTTTCGCCGGCGATAGCAAAAATGCGCTGGCAGCGGCGCGCACGAGCCGACACATGCCTTCTTCGCTCTTGCCGGGTTAGCTCGTCGAATTTTGTCAGTTAGGGGTTGTGATACGTGCTGCGTTATCTCGATTTTAGAAAGATTTGGTGTATTAATTTGATTTTTCGTTTTCCGATGGGACGCAAACCAGTTTTTCTTGGGAAATAAAATCCAACTTGTTTAGGGCACGTCAAAACAGAAACTAGAACCAAAATCGTGTAACAAAATCAGGTCGTTTTCGACATCGCTTTAACCCATGTGTCTGAACAGAAACGAATGGTGAAAAACAAGATTCAGGCGAATACCAACGGAGAGAACAACTTATATGGGCCGTTTTATAACTACGTACACATGCCGACAACCTAGCGCTGAGCAAGACAGGCCCACCCGAGAAGCAGGCATACGCGACGACAATAATAGAGAACGCTCTTTTGAGGAGCTCTATGCCTCAATACCTGCAGTAGTCTAAACACTGCTTTTGGAGGGAAAACGAAAGTGCTACCCGATGAACAACCCCATAGCCTAAGTACACTATTGGAAAGCATTGCAAGAAAAAAATGAAAGTCCGACGATTTTGGGTTAAGGAGCATTATTATCATTCAAAACATATTTCGGTCCAAAAGTGCAAACCCTATCGTGCACGCGTCTGAAAGGGAAATGTTTGGACTCCCGCCGGGGCCAGCTCGTACTGCACAACAATCGCCACAACAGTAGTTTTATATGCTACCATTACGAACACTGCTGCTGCTGCTACTACTACTACTACTACTACTACTACTACTACTACTACTACTACTACTACTACTACTACTACTACTACTACTACTACTACTAATACTAATACTACTACTACTACCACTACTACTACTACTACCACTACTACTACTACTTCTACTACCACTACTACTACTACTTCTACTACCACTACTACTACTACTAATAACTGCTACTACTACCACCACCACCACCACTACTACTACTACTACTACTACTAACTGCTACTGCTACCTACTAACTGCTAGTATGAACCACTTCTTGGTACGGCGCCCTCCTTGCTGATGTATATGTTATGCCAGGTGAGACGGTATGTCGTCTTCCGTGAACGACACAAAGTTCCTTCAGGCTGTGTTGGTTGGGAACTATCATGCAGCGAAGGCCGCGGTTGAAGCTGGCGCGAGCCCGAACGGGCCCCCAGGGGCACCCTTACCACCCATTTTGGCTGCCACCGCGGGAAATCATGTCAGCCTGGTCAACTATATTCTCCAGCAAGGGGCGGATCCCGACATACCAATTACAACCGGCGTGGCAAGCCCAATGATCGGTGCCTCTTCGGGTTCTGGTGCACGTGCCTTACATATAGCGGCCGCGAGCGGGTACATCCAAATCGTTCGTTCGCTGTTGAGACGAGGCCGCGCTGATCCCAATGCCACCAATGGCAAAGGCTCTACCCCCCTTATGTTGTCTTTCACGTGCCCGGACGCATGCGTGGAAGTGGTGCGGTTGCTGCTTGAGGCCGGCGCCGACCCAGCCTTTGCCAAGGAGGACGGGGTAACCGCTCTGCTCCTAGCGTGTTTTCACGGCAAGGTGGACGTCGTCGATATGCTGCTCTTTAGAGCACCCGCCACTCTTAACTACTGCGCCCCAGACGGCTTGACTCCGCTCTATGCGGCATGCCGCAAAGGCCAAGAGATCATAGTTTCTAAACTGTTGGCACTGGGAGCGATACAGCCGGAGACCACACAGGGGGTCGCCTTGTGCCCGCTGGCAGCGGCCGTGGGAAATGGTTTCGTGAGCGTTGTACGGGTCCTGATCAACGAAGGAGGGATGAGGGCGGTCCGGGGCGAGGTGGCTCTCCGCAACGCGTGCTTCATCGCCGTTTTCAATCGCCGTGCCTTGATCCTCCGGCTTCTGCTCACGGCGGAAGGACGGTACAGGCGGTCAGAGTGGGCCAACATCCGCTCCGAAGGAAAATACCTGATTCACCTTGGCGCTAGCCTCTGCCATCGTGCCACGGTGAGCATTCTTCTTGAGGCCGGGGCGGACGAGGCGGCGCGTGACTCGGGAGGGCGTATTCCTCGAGAAGTCATCGGGGACAGTCTGGGTCGGGAGGTCCAACGCACCTGGCCGGAGGAAGTCGCCATTCGAAGGATGCTACAACGAGGCCCAGCATACCGAGCTCGGTCGTGGGCGTGGCCGTGTGATCAAGAAGCGGATGCCTGTGGTACCGGTGTAGGTGATACTTCCACTGTCCTCTCGCTTCCGCAAACCGCGAAACCTACCCCCGATGGTGGTGTGTTGTTCTTCAGCCCGACGGATAGCAGCAGTAGAAATTGCTTCGTTAGGGTTATTGGCAGGTGAGCGCTATCATATCGACCTGTATGAAAAATACCAGTTAGTAACATATTTGCTTGGAATTGTGACGCATGCTACGATAGAGGTGCACCATGTTTTTTCTGAGCTCCTCACTTAAGGAGCGTCATACCTCACCGAAAACATGTTTTTGGAGGAAAATAAAAGTGCTGCCGGATGCGAAATTTCATGACCGAAGTATATTCTGAAACAGTATTAGCCACAAGAATGAAGTCCGACGGATTTGGGTTAAGGAGCCCGATCATTCAGAAACCGATTCAGCCTAAAAGTGCTACCTCTACCGTAGCACGCGTCTTGTAGGTAGCTTCTGTCATATTGTCCCGCTTTTCGGGACGGATCAACATACATACTTTCCGAACGACGGTTATCGCAAGTGCTGTTTACACAGGGGTTTGGTTTCGCGGTGCAACTCGATGCGGCTTGCTTCTTTTCTACGACGCGGCACAACATCGTACAAGCTCATATTTCACAAAAAACGCACGGAATCGCGCTCTACGAGCCTCAAACATACTCCGAACATCACCGCACCGCACCACCCCAAGACATTCAATCGGCAACGAACCGTTCTGTTCGGCACACACAGGCATACATATCGTGAGAAGGCTTACTGGTATCAATAATCAAGTGGATTCCTACGGTGTGAGTACGATGCGGTGCAATATTGACTACGTTGCACTGCACAACACCCGACTGTTCGACATTATACAACGTAACGTTTCAACGCGTGAAAACCACACTCAGAACCGCACCGCACCGTTCGATACTTTCATCAGAAACCAAAACCACCCGGAACCGCACTGAACCGTGCAAGTATTGAATTCCAATGTCAGTATTGCAGCGCACCGCAATAGTTTGCGAATGTATTTAAACCACCGCATTTCGGCTCACACTGCAAAAACGCTTGGGTGTATCACAAGTATTGAAAATGAACAGGCATATCCCAAACAAATCGTAATGATATGTTTAGTTATTGGTAGGGATGGGCACAGCATCAGGATCTCCTGGCAATACATCCCTCGTGATGATATATCTCTCTTAGGCTCAGACAGGTGCCAGTAAGCCAGGATGTTTGACAAAGTAATTACCGTCGTAGCGATAGCAAAACGCCTCTGTCGTAGTAAACCCTCTGGGGCGCTACTTTCAATAAAACCCGGACAAACTTGGACAAGACGCCCCCTGAACAAGCGGGCATTCACCTTACACTCCGGCGACACAGTAAATATGTACTCTGTTTGTTGCACTACGGTGGCTGATACTGATCTCGAAGATTTGGTTTTGGTATTGTGTTGCGAGGCATTGTTGTTCTGGGTGGCGGTTTCACGTATGGGTCTTTGGCTGGGTGTGTGCTTGCCCTTTGTGTCAGTTGGACGCACAGAACGTCACCAACATGGCAGCCGATAAAGGCATGCGACAACATAAAAGGAACGTATCATACCCGTGCGGGGTTTGGGATATTATCCAAGATATGACCCGTCTCGGTGAAATGTGGTAGGGTGTGATTCATTTGTTTTGTTGATCTTTCCTCCTTGATAACAATGGCAGTGCACGTATGCAACAATATATGTCATCCGAACGTTCGGTCGGGCTCGCACGCCATTTGAGTGTGGAAAATGGAGCTGCTTCCGAATGTAGGCAATGGGGGTGCTTCGAAGGATGAAACTGATATATGACTAGGTACATATTTTGTTCAACCTCTGTCTAATGACAAGAACAGTGAACCAGAAGTGGTTTGAGACGTCATGCCTACGATTGTGTATAGTCACCCAGCCCCATCTCGAACGAGTGCGTACGATCCGGTACTGGGGTGTGGGGCGCTATATGCGTGGTCTGATGTCTGTCTGGAGAAAATGAGCTCGCTTGCGGAATACCAGATAAAAAAACCCCATGTTTTATCGATGCGGCCAATGTCCAGATAGTATAACAAACATTCAACTCCAATATTGTGTCCAACCCCCCGGAAGGTGTGCGCATTTCTTGTTGTCGTTTTATCACCCGCAGCGCAGGCAACGTGCGTAATATGTTTATGAAGTTCGCCCCGGTCGCTTAGTAAACGTCGCGGGGCGTCTTGGGTGGGCTCATGTGGTGCATGGCTGTCGTCGTAAGACCGTAGACCCTCGCAACCCTACAATGCCGGGGCGGAAACCGTGGAGTGTTAACCGGACTGGAAGACATGGCTTGCGCCAGCGAAGCACCTTGCGGTGTTCGGCAAGTCGCATGACTCCATATTATTGATTGTATACGCCGTGTAGCAGTTGCGGTGTTCAGTTTCGAATGCAATCGGCCACGGTGTGCACGTTCCCGACTATCACAGCGTGACCCACGAAAGCAACCGTCTCTCTCCCGTTCCCGCTGCTTCCATGGCAGGTATTGCGCGAAGGACTAACCGTTTTTGGTGAGTGACGGGTAATGCCGTTTCTCGTCGACGTCGGGGGGCTGCTGCTGCTGCTGCTGCTGCTGCTGCTGCTGCTGCTGGCACCGTAAGGGGAACCGGATCTTGCCTCTGCCGCACAACCAAGTGACACTACAATAAACGCTTGATGTTTTTCGTCAATCGTCGTGAATGCGTTGCGGTGGGGATAATTTGGTGGTGTATGACGGTGCACGGCGACTGTTGATGCCGCGGGAGACCTATAGTGCCAATGAAGGGGTTGAACGCTGAAATGTACGTTGTCGGGGATATCATACGGTTTGAACGATAAGACACCTGCAGGGTGTAATCGTTCCTGCATTGAACCCCACGTCACTGGTTAAGCTGCTTCAGTGAGTCTGAGGACAGCGAAGAACTATCAAGCCCCGAGTATAGCAAATCGTGGTTTACACGTACATAACCTATGCGTGCGTTGTAGAGAGTCTTTTATTGGTGTTGAACTGGTATTTTGTGCAACGCAAAAAGTCCTTTGCTTGGTTGCATTATCATTCCTGTCGTCAAATCTTCCGGTGAGTCGGGCACCGTTTCGTGGTATAGATAGTTCGTCTCGAGACGTTCGTCTTTTTCAGAAAGTATAATATTGTTATATTTTTCGTGGTTTCCCTGATATCTCCGCTCGCCCTCGCTTATTGTTTGTTTGTCGAGTCCTTCCGAGACGTTGGTGTGGTTTGAATCATCCGAGTTCCTCCCGGCTCCCATTATCCCAGTTAGGTCGGTCCGACTGCGGTGTGCACCCGGTTGCCTTTTCTGTGATCTCCATCGTCCTACCGTGTCTTCTTATCTGGAAATCGTTCTAGTCGTAGGCGTGGGAGGCCTATTGTTTGGGTACGTATTGCAAGAGCGCGACTGTCAGTGTACGTTGCAACAAGAAACGACCGATAAACCAAAGGCGACACCTTCCGTGATGATATGCAGGAGCATAGTTTTGTAGTACACCGAATCGTTGTGTCTGTTTCCAAGGTATGTGTGGATGTCGGCGATGATGTTGCCTGTCTACAGTAGTTGCAGCCTATCAGTCCCACACCCCGGTTGCCCCGGTAGGCTAGCATGTAACCACGAAGCATGTTAGAGTCAATATCGTGAGTTCGAGCCCCCCCGAGTGCATGGTCGTAGGTCTGTTGTATCGAAAAATCAACATCTTGACTATTAATAGCGGAAAGCGCGAGAGCGTGAGTTAGGAAAAATCGATGAAGATCGACGAGCGTTGGGAAAGCTGAACCCTCTGCACGATACAAATCAAGGCAAGGACCGTAGTGGGGGAGGAGGGAGAGGAGCCTACTTCGTGACCCCGGATCTGAGTTATGACTAGGGAGGGGGAAAGACAGAAGTGCAGAGATATTACAGTAAATGGGATAGGGGAAAAAAAACATAAACCCATTTCGTCCCTGTGCTTGTTTTGTTTTTCAGCTTGTAGGTGCACAGGGTTGGGTGGTGACACTATGCGAAAAGCGTCATGTTTGGGGTCGACAAAGCCCGGCACGCCACAAGCGTGCCCGATGGTGGTACAGGTATTTCTACATAAGAAATATGAATGGGTGTATGTATCGCCTGCAAGCAATAGAAAGGGTAGTATTTCTACATACGAAGTATGAATGGGTGCATGTATCGCCTGTAAGCTCTGTGACACAGATGTACAGTAGATACCATACTATTGACAAGTGTGGCGCACTGTGAAAGGAGGGCCCGCGATAGTACGATGACAATCACGCGAAGTGAGTGTCGGACGTGTCCTTGCATTGTCGCTCGAGGTCAATCAATATATCAGCAACCCGGACTGTCTCGTGATGTCCTTGCCACCAACACCACTCGGTGTCGACTCCTTTACCAGTTCAACTTCCAAAGTAATTACACGGCGTGCTACGATACAGGGAGTACTTTTGTCTGATTGTCTTCTGTATGACGGGTCTCCTTAACTCAAACACGTCGGAATTTCAGTAGGAGTGTTGTGATTTTGTTCGTTTGATATTTTATCGGTTAGCCCTTTTATATTCCTAAACAATTAGGTTTTATGTGAGGTATAGAACTCCTCAGGTTACCAACCTCAGACAAAACGTGATGCACCTCTACCGTTACATGCTTCGTCGCTTAAAGTAGACAAAATGTGACGGGCCGTTGCCGGTGTACTTCGATTTGTGTTGGTGTTGGCGTTTGGTACAGACAGGCTGGGTGGGAGGGTGGAGGAGAACGAACAATGTGGTAACTGGACATTTCCGCGTCTCGCCAACACACTGTCGCTACTGAAGAGGCTTTCGAACTACCTCGCCAAGCTTCTTCAATTGGTCGCACTCTAGTCGTCTCTAGAAGTACGCCTCACGCCCTAGTTCAGCGCGGCGACCATGTCGTTTCCGTCATGTTTTATGTAACGCGAAACGCCAGAGCGATCTGTCTTGAACAGCTTGTATCCAGGGAGTAAGACCACGTCACGAGTGGTGCCGTATTTTATGAGCTGGTCATACGACAAGCTCGGTATCACAGTCGATCCATGGCCTCCAAATGTTAATTTGAGCAACTCGACGAACGATTATATTGCGCTAGTTCAAGCCCACGTTCCCTGGGTGTACCTGGGGCTTCTGTCATAAAAAAATATATGCTTTCCGTCCGTCCGTCCTTGCCTCTTTCCGGTGTGTAACATCACAAGCAACACATTGGTTTCGAACCGGTTGAGAAAGGTTGTTGCCCATCCGGCACCCAGCGAAAAGCGACAGCCCTCACACAGTGGCGCTCGGCATGAGTCAAACCGCACCTACTGGATTACCTTCTGTGACGAGTACCCAGACGAGCACCCGGGGTGCCCATGAACCAGTTGGCCGTGGCCATCCCTCCGCGTGGATCACGGGGCACGCACCGAGGGCGTCACTAGGCAGTAATTATTGCAAAAGCGAGGGGCTCTTACTTCTGCGCCCATCCACCCACCAAACCACTCATTTTCCTGCCACTCACGTACATTATATGACTTTTCGCGGCACGTGTCGCGACATGTCGCGGCAGCTGTCGGGACATGCCGTGACACGTCGCGGCCCTAGGCGACATGTTGCGGCGCGTGTCGCGGCGAGTGTCGTGGGAAGTGTCGTGGGAAGTGTCGCGGCAAGTGTCGCGGCAGGTGTGGCGGCAGGTGTCGTGGCAAGTGTCGCGGTAAGTGTCGCGGTAAGTGTCGCGGTAAGTGTCGCGGCAAGTGTCGCGGTAAATGTCGCGGTAAGTGTCGCGGCAGAAGCAGCAGCAGCATAGCAGCAGCAGCAAACCAATTGCGCTTCGTATACGTACACGTATAAACCACAGCAGTACGAGGTAGTATGTAAAAGTTGAACGTTGGTAGTGGAACGTCCATCTTCACACCTTTTGTATGGTTCGACATGAGGGAATTTACGTTTTTCGGTTGTTTGGATGTCGCTCTCCCTTAGCTACTTGAAATAATTACGGAATCTATACTTTTGTTGGCCAAGTGGCCGAAACCCGTATCTACCCTCATGTCAAACCGCACGAAACGTATGAAGATGAACGTTCCACGACCAAAGTTTGGTATGTTTGGCTCCAACTGATGCAAGATAATAAAAATGCCTCCAAATACTTTCGAAAAAATCGTTCTGTACCACACTAAATCAACAATGAATGTAAATATTCATCATTTTTTTACTTTCTCTTGCGCTTATACTGATGTTAGTGTACAACGCCGACCGCAAAATAAGAGGTTAACGCAGAACATACCCCATGACCACGGGAATGCTATCCCATCACCAATTTCGGAGTATTGCGTCATGCATGGGGTTTCCACAGGCGCTACAATCTGCTGCTGCTGCTGCTGCTGAGCTGATGGATACCGAGTCCGGTTTCTGAGTCGGCAGGACTTGCCGACTTAAGTCGGGCAAACGATTCGAGCCAAATCAGCCCCTCTCCCCCGCGCCCAAAGAAGAACAGATGTACCCTGCATTCAACAACCCTTCCTCCAGATGAGATATGGAGACCCCGTAAGTCGGATAGTCGGCAACTCCAGGAAACGACTGCCTTCATATCCCAACTATCCTAGTGGACCAGACGCGAGACATGCCACCGAGCCGGTTTTGGTAATATGCGATATTATTAATACACTTGATTTTAGAGTATACGTGTGGTCGCGGGCTTAGCCGCGATGCTTGGTTTGCACTCGCGGCGACTTACCGCGACACTTACCGCGACACTTACCGCGACACTTACCGCGACACTTGCCGCGACACTTGCCGCGACACCTACCGCGACACTTGCCGCGGCACTTACCGTGAAACCTGCCGCGACACTCACCGCAACACTTACCGCGACACTTGCCGCGACACTTGACGCGACACTTACCACGACACTTGCCGCGACACCTGCCGCGACACCTGCCGCGACACTTACCGCGACACCTGCCGCTATACGTCTTGCGACACGCAACTCGACGCTTCCCGCGACACACGAAAAATCATCACACCGCGACACGCCGCGACACCTGTCGCAACACAGGTCGCGAAACGTGCCGCGACATACGCCGCGGGGACCCGTGGCGCAAACCCGGCGTGTCGCGGCATGTCGCAACACGCGCCACGAAAAAGTCAAAAATGTAGATCCGTGCACTCACCCCACCCACCACACACGCACTACCCCCCCATCGACACAATCCCGGTATTTCTTGCGCGGGCTGACACAGCCCCAAAGCCGCGCGACTAGGCTGCTGGCTGGAAGAAAGCTGTTTCGACAAAAAAAAACTCGAACCTTGCCCAGAACGGTTTGTACTTGAAACATATGAGTTGTAATTGAATGTGAGTTGCAGGGAAATACGAAACTTTTACATTTAGGTCCCGCGTAAAGTCACATGATCACCCTACATATCCCGCGCACCTTTTGCCCTTTAGAACTGCTGTAGACCTTACACAACCAAATATATCAGAATATGTTGTCCCCGAAGTAGGACTAAAGGGACAACCTACTGTGTTGTTGCCTGCTGCTCCGGCCGGTGGCTGGATGCATACAATGAGCCGTCTTTCCTTCCCTCGATCGCCCTTCGCATGCATTTTCCTCTGTTCACCAGGTGGCCCTCCCATGCAAACCCATTCCAGGCGCTTACATCCAGAATAAACCTGTGTACTCTACGGTATGGTTTTCCTCTCTAGTGCACATCGTTTCATTGTGTATCCACTAAAAATAGATGCGACTTCAACCTCGATCGTTATCGAACTGTGTCTTATGCACCACCTTATCGACCAGGTGCTGCTACAATATACTGAATATATACGAAGTATAGATGCATCCCACCCAAATGCGACTCGTCTTGGTACCTGGTTTATCCATGTTTTCCACAGCCGACCCTCCGCCCACCGGCAGAAGTCGTTCACAGCCATTCACAATACCGTTCCTAGAGAAGCTTAAATCGCCATGTTCGACAAACAGCAGTAACACACGTGTTTAGCTGCTTTTATGTGCCGAACATGCAAGGCCCGCTCTACATAAGGAGGCAAACGGGCAGCAGCAGCAGTAGCAGAAGAAGCAGACCCCCCATATGTATTGCCCGTCCCTGGAATGTAATGTCTAGTCCTTCGCGCAATACCTGTTTTGCGAGTAGTTTGGAGGGGGGGGGGGCGTTAGTTGCGGATGCTGGTCTCGCTGTACTGTGTACGCTTGGTTTGTACGATGTGAATGGTGGCAATACATACAGTAGTCGACAACGATCACACCGCGCCCGATGACATTCGAAGCCGTACACACATCTCTGCGACACAATAAACTGCACCATATGTAACATCTACTGCGGAACGTATTGCAGAGGGTACTGGATGGGTGGTTGCCCACCAGTATCAACACGCTGTGTGCTACATACCATGTGTTGCTTGAAAATTATAATACATGGTTTTAGTGTATTTGTGCAATCTACGGCCATCTCCTCGCCCTATTTCCATCCAGTTATTCCCCAGATCCTGGGTCGCGAAGCAGAGCTCTCCATACCCCCTCCCCGGTAACGCGTACGGCAGTGCTACGAGCGCACGAGAAACTGACCAAACTACTTTACTTCGTGAGTCACGCTCGACACGGAGAACGCGACAAACTCGGCACGTCGCATAACACCTACTAGTAAGCCGCTTTCCATACCTAATTAATCTATGGCCCTGTGACCATCTGGCGATTTTCGGTGTTCATCACGCCATGGCCGGAATCACATATGGCTTGCAAACAAATAATTGCTGACTAGCTTTCACTCGTGCTGCGAAGGTCGTCATACCACTCAGGCGGTATCGCAACGATGGCCCTGGGTCGAGCGTGGAGACCCGGCCCTTCTCAGCAGCCCACACGACGTACCCCTGCAGCATTTGGAAACAGCAAATATTATTTGAACCCCCCTCTTGTTCCGACAGTAACCAGGTACCACCAAACCATAACAAGATATACGCTTCTGCGAACTATTAATAGCCAAAGGCACCGACGTCTTTCTCGGTGACCACCGAGGCCGGGCTTTTTAGTCGCGGTTTGGGCTGGGAGTAGGGTTCGGGCTGGGCCGGATAGGCGATACGAATCAAAGCGTTTCACGGTGCTGTTTTGCTTCCTGTGCGGTGTGCGGCGGTGCGGGCATGCTGAACCGATGCGTACAATACCAGGTAGGTTTTAGCCAAAAGCAACCCCCCCTATTGCGCCGGACCTCATGTAAACAAAGCAAAAAAGTCCGGGGTGTACCGCACCGTAGGGCTGGAAAAAGCAAATACCGCACAGAACACCTCCCCTCCACCGTCAAAAATCGAAAAAGCATTAATGGCCTTTCAAACGGTGTTTGCTCTCACGGTACAGGTATTGATGCAGTGTGGCATGGTTTGGGTTTCCCCGGTTTCCGCAGCACCGTACCAATTCCAGACTGAACACCACCGCACCCCATCTCAGCGCACGAAACTCCCAAATCAAATCCGCACTGCAGGAGGTAGTGCGATTTTCCCCTAAAGAAAACTAAAACAGTGAGTTTATACCAGTCTACCGGCGGTATACCTAAACACCCAAAAGCGGCAGACATATTGTTATTTACTCGTAGTGGAGAGGTATGTCTGGCAAGGCAGCGTCATACTAGCAGAAAACCGTGTGCGTTCGAAGGAAAAACAAGTGGAAACAAAGGCCTCGAGACCCCATCGCAATCAACCAAAAACAGCCCGGCGACCGTAACAACCTCGAGCTATTATGTAAAAAAACATGCCCCCCACCTACTACTCATGCCTCCACCCGCTAGCTGAATGTCATCCGCTTCTGTAGACCCCGGGTTTGTGGCAACCGACTACGTACAGCTATCCAAACACAGTAGAAACCCCTTCCTGCTTGTTCCGACCGGCACATGCTTGGATTCGCTCGCAGTTGCATATGTGTGTATATAAAATAATAAAAAGCAAGGAGAATAGTAGGTTGTTCGTGGTATGAGAGGGTGTAACAAACTAATTTAGCGAAAGAGGGATCATCATAGTGCTGACAAACAATACACAGCGGGCAGATTATTTATACAGTGGAAGACTATGAGCTCCTCGTAATGAAGAGACGTTTCCGATATAAGGAAAAAAAGGTGTCCATGTTAAAGTTTACCTCAGGGATAAGGAAGCGGTACTACTATTAATAGTAGATACCTCCCGGGTGAATATGTGGTACGGTTCCGCGAATATAACCATGGCAAGAAAAATACCTCGCAGTTTGAGTTTAAAACCGTAAACCGGCTTGTAAATCAAATATCAACCAAACCGGATGTGTTTGTGGCTTCCTGTCCAATACCGCGGCGGTAACCGTGGGTTTTTTTAACCGTGCGATAAAAAGAAAATCTGTCATCGGTAAACCGGGGTTACGCAAAAAACGAAAGAGCGACAAACGAAACACCTAGGAGTACTTTACATCGGAATACATGTATATATATGTGTATGTGGGTTAGCGATTGATACATATACCGTACATAACGTACACCAAGTCTAGTGGAATAATCGTTTAAAGAGCTGTGATATCGAAAGCATTATCATCGAAAGTCGTACTTGCAAGCGGTGTGCGACACCTCGATCAGCGAGCGTCGACGTTTTGGGGATTACTACGTGTCAAACGATATACAGTCCTCGCTCACCTGTCGATAATTCTGACGAAGGAGTTGCTGCTACCCCTGTCTTTTTTCGGCCTCATAACTTGCACACCGATAATGGGGGCGAGGTTCTCGCCTGGCGGAAACGAGCGGACCGCGTCAGCAGCATCAGCAGCATCAGCAGCAGTGCCACAATCACCGCTACCACACGCATCCGCTTCTTCGCCGGAGGGCCACGTCCACGATCGAGCTCGGTACGCTGGGCCACGCTGCAGCATCCTGCTAATGGCGACTTCCGTCTCCCGATCTGTTTGGAGCTCCGGACCGATACCTGTCCCGATCATGTCTCCAGGGACACGTCCACACGAGTCACGCGCTGTCTCGTCCGCCCCGGCATGGAGAAGGATGTTCACCGCGGCGGGATAGTAATGTGCAGTACTGAAGTGAAGTAGGGGCGTGCCCTGGATAATACTGTTGGCCAACTCAGACCGCCTTAAATTTCCTTCCGCCGTGAGCAGCAGCCGGAGGATTGACGCCTTGCGGAAGTGAACGGCACCAGCTAAAGCATTGTTCAGGGCCGACCGCCCTCCGACCGCCTTAATCCCTCCTCCATTGATCAGGACACGGATGACGCCGTCGAAACCACGTCCCACCGTTAATAGGAGCGGACACGAGGTCGGTTGGTACGAGCGTATCGGCTCCGTCGCTCCTAGCGACAACAGCTTGGACACCATCATCTCGTTACCTGCAGCGCACGCCTCACAGAGCGGTGTTGGGCCGCTCGATTTGCGGCGGTTTAACGTGGCGGGTGCTTTGGCGTATAGCATGTCGATCACGTCCATGCCATCGGAATGGGCTACCATGTGCATAGGGATCCAACCTGTGTCGTTCGCCACAGCTGGGTCGGCACCCGCCTCGAGCAGCAACCGCACCACTTCCACGCAGATGCCCGGAACAAAGCACATCCTCAGGAGTGGGGTGCAGCCTTGACTGTCGGTGGCGTTTGGATTGCTGCGGGGTTGCTTCAGCAGCAAGCGAACGATCTCGACATTCCCTGTCATGGCCGCTATGTGCAGGGACCGTACACCGAGTATTCGTTCAGCGAAGCCCCAAATTGGGTATCGAACCTTGACAGTAACAGGCTTGTCGGGATCTGCCCCTTGCTCCAGTAACAAATTGACGATACCAGTACGATTAAAAGTTATGGCAACCGCGATGGGCGTTGTCGTTGGCTCTGAGCGCCAGTTGAGGTCTGCTCCGGCTTCAAGAGCAGCCTTGACGCCCCTCATATTCCCACCAATGATGGAGTATTGCAGCGAGTGTTGCAAATCATCTTCGACGGAAGGTGTTTCTAAACAACTCACCTGTAGTACGTGTGATGACGGAGTGGGGGCAAAGAAACGGCAGCGCGGACGATTCTTACGTTTAGCACGGACCTAGATATGCATGCGCTAATATGTTGCAGCCACCATCATGCGACCCCGACCCCAATACTAAGCAACACGGGCATCTTAACAAAGACACTCTTCGTACACATACATATAAAACAAAATCTGCAACGAAAACAGGTCACCGTGGAAAACCACCGAAGCTATTTATATGGTGGGGCTTGCGCAATCACCAACTATACCTTCGTTTTAGCTCTGTGCCTGGTATCGTACACCCTCTGCCTTGCAGCTCAAAAAGCGTACCACGGTAAGAGTACTAACCGTGGCACATGTTGGCCGGGGATATTTATGACCGACAGCGCCTCTCAGCTGAGGAGCTTCCGAATAAGACGCACGCCTGATAAGGCATGCTTTGTCGTTTGGCTTCACATTCACAGATATCGTTCGATGTAGATCTCGTGGGGAACGGTATTGATATTCGTTGCTTTAAGTCGATTATGGGTGAATGTAAGCAAGAACTTCTCGCGTGGGCAGCCTCCGAACAATTTTATGCGCGTTCCGATCGTAGCACATATTCCCAATCGCAGGAATGATATTGTTTCATGGTGCTGAATATTCTCACGGCGCGGTGCAATTCGGCAGCGGATTTTCCGAAGGAAATATCTCCGCATTTCTCCTTACTATTGCCATAACTCAAATCCACACCGAACCGCAAAAAGTTCGACTCCCGCATATTTCGTGAAAGGGAAAACAGCTCCAAGAGTCTTGAAACTCAGGTTGTCGTTTGTCGCGGTGCAGGCACGGCGTGGGTTTCATCAGACTGTACGGAATTTCTCACCACACCGTTATCGAGTATAAATCATTCCGCACCTTACTCAAACGGACTGTAGGATGGTTCAAATGGAAACAAACATTCCGCGGTTCGGTGCTACACCATCAAAACGCTTGGGTCTTCATCCGTGCGGCCTTCCCGAACAAGCCGTGGCTGCAGGTGCCGTCTCATCTCAGCGCCGATGCACAGACTTCAAGGACCCCCAACTGTCGTCGATTGGAATCGACATTTACCGATTGGCCCTCTAAAATTGCAAAACACAGAAAAATAACGTCTCGCGCATATACTACATTTCGTCCGCCAAGTTTTGTACTCTGGCGAAACCGCTAGCAAGAATGATAGTCATCCGCTGGATCATAGACGTACGCGTTACGGTCAAAATTGTTTTTTTGGACTCAAACGTAAATAATTACAAAACAGTATCGCTACGTGGAATAGTATACCTGGCCCGCTAATGACAGCAGCACACACGAAACTCACCCGGAACAGTTCGAAGTAATACTAAATTTCTCAGCAATTCCGCAAGAAGAACGCTAGCCCCTTGCTGTGGCTGGCCTTTGCCCAAGACACCATTGGTTTGTGTCGTATTGGGGAAAAACGACCAGCGTATGAAAGTGTGCTACAGTACAGAACACCTCATATTAAGAAACGGGAAGGCTGGATTATTTCTCTTGAAGAGGGCCTTTTTTACACTATTATCAAGATAACGACCCTCGAACTACTTCCCTCCAAAAATATCAGTCTGGCATTCTTATTGGACAATGTTTATCGGGTATCTGGTGTCCTGTACTGCTGTATTGCGCACGCCCAAAATAAGAAAGTCAGCCGGAGCCCGATTTAAGGTTTCTCGTAAGATGACCGACACTGCCGTTGAACCGACAGTACTTGAAATTCTCCGACATGCTGCCGCGCAGTGAACGTTTGCTCGACCTGCTCTGAATTATCACGGGCAGGCGGGTAATACAAATTTTAGGTCCTATTTACGGCGAGCTTAAACTTGATCGTGCTGGATCGTGTCACGTTGAAGAGGGCAAAAGCACAAAGAAGCACGCACACACGGGAAGCAGAAAGGTACAGGGAATACAGTAATGCATAGTCGTGCAAACCTTTTCTGTTTTATATGCGCTGTGTGTGCAAAGGTATCAGGTAGACAAATACGTACGAATATGAGATCACGTGACGTGCTACTGCAGTAACGGAAGCGCCTCCGTAGATCGTACACGTATGAAGACACATGGATAGTGGGATCAGCCTGGTATTTGGCTGAGCCTTACCTTCGCAACTCCGGTCTCGCACCCTATCGAGCTCTACCATGGGATAAGCAACCATAACAACTTTACCGAAGGAGGAACGTGCCCTGGCCAGCATCAACACCCCTGTGTCCCCCCCGATGAAGAGCCTTCCTTCACATTCACAGCACTATAATCTCCTCTCCATAAGTCAGCGCCGATTGGTGGACAGGAGATCAGGGCGTACTGTAACCAAAACCGAACCCGGTTCGTCCGTTGTCTGCTTCTGCTGCTGCTGAGCGGTAGGGCTGCGGCGATGAATAATAGTACTGCCAGCCCTGCAGGAATCTGCCCCTTGGTATTTACAACCGTTGCCCTTGCCGGCATGATCGGCATTGGCTGCAGCCACCATTGGACCCCGAGCGTAAACCTCTATAAACATAGGTACGGTGTGTTCCAGCCAACGTCAGAATGCGGCCATCACTACAATGAAAACATTCAGTACATCAACGTATCATTCCAATAACCGAAGCCATCCGATACACAAACACACGTTATATCGTACCAGGTATGCATACAGTAGTACGTACGACAGTAGGCCAGTTGCAGAAAAGAAGAAGCACCCACCTGGACCGGACGAGCAGGGACGTGGCACACGCAGGTCCCACGGTCGCGGCATCGATTTGACACCCCCTCCATTAGGTCCCAGTCTGAGGAACGAGGGGCAGTTTGGCGATATATGTCAACTCGTGCAACGGCAGCAACAGTAGCAGGAGCACCACCAAAACTTCCTTTCACAGGTATGTGAGGACGAAATCAGCACGACTCCAACGCACCCGGGGGTATACTTTTTTTGTCCTAAATATCATACGCAATCCGACTTTATCCTCGCCATGATCGCTCATTCGACCAGATGCGGACTCTCAGCGTTCCGGGTTCAAATATTCCACGAGAATACCAGGTTTCTAACTGTGGACGGGATGTACGACGTGGTGTTCTGTGATTTTTCACGTGTTATTATGTACGGCATTCGCATCGCACTTACTTCGTATTGCAGCAGTAGTATACTGGCATCTATGCGGGGTGCAGAGCTATTCTTAAGGAGCCCCTTCGGCATACCAAACATAACGAGCTTTTGAGTCTCTTTTGAAAACAATGTTTTTCGTTTTTCTTTACGGCAGCGATACTATTTACGGTACGATAACACCATATATACCATGACTCCTTGCCGTAGAGGGCATAGCTCCAGTTCTAACGATCAGACCTGCTCCCGACCAACGTAAACCTTGTTCGTTATCGCCTCTAGGAGGTGTTGGGGCTGTCGGATCTGATAGGGAGCGCAGATATTGCTGTGTTCGCATCACGAAACGAAAATGCTCGGATGCAAGAATTTCGATAGCTTCAGAGCTCCTGTTTGCCATCTACGCTCTACTGCGGCCGCGTAAGACGCTACGGATGGTAAGACTAGCCTCGCAGGTAGGCTTGCCTACTAGCGGTCGGCGTCCTCGTAGAAAATCTGTGTTTAAAAACAGCACGAGCAGTCTGAGAAACTGTAATTTTTCAAATTTGTCTTCGGGGGTATGGGGAGTCGTTGTTTAGTACGAGGCCCTTTTCTTTGTATAAAAAGGCGCCGGATCGATCCGGCTCCTGAGATCAAAACATTGCCCGTAGTGTACGCTCTCTATAACTGCTCACGGATACTCGTTGTAGGTTTGATGGCTAGGGCAGGAAACAAATCGTTTCCGGTAGTAAGTCATGAAAAAAAGGAATTATACCGTAAATAGTATAGCAACACAAAACAAAACAACAAAAACAGATTTGTTTTTTGCAGTGCTCTTATTTTGCACCCGAAGGGGCACATACTGAGAGGACGGACGCATGGTACGGTGGAGGCTCGCCTGCATACAGTACAACATTTCATGACGCTCCTGAATTGACGAGCTCTAAACTAACAATAGCAAGTCAAAAACAGGTTTTGGAGTAGACTAAAAGTGCCACCCGACGAAAAATCGTAAGTATGATACCATGGCCTAAGTATACACAATGAACGATATTATTTGCAACGCCCGCATGCTATACGGTGACGGTGGAGGTGCACCATTTGTTTTTTTCTGAAGCTTCTCAATTGACGAGATCTATACTAACAGCAAGTCACAAAACAGATTTTGGAGGAAACTAAAAGTGTCACCCGACGAAAATTAAAATTACGTATGATACCTTGGCCTAAGTACACAATGAACGATAGTATTAGCAACGCCCGAAAAAAAAAAAAAAGTCCGAGGATTTTGGGGCTAAGGAGCCCTATACCGACCATTCAGAAACAAAATTCGCCCAAACGTACTACGTACAAGTACCTCTATATAGCGTAGCACGCGTCGGAGTTGGACGCAACCTGACGAGTAGGCAAGCGTTAACACCCACCAGAGAGAGAGACACTCTGTTTAAACTGACCACCCTCAACATAGTCTGGACCACGCTGAATAAAACATTTCTTCGTTTACACCCTACCACCACCTACTTGCATTCGAACAACTCCAAATTCTGCTGGCCGCTGACACACACAAGGATCGTTCGCCACCAGAGAAGGGCTTTTACAAGTGCTTGATCGTCGGCGTCGGTGCCACCTCTACTTTTCCCCTCGGCCGTGGTCCTCCCTTTGCAATCCCTACATCTCTCTAGTCCCGACATGTGGCAAGGGTAGTGTACTGTGGCCACGGTGGGCGCGTGGGGTCGTTCTGGATGCATGTCTGCGTCTGTCCACCGCGACCCGAAACGTGGCTTTGATTTGGTCCAAATTTAAACCAAGCATACCCGACAGTGAAATTCGAACACAGAATGAACCAGTCACGCCAGAAGACGGTGTCAGTATCATACAAAAGTACATACATACATACGTACCTGGTACTACTGTACTGTCGGAAAAAAATCGAAGAACAGGCGACCAGCTGACCATGAGCGGACTCTCCCTTCGGTGGTTTGCAGTACGGCGAACGGGAGCAGCGCGACGCAGAAGACGCCAGGCTCTGTAAGAGCAACGACCACAGACCTGGCAGCAATGCTGATGCCAACCGACAACGACGTCGATAGGTTTTGCGTTTGTTTGGGGCCGCCGGTTACACTGAAAATAATTTCAACATAAGTTTGAGCCGTTTTTGTTTCGGTTCGCCGATCCCTGCAGATACATGCCCTTGCGAGGATACACAAAGCAAATAAAACAAGAAATTGGGGCATGCTCGCTACGTACTGGCTCGTATATGTCTGCCTCCTCTCTCGAAATGCCCTCACGCTGTAGTGTGGGAACTCACGAACTTCACGTGGCACAGGGTAAGGGTTCATATATATATTCAGATGACTGACACGACCGGCCACAGCCCAAAACAAGCTCGAGCCGGGGATTTCTAAGAGCGGAATGGGGCAGAGTTTGAAAACGAAGGTCCACGATCATCAAGCTCGCCCCCGGAGGGGGAGAGCTGGCGCTACGCCGCGCACACCGACGCTGGAGAAGGCAGCGCCGCTCGCCCCAGAGGTGGGATAGAGCGCATCACAAACAAAAAAACACAAAATGTGGAACGCTTCTGGCTGCGACCATCCCCCCAGACATCAATATACCGGTAAAAAGACACGCACAGGACAAGCGTGACATCAACAGTAAGTAAGGTATTTCCGTTAATAGTTGTGTCAACAGCTACAGTAGAGTACGATGCAAACCAGGACATGTCGTACGTACTCCCCTTTAAGTTGTCGAAGATATCAGAATCGTTTAATAATCGTATTTATGATATAACGGTTGATACATTTCCGTCCAGATTCGAAGTATCCTGAGCTACTTACTCACGAGGAACGTACACGTACGTACTCGTAGTGGCCAAGACCACGTATGCTATACTACTGTAGTAACAACAGGGGTGACTTGTATTGTTTTGGGTCCATCGTTGGTTTATACCAGAATGTTCCCCTCTGTGCACCACCAGTGTTCGTACAAGAAGCACGTACCGCACGGTTTTGCGTCGAGAATGACACTGGCAATAATGATGGGTCCGCCCATTTTCAGTGTGTTTGAACACGACTGAATGTCGTTGGTTCACCACCCTTCAAGGAATCATGCTCTACTGCTGCTGTTGCGCAGTGCCGGGAAACGTTGGCGTTGTGTGCCCTGTACAGCAGCAAGTGGGGTTGCATGATCTGATGTGTACGCGTCATACAGCACAGGACAGCTCTCAAGAAACAGGCCATAGTAAGAAACCCTGGCTGAGATTTAGAGGAAAATAAGAAACCCAGGAGACGTTTTCTTGAAGTTAGTGTAGAAGTCACTCTCTCTCAAATAAGAAACCCAGCCTAGACCAATTTTGCTGTTTCTTATTACTGTAATATTAATAGTACGAAGCGAAGCATGCCCCAATTTGTTTTATTTGCTTTGTGTATCTTCGCAGGGGAATGTCTGCAGGACTCCGCGAACCGAAACAGAAACGGCCGAAATTTAGGTCGAAATTGTTTGTAGTGTAACCGACGCGGCTCCGAACAAACGCAAAAACTACCGTCGTCGTTGTCGGTTGGCATCAGCATTGCATTGCTGCCACGTCTGTGGCCGTTGCTCTTACAAAGAGCCTGGCGTCTTCTGTGTCACGCTGCTCCCGTTCGCCGTTCTTCGAACCACCGAAGGGAGAGTCCGCTCGGTGTCAGCTGATTGCCTGTTCGATATTTTTGCCGACAGTAGTATATACCAGGTACGAGTACGTATAATATGTATGACATTGACACCGTCTTCTGGCGTGACTGCTTCATTCTGGGTTCGAATTTCACTGTCGGGTATGTGTTGGGTTTAATCTTGGATGATGTCAAAGCCACGTTTCGGGTCGCAGTGAACAGACGCAGACAGGCATCCAGAACGACCCCACGTGCCCACGGTGGCCACACTACCTTATTGCCACATATGTCGGGATCAGAGAGATGTTGGAATTGCAAAGGGAAGACCACGGCCGAGGGGAAAAGTTAAGGCGCCACCGACGCCAACGATCGAGCAATTGTGTAAAAGCCCTTCTCCGGCAAACGATCCCTGTGTGTCAGCGGCAAGAACAGTGTGAAGTTGATCGAATGCAAGTAGTAGGTGGTGGCAGGGTTTAATCGGAG
The DNA here is from genome assembly GCA_008828725.1 of Saccharina japonica. Lineage (NCBI taxonomy): Eukaryota > Phaeophyceae > Laminariales > Laminariaceae > Saccharina > Saccharina japonica. The sequence continues at coordinate 696,094 of MEHQ01000660.1, read as the reverse complement.
AAACACGTTTTTCAAGTGTTGTCCAGACAAGTCCAGACTGTATTGAGGGTAGTCAGTTAAAACGGTGTCTCTCTCTGGTGGGTGTTCACGTTTGCCTACTCGTCAAGTTGCGTCCAACTCAGACGCGTGCTACGCTATATAGAGGTGCTCGTAGTACTTTTGGGCGAATTTCGTTTCTGACTGGTCGGTATAGGCCTCCTTAACCCCAAAATCCTCGGACATTATTATTTTTTCGGGCGTTGCTAATACTATCGTTCACTGTGTACTTAGGCCAAGGTATCGTACGTAATTTTAATTTTCGTCGGGTGACACGTTTAGTTTCCTCCAAAATCTGTTTTGTGACTTGCTATTAGTATAGATCTCGTCAATTGAGAAGCTTCAGAAAAAAATAAAATGGTGCACCTCCACCGTCACCGTATAGCATGCGTCCGTCCTCTCAGTATGTGTGAGAGCGAATGATTTAATATACGTAGCTCTGGACACCGCACATATCTCATCATTCCACTGTACTACGAAATATCTATTTTGGGAATGCCGTACACAACCAAACGTGGGTAATCACAGAACACCACGTCGTACACCCCGTCCACAGTTACTCGTAGAAAGCTGGTATTCTCGTAGGACGTTTGAACCCGGAACCCTGAGAGTACGCATCTGGCCGAATGAGCGGTCATGGCGAGGATAAATTCGGATTGCGTATGATATTTAGGACAAAACAAGTATACCCCCGGGTGCGTTGGAGTCGTGCTGATTTCGTCCTCACATACCTGTGAAAAGGATTTTTGGTGGTGCTTCTGCTGCTCCTGCTGCCGTTGCACGAGTTGACATATATCGCCAAACTGCCCCCCGTTCCTCAGACAGTAACATCATGGAGGGGAGGTCAAGTCGATGCCGCGAGCTTGGGACCTGCGTGTGCCACGTCCCTTCTCGTCACATCAAGGTGTGCGCGTCTTCTGTTCCGCGACTGACCTACGTACTACTGTACGCATACATAACGTGTGTTTGTATATCGGATGGCTTGGGTTGTTGGAATTATATCTTGAATGATGTATTGCCTCATTTATGGTAGTGATAGCCGCATTTTGACGTTGGCTGGAACAAACCGTAACTATTTTTACAAGAGGTGTACGCTCGGGGTCCAATGGTGGCTGCAGCCAATGCCGATCATGCCGGCAAGGGCAACGGTTGTAGACCAAGGGGCCGATTCCTGCAGGGCTGGCAGTACTATTATACATCGCTGCAGCCCTACCGCCCACCAGAAGGCAACGGTCGAACCGGATTATGTTTTTGTTGCAGTACGCCCTAATGTCCTGTCCGCCAGTCAGCGCTGATTTATGAAGAGGTGTGATTATGGTACATATCTAAATGAAAACCTCCGCACGACTATTACTGTATACGCCGCACCTTTCTGCCACCCATTCGTGCGTGCTTCCATGTGTAGTTCCCCTCTTCAACGTGACACGATCCAGCACGATCAAGTTTAATCCCGCCGTACATGGAACCTGCATACTGATTTCCACGCCAGCCCGCGATATAGCCCTGCGCAGGAAGCGCCGCAGACCGTGAACGTGAAGCGCGACACGTGAGCGGTCAGCATTCGTCGAATATTCTACAATCGCCGATTGAAAAAAACAGGGTCGAACCAGCACCATATTTACGGAGCTGGGCACCATAGACCGCGGAGCTGGGCACCATAGACCGCGGAGAGTGCATTTAATTTATTATTTCCGCACAAGGGGCAGGAATTATTCATTAATTGAGTCGTCGACCAACGTCGCCGGCTGCACGGTTACGTACGTCCTGGATTTCTCCGCCAACGTGCTCTTCGTTCGTGGTATAAATCACCCACGACCTCGGCTTGATTACTCCCGCCACCCCACCCGGCTGACACTTCGCGCATGCCGTGTGCCTTGGCCGCTGCACGGATTCTGTAGCCGTTTTCGATGGCAACGATGCCGGTCTCCTTCAACACGTTGAAGGCGATGGCGTCTTGACGTACCATTCGCTTCAGGTGTAGGCAGTCGGTGGTGGGCGATCTTTGGCTGGGAGGTGTAACTGAATACATCAGGCTTGTTGTGGTGGAGGAAGTCAAAACAGAGTGATATGGGGGGGGGTGCCTTCCACCATCGTCTAGCAAGTAAATATCCATATATGGCCAATCACTGCAAGGGAGATATCGTATCCTCAATCGGGCCAATCACAAGTAGCTAGCAATACCGCTAGATCCGGATCGACCGCAAACGTCAGTTACCGTGTCTTCTCTTGCGTGCATGTCACCTTTGTGGATCGTACACTTGCTCTGCCTCCCATACTCGTAGCCGTAGTGGTGATCTCCACTGTATTGTAGTGTCCAGCCGAGCAAAAACGCAATACCAGGTAAATAGAAAGAAAAAAAAATAGCATGCCCAAGCGCAAGTAAGTAACTCAATATATTTGGCGCTCGGTTCGATTCGACGCGGTGGCTGCGACGACTTTTTGTTTTTGCAATCGGCAATTTTACGAATTTGAGGAATTTTGGCCGTTTACGATTCGCGCTTCGCGCTCACGGCCTCCGGGGGCTCCTGCGGATGGCTAATTATATTTATGTACCTCGTGGGTGGGAGCAGGGTGTCAAATGGGAGCATATCGCGGTTGGATCAGGTTTGGGTGGGATCAGGAGAGCAAACAAAGGCCTGTTTTGTTTTCCTGCCTGTTTTTGTTTCCCGCACGTTTTTATGGGGAATATTCCCAGAATGTTCTATATCTACAATGTGGAAGACTCTAGTGAATAACTCAACGCAGCATCTGCTGTAGTCTTCATTAGCACATCACATTACACTGTGGGGACCAGCCACTAGGCAAATAATAACACCAGGCTGAACTCACAACGCATGACAGCATGTACGAATATGGCGACACATCCACCGTTGCCGAAACAGCGGGTCGGGTTTTGTGTTGCATCTCCCCTACGTAGAACGCCGTTCGATTGTTTATTCTAGCTCTTGTTGTCGAAAACAGGAAACAAATAGCACTAGCCATGTCTTCTTTGAAGTTAAATCTGTATGAGCATGGTCGTGAGTAATCATGCCAGGCCTCTCGGAACGCCAAATAATGCACCGAATAATTCCCGACAAAGAAAGGCTCTGCGAAAAGATAACGAATAATAATGCCGTCTCACAGCTGAACCATATTTACTGCTGTCGACCCCGACCCAGCGAGAGCAAATCATAACATGATACCCATGACGCAACAACAACACAATTCATGAGTGCATAATGGGACATCATTAAAAATTAATTGTTGACAAATACTCTACGTAGTTATCTTGCAACGCTCATACCTGCTATTATTATCGTGTTCATCCTGTTTATCTAGACACCCGTGTGCTACTAGCACGTACTGGAGCGCTAGGCTGTTTTGTCCATTGTGTATACTATTAATAGTCTATGTTCTCCAGGAAAGGGCATATATTTGTAGTACCTCCGGAGGTACACGTCGCGATGCCAGTAGTGTGACTCCCTATGTATCATATACATATTTTCGCTGTATTCATACCACCATAATATTGTTTTGTTTACATTGCCGCAACTCTGCCGCCCGAGAGCAAGCAGTATAATATACTGGAGTAAACTTTCCGCAACCCCTTCAAATCAACACAATATTTTCCTGCGGGAACAAATAATTACATTTCCTGCGACACCCGGCCCCCGTTTCGTACATTCTCCAAAGCCTACGATACAACGCCATTTTTTTTAATTAATTTATACTAATTCAAGTCATTAACTAGTTTTCACCTTCGAAGGACACGATATCAGAGCTGGCCGAACAGATGTTCCTGGCACGGCAACATGTCGGATGATTACAAGTACAGTCGGTTCAACGGCAGTGTCGGTCATCTTACAAGAAACCTTAAATCAGGCTCATGCTGACTTTGTTGATATGGGCGTGCGCGATACAGCAGTACAGGACACCAGGTACCCGATGAAGAACAATCCAGTAAGAAAGCCAGACTGATATTTTTGGAGGAAAGTAATTCGAGAGTAGTTATCTTGATAATAGTGTAGAAAACGCCCTCTTTAAGAGAAATAATCCAGCCTTCCCGTTTCTTAATATGAGGTGTTCTGTACTGTAGCACACTTTCATACGCTGGTCGTTTTTCCCCAGTACGAAACCAACCAATGGTGCCTAGGCGAAAAGGCCAGCCATAGCGCTAGCGTTCTTATTGCGGAATTGCTGAGAAATGTAGTATACCTTTTAATTTCTCCGGGTGATTTTGTTTTGTGCTGCTGTCATGAGCGGGCCTGGTATACTATTCCACGTAACGACACTATAAACATTTTGCGTGAGTCACGAAAACCTGTTTCGACTGTAACACGTGAACACAGGATCCAGCGGATGCCTACGTATCATTCTTGCTAGTGGTTGCGCCAGAGCTAAAACACGTGGCTGACGAATTGCAGTATATGCACGAGGCATGTTTCTTTCTATGTGTCTTGCAATGCTAGAGAGCAAATCCGTAAATCTCAATTCAAGTCGACGACTGTCGGGGGTCCGTGAAGCCTGTGCATCGGGACTGAGATAGGACGGCACCTGCGACCACGGCTTGATCAGAAAGGTGGCGGGATGAAGACCCAAGGGTTTTCATGGTGTAGCACCGAACCGCGGAATGTTTGTTTCTATTTGCACCATCCTGCAGTCCATTGCAGTATGGTGCGGAGTGGTTTATACTCGGTCGCGGTGCGGTAAGATGTTCCGTACAATCTGATGAAATCCGCACCGTATCTGCTGTACCGCGACAAACAACAACCTGATTTTGAAGACTCTTGGGGGCTTTTCGCCTTACAGAATATGCGGGAGTCGAACGTTGCGGTTCGGTGTGGGTTTGAGTTATGACAACAGCAAGGAGGCGTGCGGGGAGATGTTTCCTTCGGAAAATCCGCTGCCGAATTGCACCGCACAGTGAGAATATTCAGCACCGTCAAACAATATCATTCCTGCGATTGGGGATATGTGCTACGATCGGAGGCTGCCCACGCGAGGAGTTCTAGCTTACATTCACCCTTAATCGTCTTAAAGCAACGAATATCAATACCGTTCCCCACGAGACCTACATCGAATGATATCTGTGAATGTGAAGCCAAACGACAAAGCATGCCTAGTAAGGCGTGCGTCTTATTCGGGAGTTCCTCAGCTGAGAGGCGCTGTCGGTCAGAAATATTCCCGGCCAAATGTGCCACGGTTAGTACCCTTACCGTGGCACGCTCTTTGAGCTGCAAGGCAAAGGGGTGACGATACCAAGCACAGAGAGAAAATGAAAGCGTAGTTGGTTACTGCGCAAGCCCCACCATGTAAATAGATTGGGTGGTTTGCTACGTTGACCTGTTTTCGTTGCAGGGTTTGTTTATGTTTATGTATACGAAGAGTGCCTTTTGTTAAGATGCCCGTGTTGCTTAGTATTGGGGTCGCATGATGGTGGCTGGAATATATTAGCGCATGCATATTTAGGTCCGTGCTAAACGTAAGAATCGTCCGCGCTGCCGTTCCCTGCACCTCACTCGCTCATCACACGTACTACAGGTGAGTTGTATAGAAACACCTTCCCTCGAAGATGAGCTACAACACTCACTGCAACACTCGATCATTGGTGGAAACATGAGGGGCGTCAAGGCTGCTCTTGAAGCCGGAGCAGACATCAACTGGCACTTAGAGCCAACGTCATCGCCCATCGCGGTTGCCATAACTTTCAATCGTGCTGGTATCGTCAATTTCTTACTGGAGCAAGGGGCAGATCCCGACAAGCCTGTTACTGTCGACGTCCTAATCCCAATTTGGGACACCGATAGACGAATACTCGGTGTACGGTCCCTGCACATAGCGGCCATGACGGGAAAGGTCGAGATCGTTCGCTTGCTGCTTAATCGGTCCAACAGCAATCCCAACGCCACCGACAGTAAAGGCTGCACCCCACTCATGAGGATGCTCTACTTCCCGTGCATCTGCGTGGAAGTGGTGCGTTTTCTCCTCGAGGCGGGTGCCGACCCGGCTTTGGCGGATGACAGTGGCAGCACCAATCTGCACTTCGTAGCCCATTTCAGTGACATGAGCTTGGTCGACATGCTATACGCCAAAGCACCCGCCTCGTTGAACTGCCGTAACTTGGACGGCCAAACACCGCTCTTTGTGGCGTGCTCTGCACGTAACGAGATATTGGTGTCCAAGCTGCTGTCGCTTGGAGCAACGGAGCCGATAGGATCGTCCCAAATACCCACGTGTCCGCTCGTAGCAGCCGTACGAATTGGTTTTTTGGGCGCTATCAGGGTCCTGACCAATGAAGGAGGGATCAAGGCGGTCGGGGGGTGGGTGGCCTTGAACAACGCTTTCGCCAGTGCACTTCCGCCAGGCGAGAAGCCTCCGGATGCTGCTGACGGCGGAACTGGTTAAAATGCGGTTGGCGTTCGCAAGCATTAGTTTCAAGGGCATGCCCCTACTTCACTTTAGTACTTTAATTTCCTATCCCGCCGCGGTGAACATCCTTCTCCATGCCGGGGCGGACGAGACAGCGCGTGACTCGTGTGGACGTTTCCCTGGGAACATGATCGGGATTGACCGCGGTCCGGAGGTCCAGATAGATCGGGAGACGGAGGTTGCCATTAGCAGGATGCTGCAGCGCGGCCCAGCGTACCGAGCTCGATCGTGGACGTGGCCCTGTGGGCAAGAAGCGGATGCCTGTGGTAGCGGTGATTGTAGCGATGATTGTGGCACTGCAGCTGATGCTGCCGACGCGGTCCGCTTGTTTCCGCCAGGCGAGAACCTCGCCCCCGTTATCGGTGTTGAAGTCATGAGGCCGAAAAAAGACAGGGGTAGCAGCAATTTCTTCGTCAGAGTTATCGGCAGGTGAGTGAGTGCTGTATATCGTTTGACACGTAGTCATGCGTGCTACGGTAGAGGTATCGCGTTTTGGCTGAATCGATTTCTGAACGATCGGGCTCCTTAACCCAAATTCGTCGGACTTTCGTTTTTGTTACGAATACGACGTAATGTTTCAGAGTATACTTCGGTCATAATATTTCTCATCCGGCAGCACTTTTATTTTCATTTTTTCGGTGAGGTATGACGCTCCTTAAGCGAGAAGCTCAGAAAAAACATGGTGCCCCTCTATCGTAGCCTGCGTCTAGTAACCCCCGTAAAATCCGAGATCGCTGATCGAAGTGTCACACACCGCTTGCAAAGATGATGTTTGAGGATAACGTTTGCGATATCACAGCTCTTTAAATGAGTATATCACGTTAACTGGTATACGTTATGTACGGTGTGTGTCGATTACCAACGCATCTATATAGATATTCCGATGTATACTTATCGTAGGTGTTTTGTTTGTCGCTGTTTCGTTTGTAGCGTAACACCAGTTTTACGGATGGCAGATTGTTTTGTTTTCACACGGTTAAAAACCCACGGTTAACGTCGCGGTAATGGACAGGAAGCCACAAACACACCCGGTTTTGTTGATATTTGATTTCCCAGCCGGTTTACGGTTTAAGGCCCAAACCGCGGTGTATTTGTTCTGGTAATGGTTATGTTTCCGGAACCGTACCACATCTTCACCCGGGAAGCATCTAAGGTAGTACGGCTTCCCTACCTCTAAGGTAAAATTTACCATGGGCACCTCTGTTTCTTCATATCGAAACTATATATTCATGCCGGGGAGCTTCTAGTCTCCCACTATATACCAAGTCTGCCCTGCTTGCGGTGTACTGTCTGTCAGCACTATTCGTGGTTTTACTGACTTTGGAGAGCTGTACGCGGTCGATTGCCACAAACGCGGGGTTTACAGAAGCGGATGGCAGTGCGCTAGCGGGTGGAGGCATGGGTAGTAGGTGGAGGGCATGTTTCTTGACTCACACTATTTCGAGGTTGTTACGGCCGCCGGGCTGTTGTGGCTTTGGTGGGTGTGTTTCGATTGCGACCGAATTTCAAGGGGTTTGTTCCGATGTGTTTTTCCTTTGAACGCACGCGGTCTGCTGCAAGCACGGCGCTGGCTTGCCGAACGTACCACTCCACAACGAGCAAATAACAAATATATCTTCCGCTTTGGATGATTAGGTCAATCGCAGGTAGGCTGCTATATAGTTACTGGTTTAGTTTTGCTTTTGGCATAATCGCACGACCTGCTGCAAGGTGCGGACTTGATTTGGGATTTGTGTGTGCCTACCTGGGGTGCGGTGGTATGTAATGTCGAATTGGTGCGGTGCTGTGGAAACCGGGGAACCCCGAACCACACTGCCACACTGCATTAAAAACGTTACCGTGACAACATATATCGTTTGAAAGGCCGTTCATGTCTTTCCGATGTTTTGACGGTAGAATGGAGTTGTTCCGTGCGGTATTTCATTTTCCCAGCGCAACGGTGCGGTACACCCCGGAAGTCTGGGATTTATTGGCGTGAGGTCCGGCGCAATAGGGGGTTTGCTTTTGGCTAAATCCTACGTTGTATAGTACGCAAAGGTTCAGTACGAACGCACCGTTGCACACCGCACGGAGAGCAAAACTCGCGCGGTGACACGCATTGATTCGTATAGCCTATCCGACCCAGCCCAAACCCTACTCCCACCCCGAACCCCGACTAACAAGGCCGGTCTCGGTGGCTTTGGCTAGTGCGCAGCACTAGCAGTTGTTTATGTCTTGTTATGGCGGTACCTGGTTACAGTCGGAACCACAGGGGGGTTGTAAAAAAATGAATATACTTGCTGTTTCCAAATACTGTAAGGGTTAAGTTGTGTGGGCTCCTGAAACAGGACGGGTCTCCACACTCGACCCAGGGCGAGCGTTGCTATTGCAACCTAGTGGGATGACCACCCTTGTAACACCACCAATGAAGCTAGTCAGCAATTCACTACATACCTGTAAGCCATGTTAATTCCATCCCGGAATTCGCCTAATGACTACAGGGCCAGAAATCAGTCTAACAATGAAAGCAGCGAATACTACGTGTTGTACGCGGTACCGAACTTGGCGCGCGCACCGTGTCGAGCATGACTCCCGAAGTAAGGTTATTTGGCTAGTTTTTTTCGCGCTCGTAGCTCGACTGCCGTAGGCGTTTGGATCGATCACGTATGTGCCATCTGGGTATAGAGAGCTCTGCTATGCGACTCAGAATCTGGGGAATAACGCGCAGAAAATAGGGCGAGGAGATGGCCGTAGATTACACACATACACTGAAAACATGAATGGTAAAATGCAAGCAATACATGGCCTGTATCGCTCAGTTTGTCGATACTAGTGGGAAACCACCCATCCAGTACCCTCGGCAATACTTTCCTCAGTACCTGGTAGATGTTACATATGGTGTAGTTTATTGTGTCGCAGATGTGTGTACGGCTTCAAATGTCACCGGGCGCGGTGTGCTCGTTGTCGACTACTGTAGTGCCGCCATTCACATCATACAAAGCGTACACAGTACAGGGAGACCAGCAGCCGCAACTAACGCTCTCCCTCCCCTCCAAACTGCTCCCATCACAGGTACTGCGCGAAGGACTAGAAATTACATTCTAGGGACGGAAAATAAAGGTTATTGTGGATCTGGGGGGTCTGCTTCTGCTGCTGCTGCCCGTTGGCCTCCTTATGTAGAGCTGGGCCTTGCATGTTCGGCACATAAACACGCCTGATACTGCTGTTTGTCCAACATCGCGATTTAAGCTTCTCTAGGAATGGTATTGTGGATGGCGGTGAACGACTGCTGCCGGTGGGCGGAGGAACGGCTGTAGGAAACTTGGATACACCAGGTACTACGACGAGTCGTCTTTGGGTGGGATATATATATATATAAGTGTATGGTAGGGGCACCTGGTTGATGAGGTGGTGCATAAGACACAGTTCGAGAATTATCGAGGTTGAAGTCGCATCTAGTAGATACACAATGACACGATGTGCACTAGAGAAGCAAACCATACCGTAAAGTACACAGGTTTATTCTGGATGTGAGCGCCTGGTATGGGTTAACAGGGGAGGGTCACCCGGCGAAAAGAGGAAAAAACATGCCAAGGCCGATCGAGGGAAGGGAAAAAGGCTCAATGTATGCATCCAGCCACCGGCCGGCACAGGAGTCTACATTAATTATTTCAGCCTAATATTTTCACAGACGACACGACTTGGGGATATTGGGATGCGGGCTTCGCCATCACGGGGTGGACCTGCCGCCACTCCCTGGTTAAACAGCTGAGAACCTTATGACACAACGTACACAACTCAAGCACACTTTTTCAAGCTGACATTCGTCGACCCAACGCGGCCTTTACCCACGCCAAGTGACGCATGCTACGGTAGCCTGCATGCAGGTGCACCGTGAATTTTCTGAGGGTGGTATGCTCACTTGAAAACCTATATGTACCTCACGCAAAAAATGATTTTAGAGAGAGAAAAAAGTTCTACCCGTTTGACCAACGAAGCATGCTACGATAGAGGTGCACCATGTTTTTTCTGAGCTCCTCACTTAAGGAGCGCCATACCTCACCGAAAAAAAATATTTTTGAGGAAAATAAAATTGCTGCCGGATGCGAAATCTGATGACTGAAGTGGATTCTGAAACATAATTCGTCACAAAAATGAAAGTCCGACGAATGAATGTGGGTTGAGGAGCCCGATCGTTCAGAAAACGATCCAGCCAAAAAGTGCTATTAATACCTCTCCCGTCGCACGCGTCCATGGTCTTAAGTATAAAATGAAGTATATTGTATGACAAAAACGATTTTTTTAATGGTTTGGGTTAAGGAGCCCCGCCGTACAGAATCAAATAGCCAAAAAGTGCCACCTCTATCGTAGTACGCGTCACGTGCACTGGCCATGTGACAGCGTGCATGTTGTGCAGTATCCAACCAATTCTCCGCCCTGAATACAGCTATTAAGTGACACAATGACCTAATTACTGCGCTATACGAGGGAGGGGAAACAATGGGGATCGCAGTTCTGAAGAAATATGTCGGCATCATGAGTAGCTCGTGTGGTGAATGGCGAACTCGAACGCAGCTTCCACAAAGACTTCGTAATGTCGTTCCGTTACAGCCGCGTGCTATCGAGACGTGAAACGAGTCATCTTTAATAGCCCTTTGGGCCGCACCTCACCTGCCTGCATACATGCCTACAGAAAACAACAAACCGACCTCGTCTCCACATCGACCGTTCCAGTGTTGCCCATGTACGCGGAGACACCGCTGCTAGGCGCGACTGGTCCTTTTGGAGCACCTCGTTTGCTGTCGAAATTTTGAACGGCGAGTGCGCGGTCTTTTCTAACATCTAGGAAGATCCAGCAGGGTTACCAATACGATTGCGCTGAAGGGCATGTGGTACGACTTATTGTATTGCGCTCCGGACACACGTCCCACTCGGGCAGCCCGAGCTGATTTGTGTGTGGTGATATGCTAGACTCACAACCAGTGTTCCCCACGTGGTTTCAGGACGGTGTTGCTCTCGACGTGCACTTCCCAGAGGGGATATTACTGATGGTGATATTCGTTCTTACTATATGGAGAGCAATGCCTTATATGGGTCGCGGATTTTTTTCTGAGCTCCTCGCATGGGGAGCTCAAATATCTCACCCGAATCATGTCCTTCCGGAGGAAATTGTTCGCGCAACCCGACCGAGATTTGTACGCGCTGTATGGGCTAGTCGTGAAACAAACTTTTAAAAAGCAACACGATCATTATCCCCGGTAGCCATGTAGCTGACGCGTGCTACGATAGAGGTATCATTATTTAGCCGAGACGTTGCCTGGATGGTCGGGCTCCTTAACCCAACACTATCGGAGTTTCATTCTTTCGTTTGCACTTTTTTCCCCACTATACTTAGGGCATGGCATGGTTCGTTGGGTGTAGCACTTTCCGTTTCTACTGAAATCAGTTTTATACTTGGTGTTAGTATAGAGCTCCTCGAGTGAGGAGTTCATCAAATTTACTGCATGCAGGTGCACCTCTATCATAGCATGCGTCGGCTACTCACTTGAGGAGCTCAACTAGCCAGAAACATTGGAACCAAAACGGGCAACCCATTCCTTGGGACGAGGCCTCGAATAGAATCTCGTGTTTACACCATTTTCGCCGGCATGGGGCACGTTGATACCGTGCCGGGAGGTGCCGACATCGAGAGATAAACGATTTTGGCCGGTGATCGCCAACTCTTCCGACCAAACCGAAGAAACAATGAAACACCAGGACTGATGCGACCAAGGATATGGCGGTTTTGCCAAACTTAACAAGTAACGCCATCTCCACCGAAGCCGCCACCAACTATATTCGGTGTGATGTTGTGCGATACACTCATGGATGTCGTGGATTACTTGTACACGTTAAACTAAATTACGGACTTGATTGCTTTTGTATTACAGCACGTGGACCGAAACTACGACAACAGCAGTACTACAGTACCACAGTAGGAAAAGGACCATCATGCTGCACGCGTGTAGCACAACTCGTTCAGTCGCTATCCGGACACATTATCTACATGGTCGGGCTTGGGATGCTTCGTATGTGCGATGACGTACTCGTCACTGTTTTTTATACGTTCTCGCGACGGTCGCCCAAGTATAAGCCCAAAGGCGTCAGCCGGCGTTGGGCCTTGCGCGTGATACTTCACCAGCCCACGAGCGAGAGTCCGAACCTAGCATATTCAACTCTGCGGCTGCGCAGACTCGGAACGATGTTCTAGCGACAAGCAACTACCCGCGACGCTGATTGGGCGTCCACACCACCATTGTGTTGGCTCGGACACTGAACAATGACGATTCCCGCTTTATCCACGGCGACTAACGCAACGCGTGACTCGGTGTTAAACCATGCTACGCATACCTAACCAACTCCACTTTCGAAAATAATACCGGAGCCCTGCTATCTCCTGGAAGCACAAGCGACCTTAGTCGTTCGCCGACATTCACCAAACCCACCCCATGAAACAAACAATCGCGGCCTGAAACGAAAGTGGTCACGCGTTTATCGCTTCTTGCTCTTCGTGCCAAAATAACGAGATCGAGCTCCCCAGATGCAGAGCCGAACCGTCAGCTGCCGCAACCCCGACATCGATCGTATACTGTCTTGTGCGCAACCATTCATTGATGGCTAGTCCTTCGCGCAATACCTGTGATGGCAGAAGGGGGTGCGGGAGGGACACAACTGTTGCTGCTGGTATCGACGTGGTACGTCTGATTTGGTATGATGTCTATGCTGTCGACAGCGAGTATCTCGAGACTCTGGATAATTCTCAAGCCGCATATAGCTGGAACAACGGCGAGCTGCACGTAGATGTTAAACGAGCGAGTCAACTAAATACTCAGTACCGTAAGACCTCGGGCGGATATTCGTCCACTACTGTATTGACACTGCTGCTACACTTCGTGCTATGATATCATGTTCGGCGTGTGTGGATCTTTAACTTTCCAATTGGCTGTGTCAAATACAATGTCCGCAGTCATGCTCCTTGTCCTCCTCCCGTTGCTTTATATACACCCCACATCTGGTGTCTCAGAGAGCGCAGGTATCTGCTTGTCCCCTCTCCGGTACGGTACGCGCTCGACAGAAACTGAGCGGCCGCATCATCCGACTGCTGTGCACGCTAGACATGAACTGACAGGATATTAAAATAGTGGATCGTACTTGGTTCCGTGCACGCAATTCCCTTGACTTTGAACGAACTGTTTTACCAATTGGTTACGAAACGATGACACACACGAAGTTACTGAGAGAGTACCAGATACATCCCAGGAATACTTGCTGACACGTACGGTTGCACCATGGACCAGCAAACGCCAGGTAAAGAGAAGCACTCCTTGACATTTAAAAGCAGTCTACGTCACCGTGCCCGGCCCTGACAATAGTCGTGACAGGTCGCGGTCGGGTTTGGCGTTGGGGTTCGGGCTGGGTGAGGTTGGCCAAACATTTCCAGGGTTTCCATGGTGCGGCCTTGTTCGTACGGTGCGGTTTGACCGAATCGAACCGCGTTGTAGGACTCAGAAAACGATATATCCCCACCGCTCCGCGACGAAAGTAAAGCAACGCTGAAGCCTAAACTGCATCGCACCGTGGGATTTCTACCTTGACGCACAGCAATGTATCAACATCTCGAGAAAACCCCGAACCACATCGCACCGTATATTCTCGGCAGGACGAGGTATTAATTCAGTATTTTCGCTTACAACTCTTGAAATACGTCCAACACATCGATACCACGCTCTGTTCGTGATGGCCAGAGGTAAGATAATAGAGCGTCGTCAACTAAACACCATGTACATTCGTACAATCTAGGTTTAAATGGGTGATTACCACAACGCCATCCGAAAGCATTGCCAAGAACGGTTCGAGTCTTCGACGTGGACAACACCATTCATTCATTTTGAAAATTAGAGTTCACCTGCTGGTCGAACATTTATCCGCTGATGGCTAAGCGACTGGCGACAGGCATACTTGCCCCTTCCCTGTATGTTTCTGAAGCGAGTATTCCTGACCATAACAAGTATACTAATGACGTGTGACACATCCGATTTTCTGACCAAACCGATATCTCTGTCAATTGTTTTTTTTTCTTCTTGTTTTTTCGGAAAAGCATGGCTGTGCCCTGGAAACTTCTTGGAGCCTGTCGGAATATATAGTCATGCGCACACATGTCTTGGAAAAGAGCGCGAACCCTTTCCGGGTATGACGAAACACGGTTTTTGCGGTATACCGTATATTGGCCCTTCGAAGGCGAAAACTAATTAATTTATTCAGTTAGAAGTATGAAATAGACGCGTGCTACGATAGACGTAGGGTTTTTCGGCTGACTATGTTTCCAAATGACAGGGCCCCTTAGCCCAAAGTCGTCCGAATTTCATTGTTTTGTTGCAAGATTTTTCATTTTATACTGAAGGCAATGGGATTGTGCATCGTGCAGCACTTTTATTTTCCTAAAAAACTGTTTTTGGGTGAGGTATAGAGCTCCTCAAGTGACCACCCTTATAAGGCAAAACCATCGTGCACCTGTATGCAGGCTACCGTAGCATGCGTCAATAACTAAACGAAATGGCGTTGTAACGTAGGCTTTGGCGATTGGGCCAAACGGGGGCCGGGTTTCGGACGCGTGGTACCCTAGACCTAGCTAGCACTTTTAATCCGGAATGGTTCCTAAATGGTCGGTCTCCTTAACCCAAAACCGTCGGATTTGTTTTAGTATTGCGTTTCAATATTGTTCAGTGTATACTTCGACCATGGGGCTGTTCATCGGGTAGCACTTTTACTTTCCTCCAACATCTGTTTTTGACTTGCTATTAGTATAGAGTTACTCGGACGAAGATCCTCCGAAAAATCATGGTGCATGTGAACGACGAGATGGTACGTCTTCCTGAAGACAAGTCGTTGGTTTTTGAAGCAACCACACCTTCTATAGGTACAAAACTGCACCTGTGTCCCGGAGAGGTCCTGGTTCACCCGTGCTGCAAAAGGGGTATACCTTCTCGAATAAAATCGTTTCTGAGTGACGGGGCTCGTTTACTCAAAATCTTCGGAACAGGTCATCCTCGTTTCTGCAAATACGATTTCGCGTACCGCTCTGTCCGGAAATGTAAGTACCGTTTGAATGTATAGTAATGTCTAAGAGGGTTTTTTTCTTCGGTACAGATTAGAGCTTATGTGGTATCCAGGCCGAGGGATTGCTCATTGGGGTGAACGTTTACGTTTTCTTGAAAACGGTTTTTAGGGCGAGGTATGGTCGCATGCAGCGGTAGTCGAGGTTCCCCATGTGTTTTGTTAAAGTGGTTCGCTTGAGATGCCTGCTACGATATAGGTGCACCTGCATACAGGACATTTTCTGAGCTCTCCGCTTGAGGAGTTCTGTACCTCGCCGGGAAAATATTTTTGGACGAAAGTTAAAGTGCTCTACCCGATGTCCAATCTCGTGACCAAACCATACTCGGAAACAAAACGAATATCATGACTAATCTATACTCGAAAACCTATATATATATATATATATATTACCACACAAGACTAAAACGTCCGACGAGTTTGGGCTAAGGAGCCCGATGTTTCAGAAAACGCTTCAGTCAAAAAGCGATACCTCTATTATGGCAGCAGGCGTCTTGAGGAGCTCTATACCTCATACCCTAAACAACGAATTTGCGAGAAAAATTTAAAAGTGCTACTCGTACGCGATTGAAGAATCCAATGGCCTTGCGGAACTTTGCAACAAAAACTGGTTCAACGCAAGAATTTCATCTTGACGAGTTTGGGTTAAGGAGCCCGACCCGTCAGGAAATGTTTGAGCCCACGCGTGCCACCTGTCTCCTAGCATGCGTATTTACTATTGACTTACTATTAGTGTAACACTCCTTAAGTGAGGAACCTCAGAAACAAAATAGAAAACAATCTTGGTGCACCAGTACCTTAGCGTGTGTCGTTTGTGGCTTTTAGTGTAATCTTCAGATCAACCATAGGATCCTGCAAGATATATATGCATTGCATATCGTTCCCGCCGTATACAAAACGCGAGAAACCACAAAAGATAGTTCAGCCACAACGGGAACGTTCCGAAGCGTCCTATTGATCGCCACGGCGACAACTATGTGCGCTTCGAAAGTGTGATATACAGCCCCCTCTGAAATCTTCATGTGGCGAAAGTACGAATCTGGACTTAGTGTTCGCATACGGTGTATTACGTGTAAACGTGAAATATATGCCATAGCGCTCACCTGCCGATACACCTGGCAAATGACTTGCTTCTGCTGCTGTATTCTTTTGGCTTGAAGATTCGCACGCCGATGACGGGGGGGATTTTCACGGCTTCGGGAGACTGAACGACAGCAGCACCACCACCAGCGCCATAGTCACCATCACCGGTATCGCAGGCATCTGTTGCTTCATCGGAGGGCCACATCCACGACCGAGCTCGGTACGCTGGGCCGCGCTGCAGCATCCTGTTAATAGCGACTGCCTCCCCCTGATCCATCTTAACCTCCTGACCGAGATACGCTCCGATGACCTCTCGAGATGCAACCCCGTCAAGGTTACGCGCCGCTTCTTCCGCCCCCGCCTCGAGGAGAACACTCACTGCGGCAGGATAGCAGAAGCCAGACGCGTAGTGAAGCTGGTGGTTGCCCTTGAAATCGATGTTAGCCCACTTCGACCGCTCGTTTTCTCCGTCCACCATAAGTAAGAAATACACCTGTAGTTGGTGTGCCCGCCCGAGGATCTGTAAATGTGTGTACCTGCCGTGCAAGCTTGAGCTTGCTGTACATATGATACGTTCAACAAAAAACAACTCAGACAGATCATGTCTGCACCAAATAGACAGATAGATCCTGGAGCTGTAGAATCTGTGGGATCTAGATCACATTTCACTCTGCACTATGTAAATCTTATACACATTTTGGCCTGGGGGGGGTGAATACGATCTATAAAATATTTCGCAAATCTTTGCCTGGGTGAGATCTGTACGATCTACATATTATGCACTGCTTTTCCACATCAACCAAAAAGGATCTAGATCATGTAGATCATGATCTGTCGGAGGTGTGCAACATTCAAAATCGTACGAACTCGTATCATACGAGAGTACGAACTTGGTGCTCACCGTTCTCACCATCAACGAAGAGGTCATCCATGTACGGGCTCGTACTCCTATTGTTGGCCAAGTCCACAGCAGCGAGCGCTTGAGCAATATTCTGTGTATTCTTCTCCTTCGTCATGCGTGGGATGCCCCTCACGCTTCACGCAAACCGCAACATCGAAGCCGTCCACCGAGAGTAGGGCTTGGAAGCCAGGCGACGGAGAGCTCTGTTTCGCGCTGCTATGCAGCGAACAGAAACGTCGTCCGGAGGCGAGCTAGCACGCACTTCAAGCTCCACAGCCGGCGTTACTCCTACGTGCGTTGGGGTGCAACGGCCGGGCGACTTCTTGGCGGGCTTCGTCGACAAGTCCGGTTCACTCAGCCAAGAGGGATCTAACGGGGGTGGCGGGGGCAGGTTCCGGAGAGCACTCGATCTCAAATCAGGGTCAGATTCGTCTGATGACAAGGAGCCTGCATCACACTTGCCTTGTACAACTTCGCAGCTGTTACTGTTGCTACTGCTGCTGCTGCTGTCGTCCCGGGGCTCCATGCTTCCAGAACCATTGCTCGAAGAACCTCCCTGATCTTTCGCGGCTAACCCCCCCCCCTCAGTTCGCTGGGCCATCGAAGAGATGGTGCTGCTGTGAGTGGTGCTGCCTGTTGCCTCGACCTCGCTTGCAGCCACATTTCCGCGCGTTTTCAACCCTGAAAACCCAGGCATCAACTTGCGCACTGGGGCCGCCCTCGGCCTGCTATTGCTGTTGTCCATGCTATCGCCGGATTGCAGGAACCTACTTGGCTTGGGTGCTTTCCTTTGCACCCTTACGGGTTGTTCGCTCATGCTTGCTCTGTGGCGACGCTGTGGCTGCGAGTGTGGTGTTGTATATTTCAGAAAAACATGGAAAAAAAGGGCAAAACAGCCCCGGCCTCGATAATAATGCCCACGTTTTTTCATGGAAATCCGGGGAAGAAATATTGGAAATATTGGAAATATCTGACTCCGATAAGAACGGCCCTTACCTTCGACCCCATTGGTGTAGCGGCTGAGGGACGGCAACTTATGAGATGAGGGTAACAACAAGTGCCGCATCGACAGCATGATGGATATAAGAAGAGAAGAACCACCGGGCAAATATTTGGGAAAGTGCGAAAATGTATCGAATACGCACTCCAACCACCGTATCTCAATGTATACTCCATACTCCGACTTATGATACCCCGCCCACGACCGGCATTCGACCTAATTCCAACTCCCAGCATGCAGTATGATATATATATGTACGTATGCTTCGTCTCGCTTAGTCTATGGTTATTTGTCACTAAACAGGCAGTAGCCATACGTTTGCCCGCGCAGGCGAACTTCTCAGAAGTGCACGCATAACATGATGCTATCTCTAATGAGGTAGCATTTTGTCACGAAGCTGTAAGGCATTCGTTCCCGACGGTGAGCATATTTTGGCTTTGGCTAACGGCGGCCACCACCACGACCCGGAACTCTAACCCTAACCCTAACCTTAACCCTAATCCTAGTGAGAGGCATGCCTGGTTGGTGTGCCACCTGGTCGTTGTGCTTGAGAAGTCTGTATTTCCAGTGCGGGCACATCTACGGAAGTTCGCCTGCGCGGGAAGATTTACGCGAGCTCCAGAACAAGCTCCAATAATTCTCGATGATTTGTTTTTGCGCCGGTAGTGCCGCTAGTGGCGCGTGCATACTGTACTGTATGCACCTCCTGGTTTTTAAAGTATATACGAAGTATATACAATACTTACACAGATGTTCCGAATATACTCGATACTCCGAGTACTCGGAGAATCGAGTATTTTTCGCACTCCGAGTACTGAGAGTATTATAGTACTGGTGGCCTACTCGTATATACTCGGAGTGCTTGGAGTATGAGCAGTACTGCAGGTCCAAATACTCCGAGTACTGGGAGTATGAGCAGTACTTATACTCGAGTACAAGCAGAACTCGGAGTAACAATATCTACATTACTCGTAGTACTCCGAGTATCGAGAGTATTGAACACCGAAATACTGCGAGTACACAAAGTACCTGAAGTATTGTTTCTTGACAATACTCTAATTATACTTCCAGGTAATGGGAGCATCTGTGATTGTTATTAGTTTATAAACGCCAGTCACACGCTCTCAGAACCTGGGAGGAATGACGGCCGAGTCTTTACAATGATGCAAAGATGCTCCTAACGTACTTCACACTCCGAGTATACTCCGAGCATCGAGTAAATTTCGTGCTGTGAGTACTTAGAGTATTAGAGTTCTGGCGGCCTGAATACTCGGAGAACTTGGAGTATGAGCAGTACTGAAGTCCCAAATACTCGGAGTACAGGGAGTAACAGCAGAATCGGACCCCGAAATACTCCAAGTACAAGCAGTACCGAGAGCTTTCATACCCGAAATAGTCCGAGTACGAGCAGTATCCCGGGGTATCGAACCCCGAAATACTCCGAGTACACGAGGTGGCAGAAGTATTATATCTCCAATAACACTCTCCAAGGTACTCGGAGCATCTGTCTAATACTGTTGTTCATGGCTAAAAACACCTGTTTAAATACGGTCTTCCCATGCGCCTCGTATAACATTATAGGAGCGTTGGTAGTCGATGCGAGAGTCGACGAGAGAAAGAAAGCTCTAAAGTCTTCCTGCGATACAAATTCAAGGAAGACCCGTACGCCCGTAGGAAAGAGGAGGGAAAAACTCCTACTTTTTGACCCCGGATCTGATTCACGACTATCAATATATAGGAAGGAGAGCCGCTCGCCCCGGTAGGCTAGCAGGTAACCACGAAGCGTGTGGAAGTCGAGATCGGGAGGTCGAGCTCCCCCGAGTGCATGCTCGTAGGGACGTTTTCTCGCAAAAAAAAAAAAAAAAAACTGATCTTGACCACGTAGCGGAAAGCGCGAGAGCGTGAGTTGGCAAAATTCGATGACAATCGACGAGCTTTGGGAAGGCTGAACCCTCTGCGCGACCAAAACCAAGGCAAGAACCGCGTAGTGGCGGAGGAGGGAGAGGAGCCTACTTCGTGACCCCGGATCTGAGTTACGACAGGGGAGGGAGAAAGACGGAAGAGCGAAGATAATAAATGAGATGGAAAACAAAAAAAGGAGAAAGAAGGACGAAGATATTGAATGGGATGGGAAGAAAAATAATTCGTGTATAAAATATTACTCGTAGATATTTACGCGCCACCAGTGGCGCATGCAATAATTTCGAATAACTCTGGAGCGTGTGTTTTCTTTACAATAAACACATTTTTTCTACCCAACTCCATCCATGGTCCCCGTATCGGTTTTGTAGCAGAGACGGGAACTTGTTATTATCATCGCCTTGTGAACGATGTTTCTCTTTTCCTCTCTCGTGTCTTCGTGTTTGCCTTTTTTCTGGATCCTCCCTTTTTTACCGCCCGATGCCGGTGTCTTCCTCTTTTTTCGTGTTGCCTCGCCCGTGCAGTAGTTATCTGTTCCTCTTGAGCGGGTCTGCTTTTCTTCTAGGGGCGCTTCTGTCTTCCTGCGTTATTTGTATTCTGTTTCATTTCAGAAATATTTTTTAATGTCTTTTCGTTCTTATTTTTTGGTCGGCTCGTGTCGTTGTGTTCTCGTACCCGGTACGTTAGCGTCTCACTTGCTTACTCATTCATTTGCGTTTATTTTGTTTTGTTTTTTTCTCTGTTTCAGTCTGTCTCCACATAATTTGTATCTCTCTAGGATTAGGAATCAGGACAGGCACTGGGTGTACTGGTGTGGTTGAGTAGAAATAAGGGGTTTCATGTTAAGACTTAAGACAACACACACACGTATGGTGGAATCAATTGCAAACCTGAAATTGGGCTATTCAATAAATAATGAAAGGCCGACGAGCATCGATTATATGCTCTTCTATAAGGGGTCGTGTGGGTGCCGGTGGGAGTGTATCCCTGCACACGAACGAACAGACACAAACGAACAAAAAACAGTTCTGAAAACTGCCACAGCGTGCCTTTATTTACCCGATTGCTTAATATTGAGGTTTGTGCGTCCCTCGTCTGTTCGCTTTGCTTTTGGCGTGCGACGCGTACACCAAACCGATTCAGACGCGCGCGCGGGACTGATAGACGCCCGCTATTTATGCTTAACGTCTCGTACTGTTCGTGTCGAAAGCGGTGCAGAGATCACAGAGCCAGGCCATAGTGACTGCCCTAGCTAACTCTTACCAGTCAGTGGCAATTATCACTGGGATTTTATATTCAATCTCCGTGCTCTCTCTCAAGCACCAAGTCTAAATTTGCACATGCAACAAAACAAGCAACCCGCACCACGAGCAAAC
Source organism: Saccharina japonica (assembly GCA_008828725.1). Taxonomy (NCBI): domain Eukaryota; class Phaeophyceae; order Laminariales; family Laminariaceae; genus Saccharina; species Saccharina japonica. The sequence goes on along the minus strand of MEHQ01000660.1, from coordinate 674,238 downwards.
GCTATACCACCACCACCACCACCACCACCACCACCACCACCACCACCGCCACCCCCGCGCCACCAGCCGAAGGAGCACCGGAAGCTGTTGTTGCTCGTAGTAGCTGTTGAGCGTTGGTGGGGTCTTGTTCCCGTGGTCTGGTGATGGTGTGGTCGGGTGCTTGCTCTGTGGTGGCGATGATGGCTCAAGAAGAGAGAGCTTTTTGGACCCAGAAAACCAATTCCACCACCTCATCACAACCACCCCCACCACCACCCCCACCACAACCACCCCTCCCCACCACCACCCCCACCACCATCCACCAAGAGCAGCAGAAGCTTATACTGCTCATGGCGGCTGGTGTTTGTGGTGGTGTAGTGGTCTCTGTGTGTTCGTTGGCTGTGAGCTTCGTGTTACTCTGTGCCCGTGAGCGATGATCGATGACGGATGGTACGCCAGAAACCGATATTATTTCGTTTTCTGGAGAGCACCAGAGCTTGTGCAAATCGAGCAGAAGAGCCCGGGTTCGCGTCGTGACGACAAGCGAGAGCATGATGACAGAAGCGGACTCTGGCGGGAACAAGCGTGTAGAGGGCAGGCAGTAAAGACGTTGGTCGCGGGTGTGGCGTGTTACCATCGCTTCCTCTAGGAGTGTATACCGTTGCACAAAGTAGGTTAAAGGGGAAAAACCGAACGAATGCGAACGACGTGGAAAGCTTTTTGGGCGAAAATGTAAAGATCATCACATATCGGTACTAATATCCCAACGGTCTCTAAATTTCCGTCCAAAGTTCCTTAGTAAACTAATCAGATCGCAACACTGTTCGCCGTGTCGAAGAGTCACCGAACGCGCGTAGTTAGCGTGCCCATCTCACGCGACCAAGGGCGGCGGGCCTCTCAGAGACAGAAAGGACGGAGACCTTTGGCGCTATTTGGATTTAGGCGTATCGGCAGAGGGAGAACAATCGGGAAAACGAGGCTATCGAGAGAGAGGCTTTCGAACCAATTGGTTTCTTGTTCAGCGGATTCGTCGCGATGACGTACGTATGTATGATGCCATATTACACGGATGACACGCCCATAAACATTGGAGAGACCTCGGTGTCTTTTTTCGCGGGGCGGCGGCTGCGATCAACGTCAGCTGGGACGAGCGCTCAGGACAGGTAGATAAGTTGCTACCAACGGGGATGCTGAGACAGGGCACACGGTCCTTTCGATCCTGATGGGTAGCCACATGGGTTCAAGCTGTACGTGCTTTTCGCCGGAACTGCTCTGCCGTTTTCCAGTGGACCTGTCAGAAATCGATAATTCATTTTTTAACTGGGGCTCCGGCATAGCATTTTGCATGTCTCTAACGGGGGTATATTTCATGTTTTTGATAGAACGGAAATGTGCTTTCTTCACTTTTTCTGTTGCGTTTTGCTGTTGTTTGTGTTCGTGTCGAAGTCTTTATCGCAGTTGCGGTTGTAAATCTCTCCAGATACAGAGTAAACACGCACCAGTTTCAAAACAAAAAAACACGATAATTTCACAACGTAAAGTCCCACACTAACTTTTTGATTAAAAATCCGAAAAAACATGACCAAAACAAAAGGAGAGATGATTACCCAAAGATCAACGCATCCAAATCGAAATTCCCGCAAAACGGAGCGAGTTCGTAGCCGATCCCAAGCTAATTTCAAGATAGCCTTTCTTTAATATTTTCAAGTTGAAAATACGCTCGAAGAAACCTTTGCGAACCTCGCCTCAGATTCGAGAAACAGTTCAAACTAGCGAGATCGCCGCCCCCACACCAATTTCAATTCAAGGGTTATATAGCCTTGCTACATTAGCTGCACAGCAGCTGTAGCTCTGTAGTTGGGGCATATGCAGGTACGTGCATACGTCGTATTCTATAATACCATACAACCAATAGGTAAAACAACAAGATATATACGAAGTACGAGTACATGCGTCTTTTTTTGTATAGCAGCTGCTGCTACGTATAGCAGGTGTATGCTCGCAGTGATGGGTAAAACCAGTTGTGCAATCAGTTATACTATGTGTGTCGGATACTATTGATACGTAGGATATATGTATGCACTGACATGAAGTACCCTAAAAGCGTGCTAGTCAAGAAATTATGTTCCCGTTTTAGTGAGTCAGGTAATGGGTATTGGGCTGAAAAAAAGGGGAAAATAACTGGATCCTTGAATATTTTCACTACAAGTACGAAAACTAGTTTTTCCCACGAAGAATTCACGCCTTCCTTGTGCAACTCCTAACCCTATGTTCAAGTGTTTATTTTCTCCCCCTGGTACCTCTGGTATCCCTGTTTACCCCCGAAATTGTGGTCGAGAGTAGACGGGTACCTTGGGTTTTATCGGATGGGCGTACTGCACTCACCACAAGGTCCCGGGTACCAGTATCGTATTGGTAGCGAATCGTACCGAGGTCTCGGGGTGCCGATATTTATTGAAAACGTACCCAAGATCACTTGACACAGGTAGTACAAAATGCATGCATGTTATGTACCCGATGCTGAAATATGATGTGCCTGGATTGAGCGACTGAATACCCGATACGTTACGAGTATTACACCTGAAAACGTAAACATATTTGTTGTCCAACTCTACAACTGGAACCACATCTACTCCCCGTTTGTTTCCCCTTAGGACATTCCGTGTGTCTGCCCTACAGTAGCTTCAAACTTTTCCAATGATACATCATTTGGCAAGGCATGCATGAGCTCCTTGGTGCACACCCGTGAGTGTGCCAAAGCGACAGGCGTTTCCGCGCCCTCCCGCAGTGCGGAACTCGTCGCAGAAATCTGACTATGTGGCTCTAGGCGCTTGGAAAAGCTGTTTCTATTACTGTCGTAGCCATTTGTTTTGTAGTCCTGTTCACGCTTCTTCGAGCTCGGTGTACGACATAAAACCAGATACAAGAAACAGCTCGTGCTCGCTCTACGTACGTAAAGCATAAGCAAAATACTTGACTAGAGCAGTGAGAGAAACCGCATATTCCAGCGCCTGGAACCATGTTTTCAAACTTGAGCGACGAGGTCCGCATCGAAGGAGGGCACGAAACTCGCTGTCGTTTAAAAAATCTCACGCAAGTGCACCAAGGAACTCATGCCTGCCTTGAAACAGTCTTACTTGATGGGGAAGTTCGGAGCTACTGTATGGCAAAACTCCGGGGTGTCCCACACAAATAATATAGACAGGTAGAGGTGGTTCCACTGTCTTTTCATCGAGAGAAATGGTGAGAAACAAAATGGCGGGGATTTCAACACAGGTGCATCGAGACTGCACCGAACAAATGCCGCCACTCCTGGTAGTGTGGTAGAGGATATACCGGGACCCGGATACGCTATGATGGGCGTACCGAACTTAACAAAGTGTTGCATAGTGCAGGTAGTGAAGCAGGAACGCACTTTCCGAAGTGTTGGGTATCGGCATCGGGGCCGTAACGAGCAGATGCCGGTACCGCCGGTATTGTGGTCTTGTGTATACCGATACCAGGGGTAAAGTCAGGAGTGCACACTGAACGTAGATACGTGCTACCATAAAGATAGGACTTCCGGGCAAAGTTTGTTTCTTCACGACGGGGCTACTTTACCCCATAATCGTCGAAACGTCAAAATATGTTTTGTTTTGTGCCCCGGCATTGAGATTGCTCGTCGGCGTGCACGTTTTCAGTTTTTAAAAATTTAGCTTTTCAGGCGGGTCAATGGTTAGGGTGTAGAGCTCTTGAAATATATATGATCAAGTGAGGACCCTCAAAAACAATTTGGTGCACCTCGACCGTCGCACGTGTCCTTGCCCAAGTGTGCGGGACCGGTAAAGGACAGAGCTTGACAAAGTGTTGGGTATCGGTATTTAAAAAAACAGAACCTACCGAAGTATAGGGTGAACCATGGAATCGAGGTCGTATTGAACGTATCGAGGTGTCGGGCAACGGTACTTCCCGAACAAATACCCCCGGTATACGTAGGCACGTATCCTACCGAACGTACCAGGTAGAAAATTAGATCGGGCGGACGATACTTTGGGGAGCCGCTATTTGTTCCATCTTCTGACCTACCGCCCACCTCTGAAACACATTTTTGATAGATGACTGGTATCTCGACACCGCCAACCGACGAGGCGGCCAGATTATGTAAGGCCATCAAAGATGGTAACATTGGTGAAGTCGAGGCTGCCCGTCAAGCTGGAGCGGACCTCAATGAAGAATACGCGCCCAGCGACCGCCACCAATGGCAGTCATGTGGTCATCGTCAAATTGTTGTAGGAGAAGGGAGCAGATTCCGACACACCTGTGACTTTCCACCGGACCGCTGGTAAACCAATGCTCGGTGTGAGGCCCCTGCATATAGCGGCCATAAACGAGAACTTTGAAATCCTTCCCTTACTGCTGCAGCGACCCCGCGCCGATCCCCACGTCACCCACAATGAAGGCCGCACCCCACTCATGATGACGTGCTCATTCCCATTCGTCAGCGTGGAGGTGGCAAGATTGCTCCTCGAGGCAGGTGCTGACCCATTTTTGTCGCCAAACAATGGGATTACCCCTTTGCATATGGTTGCCCTAAACGGTAACAACATGGCTCTGGTCGACACGCTGTACAGCAACGCACCTGATGCGGTGAACCGCTGCACTCCCAACGGCATTTCACCCTTATTCGTGGCGTGCGTTGAAGGCAACGAGAACATGGCGTCCAAGCTTCTGTCGCTAGGGGCAACGGAGCCCGTAGTCTTTGACGCAGACAAGCCGTCTCTTCTTGAAGGAATCGCGGAGAGAGGTTTTGAGGGTCTCGTGCGTGTCCTGATCAACGAAGGGGGGATACCGGCGGTCGGAGGCGTACCGGCTTTGGTCAAGGCGTCCGTTGCTGCTATACGATGCCGTAGGCTGGTAATACTCCGGTTGCTGCTCACGGCAGAAGAATACATACGAGAGCGGTCGGATTTGGGTAACAGCAACAAGGGCCGCATAAACCTGTATATTTTGGCGTTGCCTTCTGCTATCCCGCCGCGGCCAGCATTCTCCTTGAGGCGGGGGAATACGAGGCGGAATATCATTCCAACAAGATTGCCTTTCGAGACAGCATCGGTTTGCTCAATTCGGCGTCTCGTACTAATTGGGGAGGGGCAGTCGCTATTCGCAGGATGCTGCAGCGCGGTCCAGCGTACCGAGCACGGTCTTTGGCGTGGCCGTCAGCTGACAAAGCGGACGCATGTAGCAACGGTGGTAGGCTCGGTACTGCTGTCACTGCCGCTGCGACCGTCCTCTTTTCCCCCCCACCGGTAAACCTCCGCCTCAAAGGTGGTGCGTACATCTTCAGGTCGATGGGGGACAGGTGTAGCAAGCCTTTCATCAACCAAATCTGCAGGTGAGGTTTATCGTACACCTTTCTGGGCGAGAACGCATGTTACGGTAGAGGTGCACCTGCATACAGGCCATTTGTTCTGAAGGTCGTCACTTGAGAAGCTCTGTACCTCGCCCAAATACCGATTTCGGAGGAAATATAAACTGCTAACCGATGAGCAATCCCGACGCCTAAGTATACACTGAACAACATTGCGACACAAAAATGAAATTCTGACGAGTTTGGGTTAAGGAACCCCGTCGTTCAGAAACCGCTTCAGCCAAAAAAAGGTATACCTTTACCTCTATATTGTAGCATGCGTCCGAGTGCGTTTTGTATTTTGCGTTATATGTATTCGCACAACATGTGTTTGTCGCCAAATGTGGGTACACCGATGCCTTTTTAATCATTGCAGGGTGAATTACTCGCACATCTTCCACAAGAGAGGAAGGGCTTCGTGGCCCTCTGTTTGATTAGGCACCGCCCGACTGGTTGGCGCCCGATCGTGCCGATTTGTTTTGGCTGAACAATTACTGGTACACCTCTTGCGTGTCTGTCAGGTTGGGCTTCAATAGTTTTCAGCTTCAATTGTACATGAGCGTGGCTGCCCTGAACTCATTTCTGGGGTAAACACATATTAGTACGGTCGAAGGGGAGTCGGGAGCTTTGTCCATGTAACCGTACGTAGCTGTCCACCAAACACACGAATATACTCGTGATATATGTATTTCGCGTGGGGGGGTCGTTGTATTGTTCTACACGTATATGTCGAAATCATGGACACCGGAACTAGTTGACCCATCAACATTATATCGTGCAGCTCGGGGGTTGTTTTGCAAACCGACGCGACAACACGGAATTTGCTTGATCTAGTGTCGAGTGTGGTCATGGCACTACTGTACAGCAGGAGTGTTAAGATTCAACCAAAACACGGATTAAATTAAATTTCCCCTTTACGTTTGTGGTTTCCATGAAATGTTGATCCTATTTACCGTGGTACTTTCCGGGGTGTGGTGGATCGAACACAAGTTAGCTGTACCCCGAAGTTAAGGACAGCTAGGGATGACAGCTCAACGACCGGTGGGTGGGACATGCAGTTCGACGGTGACGTGTGGGGTGTGTGGTGATCCGCGGACCCGAACTTGGGTACTCGGATATATAAAACCACAGTAGTGAAATACCATACATCGTTTATTGATAGTTTTGTTCGTTTTTCGTGAACCCACAGCAACAAACACGTTGGCGGCGGTCAGGGATATCTTGCTGCGCGAGTGCTTAGTGATATTTACACGAAATATAGCCACTCCTGTCGATGCTGAAAACTCGTCCAGAAACCTCACCCGAAACTGCTCGGTCTCGGTATCGTTTCCCCCCAAACTCAGTAACCGTAAACTTGAGATAGTTGAGGGTCGGATTTCAGATTGTCTTCTCAATCGAAAAAACAGTTCGACGATAGCGAAAACGATCGGCCTCCTTAACCCAAATTCGTCGGACTTTCATTTATGTGACAAATCATGTTTTAGAGTATACTTCGGTCAGGATATGTCTCATCCGGCAGCACTTTTATTTTCCCCCAAAAAACATTTTTCGATGAGGTATATGACGCTGCTTAAGTGAGGATCTCATACAAAACATGGTGGACCTCTATCGTAGCATGCGTCCACCATTAATGTAACCCCCTTATGTGCATGCTTTCGGCTCGGTCTATCTACCTATTTCTGCATTAATGCCGGAGTAGTGTTTAATCTTACTTCTTAATCAGCCTCCCGGCTCCTTCTCCACGCCATCGGTGTGGGCTTGGAACCCCTATATTATATAGGTTGAGTTGGCGTCGGTTGGCAACGACACTGTAAAACATGTCGCTCACTACATAAGCTAGTCCACCAGGGTACCGTGTTTGTTTTGTGTTTTGGGGGTCGATCACAGCTGGCGGTAAAGTTGGAGAATTTGTATGGGGTGGGCATCCTTTGCTCCGCACTACAAGTGGACCGATCGTATCACGTAGTTTTGATGGTAGGGCACCCACGAGGCAGTCACATAGTACTCTCAGTCCTGTCTCTGGAAGTGTTTCACACCATACATCCAATGAACTCATTGGAGCTGTCACCCGTGTGCAAGTTCACCTCATAAGCGGTCCTTAGTAGGATGCAGCTCACCCTTCATGCCGCACGACTACCACGTCGCAGCGCTTCGCGCTTGGTGCTAGTAACGTCTGCCTGGTCTGTCGAAGCCGGACATGCTCCATCCAAGCGTTGTAGGGATGCGAGGGTATATGGTCACATGAATACGGCCATGCATGCAAATTACGTAGCCCCCCCCCGCGCGATTCTTACTTAAATGCCGGCGATCCTTTCGCTGGGTAATAAAGCTCGGAATACTCCGCCGAATATCTATATGTGTGGCCACAAGGACAACTTGCAGCGGTCATTGCTTAGCTACCTCCTTCCTTACAAATTGTCCTCTACTCTTCACCGCTACGGCATCTCCTGGTGACTGGTCGATTTTCAGAAGTGAGTAGCCGTCCAGTTTCGTACTTACAGGTTTTGGGTAAGGTATAGAGCTCTTCAAGTGACCACCGTCAAAGAATATCCTGTATGCAGGTGCACCTCTATCGTAGAATGCGTCTGTGTAGCGCTTCGTGTAGGAGCTGTGTGCTAATTAGAATGCTACCGGCAGAGGTACACCGGTGGTCGACTGACACACACCCCACCCACCGCACTACCGTGTTCCGCCCGTTTCCTACGCTTCCACCCCAGGTATTGCGCCAAAGACTAACCGCTCTAGCCAAGTGACGGACAAGAACGTGCCTCATCGATATAGGGTGTCTGCTGTTGCGTCGGCTGCCCGTGTTTCGCTTTGCTCCGCATGGGGACCGACCTTAACGTTGCGGCACCATGAGCAACGCGTCGCCACAAGCATGAGGTCGATAGTGGTCTAATGCCGTGATATAGGCTGTCTAGGGACGATTTCGTCGGTAGCAATGAAATGTTTTTGTTGTTGACTGGGGAAGGTTCGGCAGCGTACACTCGTTTTTGGTTTTCCCGCTACTGCGGCCACTTGTTCCCTTAGCGCTATCGCACACCGCCGGCTACAACTATGTAAGCGTACATGTCCGACAAGGGATAACGTGACCGAACAAGAGTAAAAGGACCAGTGTTTCACACTAAACCGTACTAGGCGTTTATCGTCTCCGAAGAAGCAAGGACACCGTTGAGGGTGAGGGCGTGTTTTGCTAAGACCCAAACCAAGGTCAGCACATATGTCCGACAAGGAGTAACGTGTACCGGTCAAGCGTGAAAAGACCAGCGTTGCACCAGTGTCGCACACGAAAACAGATTAGGTATTTGGTGCCCTTGAAGGAGAAATGCCCCAATGTAAAAGTGGCGGCGTGTTAGGCTGAGACCCGAAGCATAACGTTTCAACAAGCTTGTTCGCGAAACCAGGCCGACCATTTTAACACTAGAAAAAATGTGTCATACCAGCCGGGAGTTGGTAATTTAAGCCGCCCAACCTCTTCCGTTGGATGAACCCAAGGAAAACAAAGTGAAAATGCTGTTTCTCCAATGGTGTGGGAAGCTATTATTGCTACTGACAACTGGTGACACATGCTGAGGTACGGGTGCTCCGTTAGTGTGCCTACGAGGGTCGTCACTTGAGGAGCTCTACACCCCACCCAAACACTATTTCGCAGAGAGACATAAATGACATCCGGTGAAAACACCCCACGGCTTAAGTAATTTGTATATTTTGCCACATACAATGAAATTTCGACGGAGTCTGGGTTAAGGAGCCTTGTCCTCCACAAATAATTCCAAACGAAAACGCGCTTTCTCTATCGTAGCACGCATGTGAAGCCTATTGATTTTCACCGCGATACGTCGCCGGAAACGTCCGAAAACTAAATATTTTCAATACTATTGGAGTGGAGAGTCAAACCTCGCGCGAGGTGAGTGCGCGTGTTTTGTGCACTGTTAAGGACTGTACGGTAACTGCAGCTGTCGGACCCGTCGGCAACTCTGCCAGCAAATCGAATTGCCGTTTGTGGTACGACCAAACTTCTCCTCGAGTTTATGGGTTTTCGAGCATCTTCGATTCTCTTTTACATGGAATGTAGGGTTTTTTCTCGTCGCCTCACCCCTCTTTTGGTTTAATTTCGACATCGGCCAATTCGTTGGTCGGTTGTGAATCGGCTTAGCTTACCTCTTCTTTAGGCCGGAACGCTAGGTTTCTTGGGTCAAGTTGCCCGGTGATTTCGTAATCTCCCCGAGTTTCCCCACCGATATAGCCCGTGTCCAGATCGGCCAATTAATACGGTACCTGGTAGTCCTTTCGGGCGATGTTGCGGTTAGATAATGTGAAGCGCGGACCGTCTAGCATAATCGAATAGACGTATAGCCGGTTTAACGCGTACCGCAAGACAACGTCTTCTACAAGGGAAGTCCACGATATATCGCACTGACTCTTGGTGCTGTCTTAAAGTAACTGTGTCGATGTCAGTATCAGTGGCATCGCTTGTATAGGCTTGGCGATTTCGCTACTTTCTTGTCAGAGTCGACTCCGTCATGCGAACCAGTGTGGCGTATGGATAGGAAGCGGTGGCGACTCAATCTGCGCAAAACTCGGTCTAGCGTTTAGCGCAGCCCGGTAAGGAAAGACGATGTGCTCAATGGCCGCATACTCCTCATATGAAAACAGCAATTTCCTAATGAAATAACAAGCGAGGCTCATGCCATCATATGACCGCCTACAGCGGTGTTTCCACGCGTACACGCCGGACTGAAACGAGCGTTTCGGGATGACTTCGCAAGTGCTTGACTTTGATATTTATCGCAAAAATGTGGAAGAAGGGGGAAGAGTATGCCAATGTGTTGTTTTCGCGTCTCGTCAACTTGTGGGTCTCATGAGCGGAAGTTCGTGAACAAGTTGTGACGATGCTTTCGAATATGCAATATATCATAAGCAATTCAGGTCCGACACCAAGCCGACGCATGCTACGATAGAGGTGCACCATGTTTTTTCTGAGCTCCTCACTTAAGGAGCCTCATACCTCACGGAAAAACAAAATTGGAGGAAAATAAAAGTGCTGCCGGGTGATAAATCTCATGGCCAAAGTATACCCTGAAACATTATTCGTCACAACAATGAAAGTCGGACGGATTTGGGTTAAGGAGCCCGATCGTTCAGAAACCGATTCAGCCGAAACGTGCTACCTCTACCGTAGCACGCGTCAGCCCATGGCCTGCTCATTTAGCGCAATGAAATCTATTGTCCTTCACGCTGTAACGCGAGAAAAACACCGGGGAATCTCGGATAATCGTCTCACACTGTACAAGGGGGAAACCATGCACAAACCTTGTCAAGTTGACAAAGTATTACACCGGCAGCTCATTCGGATATGCGATTTATTATAGCACCTAATGTATATGAGGCTTCATCTTTAACCCAAACCTGTCTACGGTATTGCGATGAGTTGTTCCCACGCGTTGGTGAACTCACATTCAACCTGACAACGGATCCTCGACTCATGTACGTTTTACGCTACGGTACAGTAGTCGACGTTATAACCAGGAGGAGCGGGAAAGGGCGATATGTCGACCCGTGATCGCGAGGCCAGTGCCGTTACGCACGTTTCAAGCAAAGTCGTTGAGTGTTTGTGTTTTGACCTGAGTGTGAAATGTTCTTAAATATTCCCAACTGACGCGTACGTCGCCCGCTCTTTTACGCAAGCGGGTTGCGGCGCACGTCAATGGCCCGATGTATCCCCGCACGAGCTCAGCGTGTGTGTGTACACCACACACAGCATCAAAATGTCGACTGCCGTTTATGCCATACAGCGTTTCTTCAAACGCTCCAACCCCGTAGCATTGCATCGTATCCTATCACACCACTCGGTCCGACGACACATGAGATCAATACTCCTGTAAGAGTTGTACCAAGGTAGGGGTGCAGCAGAATTTTCTGAGCTCCTCACATGAGGAGCTCAATATCTCACCCAAAACATGACTTCGGAAACATTCGCTCGCGCAACCCGACCAAACCTTCCAATGCAGTATTCCGAAAACAAATGTACCAGTAATACATAATAATAGCATCCGGTGGTTACTCACGTGGGGAGCACAACCGGTCAGATAATATCGAGCCTAAAAGTGGTTCCCCTACCGTGAGATTGCCCATTTAACGGTGAACACACACTGTTTTGTAGGCGCCTCGTCTGAGCACCTCTATACCCCAGCCATACTCCGACGATGAAAGCAACGTAAGTGTATCCGATGAACAATTCTGTGTCCAAGGTACAGAGCGAAACAAGGCGCTATCTACATAACGGCATACCAGCGATTTCGTAGGCAAGGACCCCTCCCCGCCAGCCAAAGCATTTTTTCTCAACAATTGCTACTCTGGCCGTGAGCGAGAGATTGCCAGAGAGAGACGAAGTGTGCGGAGAAGGGCCGTCTCGCTTATTTCTCTTCAGTGCTGTACGTGTTTGCCTTCGTTCTCGTTTGCGCGGAGAGGAGGGTATACAACCCACAGTGCTGACGGGAAAAAAATCGCTAAATATGGAACCGAGTGCCAGGCACGCCGTAAAAGCAATCGAGCGAAGGCGAGAAAACTCAAACGAGTATGGGTAGGATAACCCGTAGGCGATCGAGCAAGAGCCCACGTGTACGGCGGGTAGACAGGTGCAGCGTTTTTCGTTGAAGTCGCCGACAGTAGACCACCGGAAACAGAACCTATATTTGTAACTACAATCCTAACATACTGTACCAGGTGTGGGTGTACACGAAAGGGCCAGGAAACAAAAAACGTATCACCAAAGAAGGGCAAGAAAGTCTGGTGTGTGGGTGGGGCAAAGGGCCGTAGCGGCAGAACATGTTTGACAATAACAAATATTACTACCCGCACGCCAAGGGCATGCGTCGACACCTACCTCGCTATCACGTGTTTGACCGACAGCTATGCCCCCTCCTCCTCCCCGCCCCTCCTATTTACAATGTGGAGAATATTACCCAGCACCGTACATCAGTTAACTACATGTGTTCAAACCGAATCACTTACCCCAACTTGTTGGCCTCAACACATGTTAAGTGAGCTAACGATGTAACGATCATTTGCTTTATAGCGTGGTGAGGTCCATCTGTGATGACGAAAAATAGGACGAAACCGCTCTTCTGACGAGACTACGGCAGGGCGAACAGGCACCGATGCGAGTATGACCATGCCGTGCGTGCGCGTTGTATATATTGTGGCATTAGGTTGGACACACACATGACTCCGGCAGCTCGGAGCGCATCTTGCGGCCAACCATTTAGGGGTACCGACGCATTGTTTACGACGTTTTCCACCTCTGATCCCTGAGAAACGTGAACGTAGTAAACTTGATCCCATTCCGTGGTCCTGGTGACAACGGCGTCGAGACAAGCCCCCCTTTAACTCGCATTGCACCGCATAATAGGCAAGGCGGGATTGGCGTGCTGAGTGAAGACGTGAGCATGATAACCGACCAGTAGTAGGGTGTACGATGAAGTCGAAAGAAGCCCCGTCAGTGTCATCGCAAGCCCCTTCCTGTATTATGCATGAGTACGATGAAGTCGAAAGAAGCCCCGCCAGGCACTTCGCAAGACCCTACGGTAAAACCGGGTGTTGGCGAGAAACCCCAACATACTCTTCTCAACCCCCGAAAACGCGAGTTCACACCACTACGCTCGTTCCCGTCTTGTCAAATGTAGGAGTTGCGGCACTGCTGCCAGAAGCAACGTAGGCACCTGGCTAACTTTAGTGTAATTTAGCGACCAGTGCGGTCTTACCACGCCTCCACGACAGGAAGGTCGAGCAGCGTTGAATGTATCATCCTTATGCGCGCGAGTGGTACGACATATTCTTGAATAGCACTTGGACCTTAATGTATACCTCTTCTGCCCGGGATGCCTCGTGTGGCCCAGGATCCGCAACAATATACCGACCAAAAGGAAAATTGGCACGACGGTTTCAATAATGCGGCGTATTTGGGTATCGATCGGTGTACACCTGCATTTTCTTGAGCTCCTCACTTGAAGACATCCGTTCTTCGCCCCAAAAGTGTTTCCCGGGTGATTCTGTGGGCGTAGGGCCGTTCTTAAAGAAAAACTTTTCGCCGAAATTTACAATTTTGATTTCCAAGAAGAACAAGGAATGCGGGAAAAACAGGAAACATTACCTTAGTTTGGAAATTCAACAGAGGGCGAAAAAATTGGAAGGCTTCGCATACCAATATTTGGACAAACCACATGCGAAAAAATGGAAATACAAAGATTGCGCGAAAGCAGCGTTGACAAAAATCGAAAATCATGGCTACAACGATAATGGCCCTTAACCCCGATGGTACTGAACCCAACGATGTGAGACACGAATTATACGAATGCATACTGAGTAAGGTTCTCAGTTTGGTGTGGAGCATACTCATAGTGTTTTGAAAGGGTTTCGGCCAAACCATGGACGCATACTAGGGTAAAGTTACGTCATTGCGCTTTCGGAGGGTGGTCACTAGGGGAGACTTTACCTCGCCAAAAACATACGCTGGAGGAAAATCAAAGCGCTACCCGATGAAAAATCCTACGACCTAAGTATGCAACGAAACATATTGCAACACAAGAGTGAAATTCCGATGATCTCGGGTAAATGAGCCCTGTCATCCCCAACCTGTGTCATCCAAAAGTGTCTACATGTTCCATAGCACGCGTCCGTGACACCCTCTTGCAACAATCAGAGCGCTGTCGCTTCAGGGAGTGCATTGCGAAAACAGCCTTCACCAACGCTTGACAAGCAACACCACCGCTGACATCACCAACTAATATCGAAGACAGACAACAACATTGGGTGCTAGGTGTTGTGCGATTGCCCCAGGGAAGGCGTGGACCTGTTCTACACGTTTAGCCCTTGTGAAGCTGGATTCTCCATACGACGATGTTGTATGGCGATGCAACCTACGGGGGAGGGGTTTGTATCGCGGGCCCGCTTAGGGAAAGGTTGTACACATCAGCCGTGCAAGGCTCATCGTGCCTCTTGCGTGTCGTATATCTTGCTCTGTTGAATTTAAGATACGTCATGCTCGTGACCAGCCTGGGTTTCTCCATATGTCCAATGCTAACATCGGCAGCAAATTGCTAGCCCCAAAGAGAGTATCCGTCTTTTCCCTTGCGGGTTACACTTGACCATGAAGGGTCGAGCATCGTATGACAACCACGTTTCCACTGACCGGCCCATTCTCGATAAATTAACAGAGGGTAGGGCGCGGAAGATCGCAAACAATGTTTTGATGGAAACTACGTGATCGAAGCCAAAAAAGGGGTAAGGGGGCGGGGCGATGTGCGCAGAAAACAGACTTCAGTAACACCTCTACAAATGTTTTGAAAGGGAAACATAGAAGACAGGGCAAAAAGAACTTTGCCGGAAGATGAAACATAACGAACCCTAAAAGCTGGTTCCGCAAACAACAAGCGCTTCGAGAAAGGACAGTGTATATTCGATATCTTAGCGGAGTCTTACTCTCCGGTAGAGTCAACGACAGATCCGGTTTGTAGGAAATAGCCTTCTACGTTGGACAAAACACAACCTTTTCTTGGCCCTTGCTCGTGATGAGCAGTGCTCAGTAAAGGAACGCCAACGCAACGAGTGACTCGATATCCCAGAAACCAACCGACTACACACCGCGAGGCGTTATGATTCGAGGCTTATGCTCACCTAATACACGCTTGAACTCAAATCTCGCCACCAAACATTCCGAGAATAACAGCGACAGCAGCCGTCCAAATTAATCCGCCTAATCATGTCTTCCTGCGGAACAATGATCGCGACATAAGACGCGGATCGTAACACAAAACGCCGTTTGCTCGTGGTTTCCCAGTGGCAAGACCCAGCTCGCCATGCAGAGCCAGACCGGCATTGTCAAGAGCTACAGACCACCTTCATCGCCGATATAGAGTCTTCCCCGTCACTGGCAATAACGTTTAGTCCTTCGCGCAATACCTGCGACAGAAAAAGGGGGCACGGAAAGAGCAGAGCTGTGGCTGTTGGTGTCGCCGTGTTGGTCTCCGCGCGCGTCATGTGCAGGATAAACGATGACGAGCATTTCAAAGCCGAGCACGTTCGACGCCGTACACCTCTGCTACACGTCCTTAAATAAAACGTATGCACGCATGTACTATTGTAAATCCTAGACTAGATTGTTGTCCTCTACTATAGCTGTCATTCTGCGTACGCAACGACACAATTTGTTGTTTGTGTCTGACCGTGTTTTTGCCCTTGGCTATGGTATCGAATATGCAATGCACAGCCAGCCGTACTCCTTGCCACCCTTTCGTTGTGATATGCCCCACATCCCCGGTGCCATATGAGGGGCCATAGGAGGTATCTCTTTCTACCCTCCCCGGCACTGTTCGTCCTAGGCAGGAGTTGTACTGAAGTAAAATATGGAAGCTACAGCAACTGACACAAACATATAAGCTTGTGACTCGTACTTGGTGAACAGCACGCGAAAACAAATAACGCCGTACAAATAGATGATTCCACTCCATAGAGCAAAACTCGGTTTGGAACACACACAAGCATGGCGTAGGGAACGGCCACATTCGACGAACCGTTTTGTGATGCGTAGAGTCGCGACGTCGACCAAGTAACGCCATATTTTACGAAATACCGCGTGCGCATCGCGCTGTGGCAAAAACCACCGGTTTCGGCACCGACGATAATCTACACCGGTCGTGGTCGGGACACTATTGGAGCTACAGTTCGGATTGTGTCGCATACCCATCTTGTGTCAAGGTGTTCCACTCTGCGGCATGTTCGTACTGTGCGGTGAGTAGCCGCGTGGTTGTACGAGCCGTACTGCATCGTATAACTCGTTAAAACTTACATACGCACGGCACCGGAGCGCACCGTGAAATATGGCAAAAAAGAACCGCGCATTGTACAGCTGGATTTCAGCAATGAAACAAAACCATTACCACCGTGAAAGGCCCTAAAGGCCCCTAAACGCGCGTGGCTCGGGGCAGTTCCGTGAGGTAGGGCTTTTCCCGAATGCCACGGAGCGATGCCACGCCGTACGACTGCTTTCCGTCTTAACCGAACCGCACGGCAGCGTATGTACACATGTACAACAAAACGAACCCGGACCGCACCGTCCGATTGGCACAATGTATATACCGCACAACCTCTCCACACAGTAGTATCCGTCCAAACCAACTTGTCGAATGATTTTCATTTCGGCTTATACCTCTTGAAAAACGTCGAAATGAAACTAAACCACGATGATAGTGTCATCAGCGCCATAACTAAGGACAGAGGATAACGGCGACACCTATTATAAAATGAAGTAAGTTGTGGGTTTTGATCAAAACGTCACCTAGAAGTCTGGCGAAAACAACTATATTTTCCCCCTCGACGAAAAAAACAAAAACCTAGGATCAACTGGCGACTGGCGAGAACTAAAATTTCATTCCGAGAGCGGTTGTTTCACGATCGAAATTGGTAAATTGTTTATGGCGTCTCAGATCCGGGGTCCTGCCGATAATTTCGTGATCGGTTTGCCTTTATCCTGCCCAAACACCTCGCTGACCCGGAAATCGCTGACAATCGTTAGTTCAAACGTGTTTGCGTACGTGAGGTGCTGACTCCAATTGCGTCCCGCGGGTATGTACCTACAGCGAAACAAGTTTCAACGAGATTTTTTAATCAAGATACGACATGTCTACCTAAAGACAAGTCGTCGGATTTTCGACCGACCCACCAATACCGCCACGATTCCTTTGGAGTAACAATCAGGTCATTAACGTCGCGACAACGCCACCTCGACTCCGGGACCATGTCCCGCGGGAATCAGATACCCAGGGACTCCACGATTTACTAG
Source organism: Saccharina japonica (assembly GCA_008828725.1). Lineage (NCBI taxonomy): Eukaryota > Phaeophyceae > Laminariales > Laminariaceae > Saccharina > Saccharina japonica. Next base: position 657,034 of record MEHQ01000660.1, on the reverse strand, counting down.
TAGCTGTTTGGCCTTTCTCTCCCGCGGGATTCCCCAGGAAGCGAATAAGCCACCATGCCACTCGAGGGGTAGGTTATTTCGAGATCTAGCCACCACGTGACTCGACCGGGTTGTTTGTGTAGCATCCGCCCACCGCGGTACTCCCCGGGCCGGGATCCAGCCGCGTTTGGACTAATAGTCTGCATTGTCTGTGCGGGATCCGGCTACAGCGGTAGTACATTGATCAAACACAATCTTACCCACTTAACGCGACCCCAAATGTTTGTATTTCGAAAGAACACTTACTTGTTTTGCTTATTATAAGGGGCCCCTTCCGTCATGATGAAACAAGAGTACTTGAGTGTTGAAAAATATATATTTTACGTTTTTTTTACAGCACCAATACTATTTATGGTATATTAACACCATATCAGTACTCCTTACGGAAAACGACATAGCTCCAGTTCTAATGCTCAGACCTTCGACCGACCAAGGTATAGCTTGTTCGGTATAATCTCTAAGAGGTATTGGGGCTCTTATATCTGCGAGGGAGGGCAAGCATTGCTGTTTTTGCATCACGAAACGAACGTGCTCCGCAGCAAGATTTTGATTGTTTCGGAGCTCCTGTTTGGTATCTACACTCTACTATGGCCACGTAGGACGCCACGGACAGTCGAACTAGAGGATCAGGTACGTTCACCTACTAGTGCTCGGCGTCCTCGTCGAAAATCTGAGCTGAAACAGTACCAGCAGCCGGAGGAACTCCTATTTTTCAAATTCGTCTTGGGTACCAGGGGTATGGCGAGTCAGTTTCGAGTAAGAGGCACGTTTCGTGATGAACAAGGCGTCTGATCGATATGCGTCCTGAGACACAAATGTTGACCATAATCTAGGCTCTCTGAAACTACTCGTTGGTTGAACTTCTGAGCATTAGAACTGGAGAAATGCCGTTTTCTGTAGGGAGTCACGAAAATGTGGAAATTATACCATCAATAGTATTGCAACTAAAACAAATGGATTTTGTTTTCATTTGCTCATATGTTTTTGGTCCGAAGGGGCCCCTTAAACGAATGCTAGCAAACCCGATACACATAGAACCCACACCGGGAACCTGGCGCTTGTAGAATACGTACCCTGGGCTAGTCCCTCCATGTCCAGGGAGCGATTAACACATATCTACGTGGTCTTGACAATATTATTACAGTAGTTTATTCACGATTTTCGGGACACCCTTTAGTTCGAGGAACCGCGTTTGTATAAAAACGGGATACGAGTACTTTGTCCCGAGACACGGCTGTGCGTGAACGGGATATACACTTTTCCTTGGTGCGGGAACGGGAAACACCTATTTTCGTGGTACTCATTTGTTCGGGCGCAGGTCTCCCATTTGTAACGGGACCATACCAGACAACCCCGAATCTCGCACAAAACTACTGCGGGAAACTCTCGATCTACAATAAATGCCGTTAAATATTGGATTGATTAGTTCTTGTTTCCTGTATGGACCATACGAACCTGCAGAAAAACAAAACGTCCTGGTCCCATAACGTGAAACGCCTTGAAAACACGAACTTGCCAAAACGCAACCTTTGCTATTTGTCCTGTTCATATACACGACGATTACTACCGTACGTTACTTTTAATAATAACGCGTTGTGACAACTCTCTCCGACAAATATTTTTGGCAAAAGCAAGACACAAAAGAAACAAACCCAGAGGAGGTTATTATACAAGCTATTTATATGTACGATGTTTGTGTATAGCATATAGTATATACGATGCGTCCAACGGTACTGGTAGTGTTTATGTTTTTTTGTGAAACGTCTGGGTCTGACGACCCACCCAGTAGTTGTATCGTTGGGATGCCATTCATTTTCGTTATCATACGTGTTTTTGTCTTGTTTTTTCCATCCCGTTCATCATCTTTGCCGTTGTTTTTCTCTCCCTCGCTATTCAGTATTTAGTCGTAACTCAGATCCGAGGTCACTACGTATGCTCTTGTCCTTTGTTTTAGTACGGTACGTGCCTCGCATTTGTTTTTATCGCTCGGAGACTTCGGCACGTTTTCCCCTCGTCGGCTCTCGTAGAATTGTGCCTACCCACGCAATAATAGGCGCTCTCGACAGTTAGTTGGTGCCATTCCAGAATAAAAATGTCCGTATGTATGCGGGCTTGAACCCTCGAAATCAACCTTAGCAGTCTTCGTGGATAACCGCTACTCGTACGTAGACAATCGTGGTGACCGGTTCTGACTGTATACAAACAATAGGCCATGGGGTTGTTCCCATCTTGACATTTTGAGCTACTTTGAGCGAGAGAGAGAGGGCTGATCAAAGTGAGGACCCTCAGAAAACTAAGCAGTGTCAATACGTAGGGCTGTGAGTCGGCACGACTCAAGACGGCGACCAGTTATTCGTCGGACTGATAGTCAGTCGTGAAACGGAGGTGCCGACTTTCCGATTCATAGGGTTTCCTTAACTGTAGGAAGGCCTTTTAAATGCGGGGTACAGCTTTTAACGTGAATTCCTGCGGGGTGTGGATACCCTTACATGCCCTGTGACACTGCAGCGCACAGCGGGAGATCAACACACACACACACACACACATATGGCGGAACGTCAGCCCATCTCTCTCGACGGTGCCGAGGGCGTCAGCCCTGGTGCACCCAAGGCCAACGCTGAGGGCGAAGATCCCGTCGGCGAAGTTGCGGCCATTATCGGCCCGCGGACCACCTTGGCGAGTGCACGCGACCCCGAAACGGTGGTCTACCGCGTGAAGCATGAGCAGAGGCGCAGCAAACCGGCCAGATAAGGCGATACGTTAATAAACGAATAACATATCGGAGGGATCCAAGACCTTTTCTTCTGGGGATAATTTTTGCAACGCTATCTTGGTGATGAGGTCGCTTTTTCGCTCGTATCACCGCCAGGTAGTATTGCGACTCAAACAATTGTTGTCATGCTCCTCTAGTCCAGAGTAGATCTACCTGGTATGATACATGCGTTGTACTTCTCGTTTTTTGTGGATTTCTTGTGTAAACTGAAGCTTGTTTGTGTTGTTCGTTTGAAAGTTATGTGAACCTAGGTCATATTGTTTGCGCTTTGCTTGCGTAAAATGAAGCCAAATCACGTATTTTTGGACTCCGGCGGCGCCTTTAGCGGGATCCTCCGGAGGCGCCCCCGGCGAGCCCTCCGGGGGCGCCTCCAGCGGGCCGGGGGGGGCTTTTTTGGCTCGCTTCGCTCTTCGCCAGACGACTTACCGACTAAAGTCAGCTAGTCGGCTTCGCCGACTAACGACTACCAGGTAGTTATCAATCGTGAAATGAAACCGACTTACCCCTACCGTGTGTGTTCTTCACAATTCACCGCTCTTTCTACCCGTCACACCCAGTGTCCGTGCCGATCCTTCATTGCTAGAGAGATACGAGCTCTGTGGTCACAAAACTACGGCACTGAGAAACTGCATTGCTACAGTAAGAAGTAAGAAGAGCAGGCACACAGAGAAACTGCATCGTTATGCAGTAAGTAGCAAAGATGTCAGGAGACGGCACACTATACTCCTTGATGGACGGGGTCAAGGCAATTGCATTGACGGACGTTCCTTGACGGCAAAACCTGGGGACACAGAGTAAAAATCTCCGTTTTTGGAGAACGCCTGACCAAAGTTTTGAAAACCTGTATTTTCTTGTTGCGATTGTTTTTCGGCCATTTTTTTTCTCGTTCGGAGTTCAGATCTACAGCAGTATACTGAACAGCACAAGCGACGAGAAACACAGCAATACCCTCGTATCGTCTTCCTCCTTCATGATGTGTTGAAGCCAGCAGCAAAGGTACGCGCGGTGCCGAAGGCACCGCGCGGTACGGGATGAGACCGTTTTGCCCGCCGCAGGCTGAAAATGTTTAGGGTCTTCCCGAGCGAAAGTATGGGAAAATGTTCGCGTCTGTTTACCACGGGATGTGAATGGGACGGGAAGGTGGGAAACCATTTGGTTGATGGGATTTGACGGGAAGACACGATTTATTGGCGGTACGGTACGGGACGGGAACAAGTTTGCGGCGGGACGGGACGGTACGGTAAATTATCGGTGAACGGGTCGGGATTATGTCGGGAATACGATCGGGAATCGGTCGGGAACCGAGTCGGGAATACGGTCGGGAATAGGTCGGGAACCGAGTCGGGAATACGGTCGGGAATTGGTCGGGAACGGAGTCGGGAATCCGGTCGGGAAACGCAGTCGGGAATGGTTGGGAACACGGTCAGGAACACAGGCTGGAGACAACGGCTGAAAAGAGCGAAATACAATCAAAAGTGTTCTTCGTTTACTCCTCGTAGCTAGCTTTTATATATTAATAGATATATTACAGCAGTACCGACTTTTGACTACAGAACGACATATGGATATGCTACGATAGACGAGTATAACATTCGCGAAAATGTAAAACATGACAAAGCAGGAACACAACAAAACACGTATGGTACGTACCAGGTTCACAACATCACGCTTTGTTTGCATTTGAATATCATACTTTGTATACTCCGAGTATCGAATCCGGAGCACAGGATGTTATTATCGTATTATCTCCTCTCTCGACAGGAAGTTTTAACTTCGTGTTTGAATTAAAAAAAATGAGAGGGGAAAAAATAAGAAGAAAATAAGAAGAAGGAAACACGTATAAATATAAATATATATTCGTGCGTATACGATTTGTTTATATTTCGGAAATATAAACAAATCGTAGACGCCGAATATCTGCAGTCTCTTCCAGTCTACAGCAGGATACACACTTACTTGCATCCATCCATGGTCATGTGATGGGAAAACGAAAAAACGGCGGTAAATATACTGGGAATATCTGCCCCAAGGTCGGGATGGGACGGGAATCACTTACCAGGTATATGACAGTGGGATGGGAATAGTCGGGACTGGGCGGACAGCGGGACGGGAATAGTCGAGAATGGGCAGACAGTGGGATGGTAAACTGTCGGGAACGGGAACACGGCCATTACCGCGGGACGGTAGAGCTCGGGAACAGAAACTGACGATGGTACCGGTCGGGAAATCGGGGTCGGGAACGAAAAATCTGACGGTTTCTCATTCGCGTACCGTACCGTTCCCGTCCCGACCACATTTTCCCGTCCCGACCTTTACCGCGCGTATCTTTGCAAAAAATATAAAGAGGGGTTTCCACTGAGAAAATGAGGCATTTTTCTACGTAGCGAGGATAGGGGACAGTCCGTCTAGACGGATGGAAATGCCTTGACGGATGGCCCTTTACTGGCTGACTGCTTGACGCTTGCCCGTCTCCTGACATCTTCGGTAAGTAGAGCAGAAACTGCACTGTCATGTGCAATGTCATGTCATCGTACTGCGTACAGACACGCCATTGGAACGGCATTGAAAGAGAGAAAAAACGATAAAAAAAAGACACGAGGAACAAATACTTGTTTTTTAAGGTGTCGTGCCTCACCGAAGGAGACGTCACAGACAGTAGCATGTGTCGGGCGTACGTACGTATAATATTACAAGGTTATCCGTTGGGATTGTGGATCGCTTCAAATCTCGGGGATGTTGCAATGCGAAAAGGGAGAGCACAGCAGCAGACGTTCGTTCCAGTTACTATAACTGTACTCGTACATACTGTCGCCACCGGGCTAAAGCGAATGGCATAATACAAAGCCAACGTAAGAAAAATGGAAAAACGTAGGCTCCGGGTACGATGTAACCGGGCAAGTGACACCGACCAGCCGAAACCGTGTTAACATATATTTAGTTATGTACGACTACTGCAGACTACTGCTGTGTGTACCAAACTATCGCTGTGCTCATAGACTATACATACGTACGAATACTGCTGTAGATACTTATACAAACATTCAAGAACACCAGCGACGTATATAAGAGCGCGCACCTGTCGATATGCCTGATGAAGAGCCTGCTGCTGTCGTTTTGGTTCGGCCTGAGGATTTGGACCCCAGCGCCGGCGGGGGGGCTAACCGCTAGGGGAGACAAGATGGCCACAGGAGTACCAGCCCCAGCGGCATCTTCAACGGGGCCATCACCACCAGTTGCAGATGGATCCGCTTCTTCATCGGACGGCCACGCCCAAGACCGAGCGCGGTACGCTGGGCCGCGCTGCAGCATCCTGCTAATGGCGAATGCCCCACTCAGTTTAACCGGAACGTCCTCACCGAGACATCGCCCGATGACGTCTAGAGTGATTCGTCCCATCGAACCACGCGCCGTTTCGTCCGCCCCCGCGTGGAGGAGGATGCTGACCGCGGCGGGGTAGCAGAAGCCTGCGCCATGGTGAAGCAAAGGTATGCCCTCCCATCTGATATTAGCCCGATCCAACGGACCCATCTCGCGGTCCGCCGTGAGCAGCAGCTGGAGTATGATGGCCCTGCGCAAGCGAACGGCCAAGTACAATGGCTTGCGCAAGAGCCTCCCGCCTCCGACCACCAGTACCTTTCCTTGTATGACCAGGACTCGCACTACGCCCACAAAACCGTGAAGCACCGCCGATGCTAGCATACCCCCGTCGCTTTCATCCGAGGGCACTCGTACCGTTGCTCCAAACGAAATCAGCTTGGACGCCATGCTCTCGTGGCCTTCTTTGCAAGCCACGAAGAGAGGTGTTACGCCGTAGGAAGTGCAGCGGTTCAGCGTGTCGTGGGCTTTAGAATACAGCATTTCGGCCAGGACGATGTTGCCGTGTAGGGCCGCCATGTGCAGAGGGATTACCCCCTCAATGTGTGACAAGGCTGGGTCGGCGCCCGCCTCGAGCAGCAACCGCACCACCTCCACGCAGACGTCCGGGTGCTCGCAAGTCGCCATTAGTGGGGTGCAGCCTTTGACGTCCTTGGCGTTGGGATCAGCACGCGATCGCTGCAGCAACAAGCGAACGATTTCAACGTACCCGCACCTGCTCGCTATGTGCAGAGCCCGTTCTCCGGGAACGGCGAAAGCACGGTCGCCCGTTGGGGATGGCAAGTTCACGAGAACAGGTCTGTTGGGATCGGCTCCTTGCCTGAGGAAAGACTCGACCATGCTGACATCATTCACCATCGTGGCAAGCGCGACATGCACCAGTACACCAAGTGTGTGATTTACGTCACCGTCGAACAACTGGTTATCAGCCCGGACCATAGGCTTAATATATACCAGGTACCTACGAAAACAGAACGGCGGAGGGAAAACGCACACACACCAGTAGCAGCAGTCACTCACGCTGTAGTCGGTAAATATTTCACATCACAGCACCGAGCAAGTATGTACCCTCTTTCGTTGGCAGACGGAAGCAGCTTGAAGCTAAGTCGTACGGCAAACGAATCCGCCACCACCACGAGAGAGAAACAAACCGTAACGAACATAGAGTCTGGACTACAGTCAGTACTCGTATATCATACAATGTGCCCACCGCAATGCCATCATGCCGTGAACGTGCATTCGAACAGCTTGAAAACACCGTTATTAAACGCGTAAATAATGAGCTCGGTTACAAGACCCCTGGTGTGAGGTTAGTAATTATCGAGCACATGGTCGTGGCACCTCAGTTCTTAGCGTAATACTAGTCATCTCGAAATATTTCCCTTGCTATCGATCCAAGGATACGGTACCGGCGTCATTTGCAATGGCGGCGGCTATGATGCGCATAGGGTTCTTCTGGGTGCCCGGCCGCTCGTGTTGGTGTGGTTTTATTCATAAGCCGCAATACCTCTAAAAAAAACAAGAATTCACCCAACATGCCCGATAGCAAAAACAAGGAATGGTTCAGCTGCGTATACGGAGACATATCGTACACACCTGGTGCCTATCAGAAATGAGGCCAAGCACAGGCACAACAGGGATGACACCCGTCTTAACCCTGCTTTCGGTGGTCCACAGACTACGGAACGACAGTGGCTTGACGAAGAATACCCCAATCTGCCCAGCTGAGCAATATAGTGAAAGAGAAAACAACAGCAGCAGCAGCAGCAGCAACCAACAGCCGGGTGACATTTCAGACGTGATATGGGCATACATGGGGCATGTATATGACAGTTGGAGTGCTCTGAATCACGGCGTATCCCTACGTATGTATACACACCGCTTGTTTCTCAGAACGCTAATTCTACCGTATGTACGAACTGCGTCCATGGGCACTTGGTGGGTTACCCTCTTCCCTATCAAACAAATTGCGTTGGTTCAAGTTTCACCGAGTGCATAACCACGCAGGGACTTTTTTCTTGCACAAACAATGATCACTTACGCAGGGGACGGCGCGAGACCGTCAGTAAGCAAGCTAGGATGAACATCGACTAGCAGTGTAAAGGCTCAACCCTATGTGCGGAAAAAATCAAAATCCGGTGCTGGCGGCGAGAAGGGACGACACCTACCTGTGACCACGCCTGGCCCAGACGATCCCTGAGGGGGAAATCTCCTACGTACGTACGAGTTACGCTCAAAACTGAAAGTGTTGATAATACAAAATATAGTCGCTCAACACATGAATAGTTTGGAGTACGTATATACTGGCATCCGCTTTCTAGGTTTTGAACTCTCTGTGCATACGTGCGTATGCAGCGAATGGTCACGCGTTCCTAGCCTTTTTCGCGGAGTTTATTCGTGTTTTTGTTTTTCTATGCATTCAGGCATTTCCCTGCAAGAAAAATACACCTGGCAGCAGGCGGCCAGTAGGGAAGGGACAATACACATTCCTGTTCTCAATACGACGTATAATACATATGTATATACATGATAACAACACGTGATTTTTGTGTTGTCATCCCTTTTACTATCTTCGCCCAACATAATAACGATACGTGCTTTCTTTTGTGTTTTCATCCCTTCCATTATCCTCGCCCGTCGTATCTCTCTCCATCTTCATTTGTCCTATTCTAATGGTCGTCACTCGGATCTGGAGTCACTAAGTAGGCTCTTCTCCGTTCACCTCCGATACGAGTCGTGCCCTGCATTGTTATCGCGAGAAGACTTCAGCCCTTTCTTCCCTCGTCGTTGTAGTGATATACCTGGTATACGTATGCGGAGAACGCCACATGCGATATCTCTGTATTGGTGACCGCACAATATAGTATTTGACGCGTGCTACGATAGAGGTAGCACTTTTTTCAGATTTTGTTTCTGAATGGTCGGGTCTCCTTAACCCAACTTCGTCGTTTTTTCATTCTTGTGTTGCCATATATTCCATAGTATACCTAGCTCATGGGATTGTTGGTCGGATAGCACTTTTGGTTTCCTCAAACAAAATCGGTTTACGGGTGAGGTATGGAGCTCCTCAAGTGACCACCCTCAGAAAAATCGCGGTGCACCTCTATCGTAGTATTCGTCATTTGGGGGCACTACTATTAATAGCGTCCGAGGTTGTTCGAATGCGCGAAAGGGCGTTTGACAGTGGGGATGAGTTCGAATATCAGGTGTTTCTTGCCCATGTGCCCATAGCATCCGAAACATTAGGGTGGGTGCCCGTTGCTATTGTTGCTGTTGCTGATCTCTCTATTGCACAGCTTGGCGTTTCGGTCGGCGAGGTGTCCGAGTTCCTCAGCCTGTGGCTCAGAGTAGCCGGTGCGACAGCTTGTGCTTCTGTGCTTCGCCCACTTTCTGATAGGCATCAGGTATGTACAATTCCAAAAGGGATACTTCCCCCGTTTTTTCCCCCCTATTTATTATCTTCGCCCGTCATTTCTCTCCCTTTTACATTAGTTTTTGTAAACACGTACAGAGCCGGCCTCGCCAGGTAGATTATTACCCCTTCTCCCCCACTACGGTTCGTGCCTACGTAGCAATGTTATCGCGAGCATACTTCAGACCTTTTTCCCCTCGTCGACTCGCATCGAATTCCACCTACCCACGCTACATGGCGCTCTTAGCAGGTAGTTGATTAGGGTCATAGACAAAGTAGATTAGTTTCGTGCATGCTTGGTGGAAAAAATAATGTACGTCGGTGAAGGGCTGTGTCTGGGGCTAAAGCAACCGGAAACGCCGGGCCGTGCCTGAGGCCCAGAACAAATGGAAACGCCTTGCCACCCAGAGCAACACCACGCTCCGTGCCCGTCCCGTCGTCACTGACAACCATGTTGGCATGATCGACTTGCGACATTAGGACGGGGCAGATCTCGACACGGCCTGCTACGATTGAGGTGACACGCCCAAGTTTTATCTCTGCGACGATAATCTGTGGCGCGCACTGCAACTATATGCTAAGGTGTCGAATCCACCTTTGTTTCTTGGAGCTCGTCACCTTGAGAAGCTCTATACGTGCAGAAGGCCGTAGCACCCCCCAACCGGCCTGTTGACAATCAGTATAAGCTAACGACGGCACACAGCAACACGAACCCATTGGCGAATAGCACTACTGTGAAAAGGGTACCTCCTGCTACGGTAGGGGGTGCGTGTGGTGCACGTACAAATCAAAATGTAACGCTCCGGTGCTGCTCTACCCGTTCGCGAAACCCTATCAGAAGGGGGTATAACTACACCAAAGTTGTAATATGAAGAATCCGAAAAACGAAAGTGAAGAATAAGATAAACTAAAAAGTAATTTTCGTGTTTTCGTCTAGAAATTCAGCCACATAGAAATACCTCCACACTGGTCGGTATCTCTTTCTGACCTTGCAGCTTGGGAAGGATTGCACGTGCAATTCGTTTGTTTCTTTTCGTGCGCCGCTGGGGGCATGGCCGATGTTTGCCCGAGCCTTCTACTCGTAGCTCCAGGAAGCCTCCACTATAAACTGCACTTCGCCCAAACACTGGCTTTGGGGAACCAATAATGAGTGCGCAGGCCGAACAACAGTCCCACGGGACTACAGTGCAGTACTGGTCCATCCTGGATTTCTTATTTTTAGAGGGTGCCTTTTACACTAAGTTCAAGATAACGACTTATCACTTTCCTTTTTGCCTCCATCCATCCCAGCCTGCCATTATCGATATCCTGTTTGTTATAGAGGGTCCTATACTGTATAGAAACCCAACGAAAAATATGGAGGAATGCGTTCGTAGTTGACGCGTTCCGTGGTAGGCCTGGATGATACCATAGGCTTCTTAACCGCACGGACAATAATAAGCATATACGTATATCTTATACGTATAATACATCTGTCTATTACTAGGCATCTGTCACTATAGCCGTGGCAACCAATGATGATGTCGGATTTCGTCATTTCGTGCTTTCAGCGACCTTGTTTTAGCCGTAAGCACGGTGATTGGCCGACGCAATTACCGGAAGCCCCAAATCCCCTAATAGTACAAGCCATACAATTCTATAGGAAATCCTGCATTTTTACTCTCCTTGGGCGCCATATTTGGACTCCGAGCTTGCGCTGTGGCCCTGCGAGCTGCTGCTACAATGTCGATGTCCTCGTGGATAGCCAAAATAATTACTACAGCACGAACCACAAGAATTATATAAAGTCAGACAAACTAAAAAAAACAAATCGGTTTTGCACACTCTATTATATGCACTTTGATCGTACCCGGGGACGTTTATAAACGTCCCCTGTTTTGCCGAAATTACGCGAAAGAAGTCAAAATGTTGCTTTTTGCCGAAATACGCGAAAACACGAGGAATTTCAGCCGAAATCCGACATCACTGGTGGAAACCACACGTCGGGCTCAACGATAACATGTTTGCTTAGCTCTTCAGATCTAATGGTTGATGAGCTCGGTCCCACTGACAAACCTTTGGGTGCAGGCGTACAAATCCACTACGCCCATAGCAGAAGACAGAGCAGGACGGGTTAGTTGCTCACCGGAGGAGGCTGGCCAGTATAGGATAGCTTATCCAAAACGTGATGCCGTACCCGTGTACCCATATCCTATATAGCAGGCCGCGCGTATCGGATCCGACGATGTTTCGGTAGTTAGGGTGGCTCATAAGCAGCGTCGAGGATTATTGTTTAGCCTCGAAAGTGAGAGCTCTACTGCAAACAGGCCGTGTGTGGCATCAATATGAACGGCGCAAATATTTTCGATTTGGTCGAATGCACGTCGGTGGCAGGGATAAATTGGAGATTACAGCGAAAAGCATGAAGAATATATTTTCATTTATCGGGGTTACAGAATTGGACGAGGATGTTCCGTCTCTGTCTCTCTCTCACACTCTCTTTATGTCTTTCTCTCTCCCTCTTCCTCTCTTTTCGTGTATCTGTCTCTCTTTATTTGATGTTATCAGTTGGAGCACAAACTAGGGCAGATGTATTGTATTAAATCGGTGCGGTATACTTCGTGTAAGTTTCAAACTGCAATGCACTTTTCGCTGTGTGCCTCTGTTTGATCTACCCCCATCCCTGCTGACAGGCATGCCTTCAGTATGTAACGATGAACGGTTGTTGAAGGCCGTATTCGAGCGGAAGCTTGCCGCAGTGAAGGCCGCTGTTTTGGCCGTAGCAAGCGCGAATGGACCCCCAGACACACACTTCACTCCTATCACGGCTGCCTGCGTAGCCAATCATATCGGCATCGTCGAGTTCTTTGTTGAGGAAGGGCCAGATCCCGACAGGCCAATTACAACTGGCGGGCCATTCAAACGCTTGGGTAGTGGTGGTGCCCTTCCTGGCGAACGGGCCCTGCAAATAGCATCAACAAGAGGAAACATCGAAATTGTTTCTTTGCTCCTCTGGAGAGGTCCCACGCCGACCCGAACGCCACCGATGACTAAGGATGCACACCACTCATGGCGGTTTGCTTGGGCCAGTGCGTCTCCGTGGAAACGGTGCGGCTGCTTCTCGAGGCGGGCGCCGACCCAACCTTGGCAGAAGCCAACGGGATCCTCCCTCTGCACGCAGCCGCCGGAAAGGGAAACGTTGACTTGGTCCACATGCTGTACTCCAGCGCGCCCCGCATTCTGAACCGCTGCACTTTCGACGACACGACGCCACTCTTTGAGGCGTGCCAAGAAGGCCAGGAGACAATGGTATCCACGCTACTATCGCTGGGGGCGACGCAGCCGTTCCTCTTGGACAACAGGGACGTGTGCCCGCTCGTGGTGGCCGTGAAGAAAGGCTTCGTCAGCGTGGTTCAAGTATTTATCGACGAAGGCGGGATGAGGGCGGTCGGGGGAAGAATCTCCTTGCGTAGAGTGATGTTCACAGCTGTTCGCCATCGCCGGGCGAGAATCTTTCGCCTCCTTCTAAGGGCGGACGGAGAGATGAATCGGTGGGAGACGCCCAGTAACAGCCTAAAGGGACTACAGCTGCTTCACTATAGCTCTACCTGGCGCTATGCCGCCGGGGTGAGCATTCTCCTAAACGCGGGGGTGAACGAAATGGTGGGGAACGAGAAAAGGCGTACCCCTCTCGACGCCATTAACATATTTCGTGACCCGGACGTTCAGTCTCTTGGGGAACGCGATTGAACAATGAGAGGTAATCGCCAGTTACAGGATGCTGCAGCGCGGCCCAGCGTATAGGGCTCGATCGTGGGTGTGGCCCTCGGATGAAGGAGCGGATGACTGTGATGGCTATGATATCTACGATAGCGACACTGCTGCTGCTATTTCTGTCCTCTCTTCACCATCAGCTGTAAAGCACGGCTCCGTTAATGGTCTGCGAATCTTTCGGCCGAAGAATAACAGTAGCAGCACCAACGCCTTTGTCAGGCTTATGGCCAGGTGAGCGGGTGTGTGTCAATCATATACGTAGAGTACAAGTACGATCAGTTCCGCAATAGGCTGGGCCAGTCAACAATAAGATATTCGGTTGCGAGTTAGGGACGTTGGAGGGAACTGAAACTGGTACCAGTTGTGTATATGAAGCTCTTCGTAAAAAAAACTAATTTGTTCTTCGATGTCGTCGAAATAACCAACTTCAAAACAAAACACTGCCACATGACAGGTTTGAAACTAGTCGTCGCCGTTCATACTGAAACTCGGTGTGGACAGCAGTGTTAAAGACACATGTAGACCATCGGTATCAGCTTCATCTCCTAATTATTGGCCCTTCAGACTAAAGTACAAAAACAAGATTATCGTACCTTAAACCAATGTAACCGAGTACACATGCCACTACAGTACTACCATGCTGTCCTCTATTTGTGAAATTATATTTGAACTTTTGACCCCGTATTTAGTTGTGAAGCTCGTACGTACAAAGCTAATACGTGCAGGCCTGTTTGGTTAAAGTGGTTCGGGTGATATACCACAGTAGTTTACTTTTGATTATACTTCCATGAACGTTTCCACGAACGTAAAACGCGTCCATGGAAGCAAACGTTACTTCCTCGAAAGTGTTTTTGGCTTCCATGGAAGTACAAATTACACCCACGAAATTTTTCTTAACCCATTCAGAACTGAACAAAATGCCTCCCACTAAGTCCAAGTAGTTTGTCCCCAAATTCTTGGGACCAGTTCTTAAGGAGTAAACTTATATGGATTTAAAATGTTAGTTCCATGGATATTTTTGGAAGCTTGTTATACTTCTACGAAAGTTTTTTCACTTCCAAGTGATTAAATTGGAACACAATTCTAAGTTTGCTTCCACAGCTGTGTAACATGGAAGCGAAGGCATGAACTCAGCGCCTGTCCCTAGTTCGTACACCCTCCCAACCAAAGTGGGCCGATCCCGATTACAAAAACATGGACCAGTTACAAACCGATTATTATGATGGGAGTAAATACGGTTTACTTGCTCGAAATTCTCCATATAAGTCAATTTCTTCCATGAAAGTTATTTTACTTTCATGGAAGTACTTCCATCAACCGAAAACACATAACTTCCCTGGGAGTAACACAAACACGTGCATGGAAGTTAACTTCCATGAACATGAAAAAGGACAAATAATGTGGTAGACATGAGTTTGTTCATTGTTTTTACTTTTGGAATGGTTAAATCGGCCATACCTGACACATCTTGGGCATCAACTAATAAACTAAAGGGCCCAACTGATAACGCCTGCACGCAATGTGTTTCTGGGTGCCTGACCAAGATCGTGTCACAGTTCACGTCCAATTGCGTCAAACTAAGCGCAGCATCACCTATAAACTGTTGCGGCAGAGGAATGGCTGGGCCAAGTCGTGGGCGTTTTATGTTTTGCGTGTCGCTCTTGTCTGATTCGGCTTTTCGGGTCGGCTGTATATCACACAACATGGCAGTACGGTTATCCCCATGATTAAAAGAGGAGGGCTCGAAAAGGTCTCAGGAAAAAACGCAAAACAGAAGAGCAAATACAGGACAAAAATTGTTGTTTGCTATGAATAGCAACCAGGGTATTTGTTCCAGAGTTTGCAAGACTTCCATCAGCAGTAATTGTTGCATTTTTGCCGACAGTATTAATCACTTGATTTCAGTTGTACTTCCATTTATTTTTTTGGACGCGGTCCGGCTGCCTTGGCGCTGCGGATCACGACAATAACGCCGTTTTCTTTTATATGCCAAGTGCTGAAAGAGTTAACAGCCGAACATTAAAAAAACAATTGTCCTGCCCTGAAAATACGACACGGTACCGGATTGTGCGGTATATTGACTGTGGCATTGGAACTGTGGGATTATATTCGCGTTTTACAGTACAGAACACCCAATAACAAACAAGCTAATAATAAAGCCAGAGTGAGATTTATAATAAAATAAGAAGTTCTAGAGTCACTATCTTGAACTTAGTGTGTAAATCACCATCTTTGAAATAAGAAACCCAGCCTGGACCAGATTTCCCGTTTCTTAATACTGTAGGTGTCCTCTACTGTATTCGCGATTTTCCGGTGCAGTCCGGTGAGTCTAAACACGAACCACACTGGGGGTACAGCGAAACTTGAGAAGAGCCGCACGGCACTGCTGTGTCACTGCCTCGCACCGCTCCGCACGATTCGAAAAAAAAACGCCAACTTAAAGGCCCTTGAGGCCCTTCACGGTGATGCGGTTTTTGCTCATACTTTGCTGCTCGAGTACGACGTGCAGTGTTCGGTTACCTTTACGGCACAGCGTGGTATCGAGCGGACATCTGTGTTCAAAGGTTCTGAACCTGGTTGAGTTCAGCAAAACCCTCCCACGCAACACGCCGCACAGTAAACAAAACCGCGCCGTTGATTTGTTTTTAATATTTGACACGTGCTACGATAGAGGTTGCACTTTTGGGCTGACACGGCTTATGATGTCGTGTGTTGAAATTGTTTTCATCGTGTAGGTAGGCCATGGTATTGTTTTATCGGGTAGCACGTCTACTTTCCTCCAAAACCAGGTACGTATATACTATTAGTATAAATGTCCTTAGGTGAGTGTTGAGCCTCAGAAAACACACGGTGCACCTCTACCGTAGCATTCGTCATTTGGCCAATCCGACCCCACCAGGGCCCCAAATCCCAACCATACCACGACCGAGACCAAGACCAAAAACGGGTGTTTTTGCTAGTGTCCGGTGCGCAGGTGTGGTTACTTTGTTATGGCGTCACTTAGTCGGTATACGACACCTTACTACGGGCGAACGCAATTTCGTGAAATGTTGCTGTTTGCCAAACTTTTCCTCCCTACCAGGGGGTACGAAATATTTCCTTCACGATAGCTTCATAGAAGTACAGTTGCACATTTCCCCCCAGCTGTTTCCGGTTTCCGGTTGACAGGGTCCTACGATTACGAAACTGCCTCATATCGATGGAAAACCGTAACGCCTTATATACTCAGTTTCGTTGAACACCTACTGTTATAGGTCAGGAGATTTTTCACCTGCTTTAAGTAGCTCATAATCAGGTTTTGGGTGATGTAAAAAGCTGCGAAAACGAGGAACATTGTGACACATTTAGAGGCAACTCTACCCGTAGGATGGGTCTACTGTGTATGTCTTGACATGTATGATGTCCGTGTATTGTTTATAGTTGTGTGCGGCTTTGACGGTTAAAAGTCAGTCGTGGTATGCTAGTTGTCAACTATCATACACATCATTTCAATGCCAACAGAAGCAGCCGTGTCCCTCCCGTGGCCCCCACTTCCGCCGCAGGTACTGCGCGAAGGCCTAACTTTTACATTCCAGTGACGTGCAAGACCGTGCGTAGTTGATATCGCAACGCGGTTGGTGCCGCGGCTCATCTCTACGTGGGAAGCTGGACCATCCCCTGTAGTGGGCATCGCCTGATGGTCAAATGCTCATTTGGGGTAGCTATGTTTGCGTACTCTAGTTGGCTACGTACGGGATGTGTTTGAAGTGGCTCAATCAAGAGTTTGTCCAACCCACATTATCCCGAGACGGCGGTATCAACCTGGAGTCTAGCCAAGCACAGCATCCCAGTAGTGAACAATAGCGTTGGGTTAGGGTACGGATTAAGGTACGTATCGGGAGGAGTCGGTTTTAGGCGTCGAGCACATTGTTCATACCTCCGTAAATACCCACTATCAGCAGGTGTCCTCGTCTCGCCTTGCTCCTTGCAAAAAAACGACCAATAAGCAAGCAAAGTGTGACGCGCTACGTGTATGTTTTATTCGCTACGGAGTATTTGGTGGATGGCGCGGAACAGCGTTTGTCGATGGTGTTTGCGCGAAAAAGAGCAACTCCAAAACAGGCGTTTTAATTGCCATCAGCTTCGAACGATATAGATCCCGGCATGGTGTAATGCTATTTTTCTTCAATCCTACGTCACTTCTTGTGGTGGCGCATTTACACTGAGCAATGTGCGTTGAACCACGAAGGTCCGAGCCATTTATTGTGCAAGAGTAGTGTGTGTCATTTGCATTTTCCCCTTGATGGTAAAAAGCCCTTCTATGCACCGTCAACGACTGTCTCGCAATCCAATATACGTGGGATCTGTCGTTGGCTACGTCGGGGAGTCGGACTCCCCTTCCTGATTCAATCTTGCTTCTCGTGTGACTAATGTCGTCACTTGATCTTGTGGTTCTATTTGGTTGTGTGTACATTTCAAAGACAACTAATAGCTTCCTTATTATGCCAGTAGTACAATAATAGTATACGGTGTGTTCCTTCCGGGTAGCAGACTCTACAAGCCAGTCGCTTGGCAGAAGCAACAGTCGACCCCCTGGTGCTATGTGTGGAGTGGAAACCCACCCTGACACTTGCTCATGGATGTATCTGCTGCAGTGGAGAACATGCTATACACGGTATGAGTGCAAATTCATTTTCCAGGGCTCCTCATCTGAATCGATATATGTCCAGGTACCAAATGGACATTTTCCCGGAATAATTTCACTTTTCACCTCCGGCCGCGGGTCTTTTCTCGCGCTGTCGGCTGTGGGGCACGCGGGGGGCCCGCGTGTACGCCACGGCGCAAGAGCTGGTCCCGGCCGAGGTCCGTGGGGCGTGTTTTGGGCCTTCAAAGTCGCAAATCCTGGCAAATAACTCAGGGGAGGCGTTCCGACTTGACACCGCCTCGCAACAACTCTGAAAAACCTGCCGTACGACTGTTTTGTCATCCCCGGGTATGAACTTTGATGGTTCGTTTTTGACCCGTCGCATCAACGAAACACACAAAGCACGCACCACGCACGAGAAAACAAGGACCACACCGACATCGAACGAGGCACGCATCAAGCGTCGTCAGCAGTAGTTGATACCATGTTGTACAGCAGTATTAGCAGTTGTACGACACGCTTGATAAATTTAAGTAAATTTGTAATTTGGTTCCAATATTTGGGAATCTACGTCGAGTACAAACACAAAGGTCTACGAGTACGTATATATGTACAAGAATGCAGACTTCGAATTATCATATGTACGACCTATCTCTATTTTCCAACGATAGGCCGATCTATAGCCGATTTACATACATACGAACACGAGTATTTTGGTACAGTAAGTAGCACTAGACTCCACAGTAGTCTAGGCTACAAAACTGCGAAGCAGTCAAGGCGCCGTTTGTCGAGCAGCACAGCACAGCAGTACTACAACATAAGAGGCTGCAGACGCCGCAGTGTGCGCGGGACAGCTACGAGTAGCAGGGGGGATCCAGCAGGCTAGTTGTAACAGCTACGAAGCACTGATTTGCTGTGTTCTGTCTCTCATTGTGTATGCGTGTGTGTATGTTTGATGTATGCCTTTCCAGCAAAACCTCAGGTCGTTTGCCCGGCGTCGCCCGGAATTTCAGGATATTTTGCTGGGTTTTTTGTTTGCGCTGTGCCACCTTCTCCTCGAGGTTTCGAGGTCACCATGTGCTTCTCGTTCGTCAGCGGTCAGCGGATGCCTTAAGGAGCCGCGTGCTGGCTACAATCGGTGTACGCATCAGTGTCAGCTGTATAGGCCCTCATACCGGTTTTTGGACATGCCGTTGGGTTGCGTGGATTACACACGAACGAAGTACCTTTATCAGGCGCATTTACTACAAAACAGTATAGAATAGCCACGACGAAAAAAATGTCGCAGATCGTGATTTCGATGTTTGCTCCAAAAAGGGAACTATGAAGCAAGTGCGATCTATTTTCAACTTGCGACACCCCCGGGATTTCAAGTGACCAACATCCCGAAGGGGAACCTTGTACCCTATATTAAACGAAAGTCGCCCAAACACTGACTTGGAGAATATATGGAAGTAGTTGCAATCAGAAGGCTTAGACACATAGTAGGCCGATCGCATGCCAAGCATAAATATTTCTCCCACGACATTAGGTCGAGTTCGTCGGAACGGTTTCGCGCAACACCACAGCAGTGTAAGGACGGCGGCCTATTTTCTTGGCACCTCGCAGGAGGTGACCAGTATTCTCACCCGAAACTTAAAATCGAAGACGTGTGTCAACCCGACCCAACATTTCGCCGTGTTTCCTGTCGACGTACAGTATGAAGTAGGAACGAACACATCTTATACGCCATCGTAGCCGAGTTAGGCTAACGATGATACGAACACACACTTGCTCCGCCTTTCGAAAGCAACCGCGCAGCAACGGTACACGCTACAACAGCACCAGCGGTGCGACAGCAGTATACCCGCACAAGCTCTTCACACACTTTGGCCTTTGTGACAGCCACCGTGTATTTGTGTTCGTATGTGTGTTCAGTGCTCATCGGGAGATAAATGCACCTTTGGTTCATCTTTCAACGTACTGTGCAGTTTCGAAACCAAACACACATCGTCGAACGTCACCCGGTTACGCAGCAGTACGTACACATCAGTGGCACTCGGAGTAAGTACAGTAGGGACTCCTGATGGTGGCGGTGCTCTCCCTTTTCTACTTGCGACGCCCCCCGGGAGTTCAAGTCATCCACATCTCGAACGGGAACTTTGTGTCTTGCACGCGATTGTGCATCTTAGCGATGGTCGTTTTGCCCCCAACCTACACGTGCGAACAGAGACAAAACCAATCAGGCCGTTCGACCGGCAGAGGTTCAGACCCGGCGGAGATTGCGGGCAGCGAGTGGTTTCGTGTGGATCCTCTCCAAGTTTTATTTGCCACCCCGGCGGCCCGACCTTATCTCCGAGGTTGCCAAATAAATCGCCAAAGTTAGAATTGATGAGGTAGCTAAAGAGATGTGCCATCCCGTGTATTGCCTCCAAGCTTCCTCTGCTCCCCTCACAGCCCAACCGTATCTACGAGGTGGCCGAGTCACCTCGACTAAAGCGCCCTTTTTATCGAGCAGCGTTTTTCCATAATTTCCGATATTTGTTTCCTAAAAAAAACAAAAAAAGAGCAAATATAGGGGGGGAAAATGAAAATATTGGAAGTTCTTCAGAGGGAAAAATATTTGGAAGGCTTCGCGTTCCAAATACGGGAATTTTTTTTTGGAAAAATGGAAATCTACAAAATTGCGCGAAAACTCGAACGGGTTTTTGGATATATATGGCTCCGATAGGAATTACCCTAAGTTGCTCTCGAGATGAGGCAGCGAAAAAGGTATCACTCGGGTGGTGCGAGACCGTGGAAACTTCGTCGGCCTTCAAAATAGCATGGGATGTGATGGTGGATGTGCGACGACTCATTCGCATCAGGATGGACAAGCCTGCGTGGAAGACACTGGGGTACGAATAGTTTGGCACGGGCTCACCACCAATTGGTTTTGTTAGGCTCCTCACTTGGTTTTATTATACGAGCCCTAAAGAAATTACCATGACTGATATACAGTAATGTCTAATATCAATGATTGCTGTGATGATGTATTCAAAACAATCAAGGCTAATAAAAGTACGAGTATAGTCAAGATATTTTCCCTCTTGAAGTATTGAGATAGAGAGTCACTCTTTGATCGAGTGAACCACGAATTTTGTAGACAGACGTGGAGTGGAATTCCTCGCCGACGTAACTGAGCAGAACCACAAGGTTTCCCACGCAGCAGGGTGAGACATGTGAGAGGCTATCGCTGCGAGCGCGTCGGCGTTGCTTACTTCATATTCTACGCTTCATCGAGAGCGACGGTCAAAAAGCGGCGATTAAATAACCAGAGGCTCATGTAAATGAAGGGGTTAGTTTTCGCCAAAACAGAGAGTAGACCCTGAGGGGATCTTAAACTTCTCCTGGTTGGGATATTTTCAAGGCGACTAATGGGTACGGCCATGCTACCGGAAGACTCTGGTAGACGATGAATGCCGTAAGGTGTCGTTAGCGACATTGTCATGTGGTTCACGATTTCGTGAAGGGGTCACAGGGTGTCATTCATCTATGAAACAATGCCATGGATAGGATACATACGTACCATTACCTGTGCCATCCATACCTACATCCAAACCACAATATCATGCTTGCCAGTTAGTTGCCAATTGCGATAAACCCTCACGCGAAAGCAATCCACGGTGCTCAGGAACAGCACATGGCCATGACTTTTTTTTGATTTTTTGTTTTTGTCCATCCCATTTATTACCTTCGCACTTCCGTCTTTCTTCCTCCGTAGTTGTAGCTCAGATCCGGGGTCACAAAGTAGGATCCTCTCCCTCCTCCCCCACTACGGTTCTTGCTTTGCATTTTCATCGCGAGAAGATTTCACCACTTTCTTCCCTCGTCAACTCTCGTCGAATTTTGCTTACCCACGCTGTAATATGCGCTCTCGACAGTCGGTGTCATTTAAGAATAAAAACCTCCATGGGGAGAATCTAACCCTCGACATCCGGCCCAAAAGGCTTCGTGGCTACCAGTTAGACCACCGGGGTGACCGGCTATACCGGTATTATGTCGGTGGTTAATGCGCCCACCATTTGTGGCAATACGCACAGGAAAATATTGAAACATTTGCAAACTGCTTGTGAAGCTCAAATTAGTATTCATTCACAATTTTATAACGACTACTCTGGGCCAGGTAAAGGCGCAGGCTACGGTAGAGGTGCACCTGCATACAGGTCATTTCCTGAGGGTGGTCACTTGAGGACCTCTATACCTGCAGTAGTCTAAAATGATTTCGGAAGAATACAAAAGTGCTATATACCCGATGAGCAATCCCAACGCCTAAGTATACAATGAACCATATTTCAACACAATAATGAAATTCCGGCGAGTTGGGGTTAAGGGCCCATATTAACGAATATAACATAAATTCAAATTGGAAAAGATAAAATTCAAATTCGCTTTTCATTGGTCAACACACGCACCAGCACCCCCCAAGATCCCAATCTTTGGTGCTGGTGCGCGTGTTGACCAATGAAAAGCGTTTTTGTTTTGTTTTTTTCCAAATTTTGATTTTGTTTTCTTCGTTAAAACGGGCCCTAAGGAGGTCACGTCATTCCAGAAAAAAACATTAGACCAAAACGTGCTACCTCCATCGTAGCACGCGTCTGTTCGATCGACATTTTACCCGTGTAGCTATCTAGGTAACACCCTCACAATCCGTTGACGACCTTCCAATTGTTTCACACTTAGAAAGTGTACATCCAAAATACAGCAACGCAGCAGGTGAGACCCTCACCATTTGACGTCGTCGAGGTCACGGGTTCGAACGTCGTTTCGAAAGTTCATCTCTATATAAACGCTTGCGCGTGCCTCCCCAGCAACCCATGTATATCCCTGGTTCCCCAGGTGTTGCAACGAAGTGAGTAGATCATCGTACGGCCGTACACGGTACTGTTGCGTCCCAAAGATCCCGCCGTTTAGACCCGGCGGCGGGGGGGGGCTATAAGGCTTACCCTGGGTGGGCTGTGTATTTAATCGACCTTTTACGCGTTTAGCTCAGTAGTTGGCAATCCGTTGACGACCTTCAAAGTTTGAAGAATTGGAGAAGATTACACCGCAAGCACATCAATATATACTGCAACTGGTTTCCGTGCGCCGTCTGCTGCTCTTTCTCTGGTAGTGGATACATATACCACACACCGCTTGAAACTTTTCGTTTCGACGAAATCTTCGATTGCACATCGCCGATTTGTTGTTTCCTTTTTGTCATACATATATATACACGATATACTCTGATGTATATATATATCGCAGCCATGTTACGCCCTCCCGTCTTGAGACTGTGCCGGGGTTTGCCAGCCACCAACCGCACATGCCAGACAACCCACGTTGCACCTACAGCAGCAGCAGCAACATGCCTGGTACTTTATATGCTTTCCGTCTTCCTTTTGTTAGTAGCTTTTGTGTTCCTTGTTAATATACGCAAGTTTCGTAGACCCTTGTCTTGCGCCATAACCGTCCTTCCCTGGGCTCGATGACTTCTCTCATTTCTTGTTGTTCTTGATATTTTCGTTGTTGTACGTTATAATCATATAAACTACCGCGCACCGCCAGGGCAGTCTAGGGGCGGGAAGCCCGGGCACGACTTGCCGAGGAAGTTGTGGTACCTCGTCCAGTTTACGGACGTCAGGCCGAAGGGCGCTCCCTTCTGGGCCTGGAGAATCTCGGTGATGACGAAGTTCATGCAGAGCGGCTGGGAGCCCTTCCCGTCGCCGACGTCCACGCACACCGACTGCATACCGGTGATCGCGATGTAGTAGAACCCGGGGGAGGGGAAGGATCCGGGATTTATGGAAAGTCCAGTGTGGAGCTCGCTGACGGTCCCCTCTTCCTCGCGGCACAGACCGAGCAGCTCATCCTTGGAGTCGGAGATGCGGAAGGTGTCGTCGAAGTCAAATTTCTGTTTTAGTTTGTTTGGTTTGCGCGCGCGTGCATGGGAACGGGAAAGGGGGTAGGAGTTGGTGTGGCGGGCTTTGGAGCAATCGAAAGAACGACGCGAATTGACGACGAATTATGTATGGACCGGGTTTTCCTCGTATAAATAGTAAGTGTGCATGAATGTATATAAATCTGTCTGTTTGTCTGTCCATCTGTCTATGCGCGAGCAAAACCCAACAATGGAAATCAAGTCGTTGAAAGCAGCCGCCGACATATTTGGCAAGGCGAGGCAAGACAAGCACAGAGTGGTGTCTGGGTGGTGGCCACGTATCGGCAACATTCATATCAGCTGCCTTTGGAGACGTACTTACTCAAAACAAATGAGGTAAAGGTACTATTAGTAGGTGTAGTAATTGATACATAGCAGGGAGGGTACGACAACCTTTGGCTTGACGTGTTGCTGACACGCCTATGACTCATCCCACGGTAGGGGCGCAGCAAAATGTTCTGAGCTCCTGACATGAGGAGCTCGATATCTCACCCGAAACATGGCTTCGGAAACATTCGTTCGCGCAACTCGACCAACGCTTTCAATGCGGTAGTCGAAAAACAAATATACCAGTAAAATATTTATAGTATCCGGTGGTTAGGGTCGTTGTTATCGAGCACCTTTTTCCCATCATTTCCAAACTTTTTTCCCTAAAAAATAGGAAAACTTGGAAATCTTGGACATAATGGAAATATTGGAAATTCTTCAGAGGGCGAAAAACAAAAGGAGAAAATGGAAATCTAAAACAATTGCGCGAAACAAAACATGGAATTTTTGGAAATTTATGGCTCCGATAAGAACGACCCTTACTCGCGTGAGGAGCTCAACCGGTCACAAAATATGAAGCCAAAAAGTGGTACCCCTACCGTGCGATTGCCTCTATGTTACCGACCACGCATGAGAAAGGTGGCCCTCGGCTCGCCGCCAAATCGCCAACCTTGTCTGCGTTTATGTAGCTGGTTTGGTTAGGTACGGCACGCCGTAGGTGCAGGTTTCCCACCACAAGATAAAGCTTTTGCGTTCCGGGCCGGAATTACCCAACATGCCAAAACGTATCCCTTGTAAGCGCAATGCAGTCATGAGCTGTATGTATTTCGTAGGAGGACAAGCCAGCTGTAATACCAGCATCGGAGGTGGGCGGACTGAGTGGCAGCAGCCATGCCAGTTGGGAGGGCAATCACAACCAAAAACGTTTACCCACGTCATACGCCCCCCTCGCTAACCCCGGAGCGAGAGACACAGGCAGAAATAAATACAGAGAGAGAGATAGAGAGAGACAGGAGGAAGAGAGAGATATAGAGAAGGTGAGATAGAGAGGGAGAGAGGTGGAGAGAGAGAGAGAGAGAGAGAGAGAGAGAGACGAGAGGAAGAGAGCAGGAGAGAGGTGTATTAACAAGAACATGCATGCACATACCCTTGATCAATTAATCGTGTCAGTCTTCCTCCCTTCTTACGCTGGAAAAACTGTCTGCAAAAGCGTCGCAGTCACTGAAGAAGTCCCGACGTTGCTGCTCAACAAAGGCTTGGACGTTGGATGGCTCGAAGGGGTCGGTCGCATTCCCTGGGGGGCCTGGGGATCGGTGGATAGGACAGTGAGGAAGCATAATGGGGGGGGGGGGGCGTATCATAAATGCGAGGAAACAAACGGAGCGCACGGTGAGCGAACTTAGCCAGGGAATACTCAATATTATTACGTACGAGGCAGTCGATGGTTATAGCCGTTGGTCGAATAGCAGTGCCAATGCGTGATACGTATTACTGGCGCATTAGTCTAAGTGTTTGAGATGTGTGACTGCAATTCTTCGACGGCGACTCCAGCGAAACAATGTGATCCCGTCAAGGTTGCAAACAAATATATGCGTGGTCTGATTTGGAGGTTCTCAGAGTATAAGGCGATCTCAGGTCCCCTTGCTCTCAGTGTTCTTTGTGTTATTTTGTTTACCTTAACTTATATATGTATTTTTCATTTATATTTCCACATCTTCATGGCGCCTTGACTCCCCACCCACCGCTGTGCGTGAGCAAGGCAATGAGCCGAGAACCAGTGCACCTGGATGATCCAACATCGTGTCTTGGGGACGCGTGCTACGATAGAAGTAGCACGTTTTGGCTGGCGGTTTTCCTGATACACGGGGTTCCTCAGCCGGGGCACTATCCGGTATCCCATTCATGTCGCGATATTATTCGCCATTCAGCCAAGCCATTGGGGGGGGTGTCTCATCGGGTTCAATCTACTCACTGTATCAAAAATCAGTTTTGGGTGAGGTATTGAGCCTCTATATGTTATAATCCATTGACTATGGCAACCTCAGAAAGTTTAGGTTGCCACTCCTAACGCAAGTAATTACAGATGGGAAAACCAATGTGAATATTGACGCATGCTACGGTAGCCTGCATGCAGGTGCTACCATGTTTTTCCTGACGGTGGTCACTTCAAGAGCTCTAAACCTCATGTAAAACATGGTAGCACCTGCATACAGGCTAAAAGTGCTACCCGATGAACAACCCCATGGCATCAGTATACAAAGATAAATATTGGAACAACCGAATGAAACGTCGGATGATTTGGGGTTACGAAGCCCGACCACTTTTCGGAATACTTCCAGCCGAAACGTGCTACATCTACCGTAGCACGCGTCAAATGTCGGATGGGATCCTGTCTGTGTTGGGTTCGAAAGAACAAAAAATCTGGAACAAAATTGAGCGGGTGTGATCCCCGACCGGCAAGCCTAGCTGCAGTGAGCAGGCACAAAGGCAGATAGTATCCGACCTGCAGAGGAGACGATTCTGCCGCGGAGGGCACCGGAAGCGGAGATATATATTTTCGGTTTATTTTGACACGAAAAAGTTGGGGGTTATTGTTTCCTAGCCTGTAGTTATGGTAGTACAGAGGTGGTCGGGACCCCCCATCCCCCCGGCACGATGTGGGCGTAAAACAATCCTTGTGGACATATCAAACGATGCATAAGTGGCATGCTCCACAAGGTGTCGACAGCCTCGCAATTCGGTACCTCTAATGGCGTGTTAGATTGTCCAATGTCTCCACAATAGGTTTTATACACCCACATTATGTAAGGGGGGTCCCGGACACCGTATTTGGACGTTTCGACGCATGCTACGGTAGAGGTACACCATGTTTTTTTCTGAGCTCCTCACTTAAGGAGCGTCATACCTCACCGAAAAACTGATTTTGGAGGAAATCAAAAGTGCTGCCGGATGCGAAATCTCAAGACCGAAGTACACCCTGAAACATTATTTGTCACAAAAATGAAAGTCCGACGAATTTGGGTTGAGGAGCCCGATCGTTCAGACAACGATTCAGCCAAAACGTGCTACCTCTACCGTAGCACGCGTCTTTCCTGCTTTTTTCATGGAGGCTTAGCGGACCCACGTAGAAGTGCTCGGGGCCTTTCCGCCGAAGCAGCGCGACTAAAGCAGTCAATAACATCCAGGCTGGCTATCTACCAAGCGACAAGTCAGACCATGGTATTTCTGGGAGAGGTTGAGGCGAGCTTGGAACGCGAGCCGGGAGTTTTCCCAAGGTGGTACGTTTTCGATAGCTATTGTAGCCTCTATGTGGTGTTTGGTTTTTTGTTGTTGTGACTTGATAGTGAAGGTTTTTCGATAGGAACAGATGGCGAGCGAACCTGGCACGTCTTCGACCTATCCATGGCGCAGGCGGCATTGCGCACGGTTGCCGGGAGCTATCGGCTGGCCCTGGTCTCCACAAACAAAAATAAGCATCATACCAGTAGGAGGTAGAGATGGAACACAGCTACTACACGGGCGGACGAAATCCCTTCCTTCTCCGTGGACAATCGCGGTGTCTTCACTTTCCAAGCACCTGTTGCATGGTGAAACATCGCGCAAGGTCCCTAAGAGCGTGCACGAAGACGACACGTTGAACATTCCTTGAACAGGCTGGACATTATTCACACCTTTCGAAACAGAAAAACAACACGCAAGGTCCCTCCAACGGGCGATCAAAACCTTGCGTAACCGATAATCGTTTTGGACTTTGTAAGCCACTTTCGGAAATGACATATTTCACGCAAAGGCCCTACCACGTGAGCGGGGGCAAACCTGCTGCAATCGGCCATGTTTTTGCGGAACTTCGTCAGCCACCTTTCGGAAACGTGAACGAAACAATACACAAGGTCCATATGTTGTTGGCTTGGAATGCTGGAAGTTTTTTCTGAATCCGAGAGCGCAATACCCTGGCGTCGCTGATACATCTCACCACACATACCACTGCGAAAGAAAGACCGTCAGGTATGCCTGGGCTAGCCTCTCCACGCGTGCTTTGTTTTCTATCAAAGTGTAAGTAAGTTTGTGGAGACACGTGCGCTAATTATTATCCACGCATGTGCCAGAGGCGAGCACCTAATCCATGATAACCGACCGATACCCCATGAGCTGCGACCTCCACAGGGCTGGTAAAAGAGATGGACCCAGTTGCTGTGTTGATTATCAGCGCAGGTGGGTTCCAGCATCAAAACACAACCGACCTGGGTGGGTGGGTGGTGGGTTGTGTGGGTGGGTGGGTGGGTGGGTGGGTGAGTGGCTGTGGGGGAGGTTGTGGGCTAGTAATACTACAGTAGTAGTATTAATAGATGGCACATACCTGGTGCCCAGTGCTTTGGAATCTGATCACAGGTGGATATCAACCACTCTTTGTCACGAATTGATCTGTACAGTCGCCGCCCCCCTGCTTGTATGCAATCATACAGGTGTGAAACCCTTTTCGTCTCGCTCTCGACGCCGCGTGCTATTTCGGTAAGTACTTGACAAAGCACAGCAAGCGCCACCTACAGAGCCCTGCGAGCTCTATTTTTGAAGGACTCGGGTCTGTCTGAAGTGCCTGTAAGAGTCCGCGTATTTGTGTGCGGAGGAGATCGTTGTTGTTTCAGTTCTCGAAGCCAAATAGACAGCTCTGTACTGCTGCTGTCTGTATAGTACTCACCAGCGGGCTGGTGTCACGCTAGGGGGGTTAGTATGACTTCCACTACCACGTTTACTCCACTCGGTCGAGTGGTTCTGTACCTCACTCAAACCTGGACGCAGGTAAATGATGTTGTCGCAGAGTAGCAAGCATACTATGGTGGGGTGTATATCGCGAAAACGTGAAGCGTTAAGACTTTTAAACCGCGAAGAAATATGGTGGTCACTCGGCCGAGTGGCACTCATTCGCTGAGTCGCCTTTACCGCAATTCTGAATTATTATATAGGATACAGTATAGAAATCGGGGACTTGGTTGTGGCCCGCGTGTGGTTCCAGTGTTATGATACCGAATATTTAGAAAAACGCCGAAAAAACAACTTTATACCCTAACCCTAACCCTAACCCTAACCCCAACCCCGTCCCCGCCCCGACCCTTACGAGCTTTGTCTCGAAAAAATCAGGCGTTTTTTTTTTTTTTTTAAATTGGTCGACCACACTAAAAGGTATATAATAAAATATTCCCCGATTTCCATACTTAATCCTAGATAAAAATTCAGTGGTGCGGTAAAGGCTACTGCATTCGCTGGAAATAACGGACTAAAAAGCGACCCCCCCTACCGTGGCTCCAGTCAGCGGCCCGGGAAGGGGAGCGTGGTAGTTCGACAACCTATCAACACTTCCTTCCGTCAACTCATGTCGACTTTGGACACCACTGTCAGAGGATGGGGGTGGTATGTAGGGGTCTTCATAGACATAACCCGTGTCGAAATCAGTGCTTGAAGTCAGTGCTTGTTTCGTCGAGCACGTTCCGAAAAAAACACACAAAACAAGAGCAACACACACGTTAAACGCCACATACAGGCGAGGAATAACAAAAACACGCTATATGTCAAGGGCGTCCAAACCCAAACTGCCTGACCAACCACCCCCCTCTCCCCTTTAACCCTCAAACGGGCCAGAAAAAACAAAACGACGTACTACCATACAAGCTTCCACAGACACAAATATGGGCCACTGTCCGTTCAAACATGTACAACGATGTCTATCTGTACGTTTCCAATCGCCAATTCCATCTTACGTGGGGTATTCGGCCCTCTAACGGTTGAAGGATAATAATCGACATCGTGTCCCTCAGATATCGCACGATATTCGTGGGGGGGGGTGGGTCTTAAGCGTCTTGTAATCATCAAAACACTTGGGGTTTTGTGTGTTTATCCCCCCCCTCCCCGGTACTCCTATCACGAAGTGTGTATAGTAAGGAAGCCGCTAGGCAGTTTCATAGTTCCCCCGTTGCTGTCTCAGGAAGTGGCCACACCAGAAAATAAATTATTTCATTGAAGCTGTCGTCCATATGCAAGTCCGCCTCCGAGGGAAGGCGGTTCTTAGCAGGGTGCAGCTCACCCTCCATGCGACTCGCCCAATACCTCACGGCGCTTCGCGCTTGGTGCAAGCAATGTCTGCCTGGTTGGTGAAAACCCAACGTGCTCCGTCCCGGCATTGTAGGGATGCGAGGGTCTATGGTCATATGACTACGGCCGTGCACGACATGAGTAAACTCCCCCACCCCCCCCTACCGTGGCACCAGTCAGCGGCCCGGGAAGGGGAGCTCGGTAGTTCGACAACCTATCACCACTTCCTTCCGTCTACTAATGTCCACTTCGGGCACCACTGTCAGAGGATGGGGGTGGTATGTAGAGGTCTCCATAGACATAACCCATGTCGAAATCAGTGCT
This sequence comes from Saccharina japonica, assembly GCA_008828725.1. Classification (NCBI taxonomy): domain Eukaryota; class Phaeophyceae; order Laminariales; family Laminariaceae; genus Saccharina; species Saccharina japonica. The sequence continues at coordinate 626,445 of MEHQ01000660.1, read as the reverse complement.
TGAAATCAGTGCTTGTTTCGTCGAGCACGCTCAGAAAAAAACACACAAAACAAGAGCAACACACACGTTAAACCCCACACACAGGCGAGGAATAAAAAAAACACGCTATATGTCAAGGGCGTCCAAACCCAAACTGCCTGACCAACCACCCCCCTCTCCCCTTTAACCCTCAAACGGGCCAGAAAAAACAAAACGACGTAGTACCATACAAGCTTCCACAGACACGAATATGGGGCACTGTCCGTTCAGACATGTACAACGATGTCTATTTGTACGTTTGCAATCGCCAATTCCATCTTACGTGGGGTATTCGGCCCTCTAACGGTTGAAGGATAATAATCGCCATCGTGTCCCTCAGATATCGCACGATATTCGTGGTGGGGGGTGGGTGTTAAGCGTCCTCTAATCATGGAAACACTTGGGGTTTTGTGGGTTTATCCCCCCCCGCCCCGGTACTCCTATCACGAAGTGTGTATATAGTAAGGAAGCCCCAAGGCAGTTACATAGTGCCCCCGTTGCTGTCTCAGGAAGTGGCCACACCAGAAAATAAATTAATTCATTGGAGGCTGTCGTCCATATGCAAGTCCGCCTCAGAGGCGGTTCTTAGCAGGATGCAGCTCACCCTCCATGCGACTCCCCCAATACCGCACGGCGATTCGCGCTTGGTGCAAGCAGTGTCTGCCTGGTTGGTGAAAACCCAACGTGCTCCGTCCCAGTATTGTGGGGATTCGAGGGTCTATGGTCATACGACTACGGCCGTGCACAAAATTAGTACCCCCCCCCCCCGGTGCACCGTCCCGACAGTGTAGGGATGTGCGGGTCTATGATCGTACGACTACGGCCGTGCACGACATGATTAATACCCCCCCCCCCCCGGAACGCCGAATGCAAAAACAACAGAGTGCTAGCCCTGGATTTTATTTTCTGGGCGCCATCGTCTATGCTTCATTGTTTCCTGACCAATTCTCGCGTACCCACCTCGGTGTCCGACTTCTAGAAATAGGGTTTTGCGTATTTCTGAAAACAAACAAAAACTATTCAATGTACATAGTATCACTACGTCACATCGACTTGAAAGGGGGCATATGCAAGAGTGACCCACCCACCTGTAGGCGTAGGTGTAGGTGTATGCGTAGGCGTAGGTGTAGGTGTAGGTGTAGGTGTAGGTGTAGGTGTAGGTGTAGGTGTAGGTGTAGGTGCAGGCGTAGGGTCCAACTTGCAAGGAGCCGAGCCGGTTTTGGAGCAAAACGTCCCCTTCGACATGATCACGCCTGCGCAGCAGTCATGGATGGACAACCCGGGGGTTCGGGCGCACCCTGGGCCGCCGCACGGACTGCAACCGGGGACACAACAGACGTTCCCCCCGTGATTCTCTAGGCCGGCCAGGCCATTCCTACACGTAGCGGCTGATGCCGTCACTGCTCGGGTACACCAGTCATTTCCGAGACGAGCGGGGTATGCACGTGCGAGGGAGGGAGGGCGGAGAGGAGCAGGGGTTTTGTGAAGCGAGATGTGGTATTTCGATGCCGAGAAGACGACACCTGGTACCGGTACCATATAGCGGCGAGCTGCCGGTGTCCTCACTGCTGTATGTACTGTAGTTGCCCCGCCGTCAATTACGTCCGATGGGTCTTGGTCGTGATGCGGGGTCCGACAGCCTCTACCCGGTGCCTACCACGTGTAACTTCATCCTCGTTCGCAAATAACTGTTCAACAGCAAGCGCGCCACCTACATACCCCTGCGAGCTCTACCTTTCAAGACCTTGGTTTTGTTTGAATTGGTTGCTGAGAGTCCACGTCTTTGTTTGTGGAGGAGGTCTTTTTTGTTTCAGTCCTTAAAGCTCCCAGTTGTCAGCTCTGTACTGCTGCTGCCTGTACAGTACCTACCAGCGCTCAGTGAAAGGCAGCATGGCAGCCCGGCCACCTATCACCACTTATCTCCGTTAACTCATGCCGACTTTGGGCACCGCTGTTAGAAAGCTGTGCTGGTTCCGTCGAGCACGTTCAGAAACCAACACGACACAAACCCCAACGCACACGTCAAACGTCACACACGCGCGAAGACTGTAACCCCCCCCGCCCCCCCCGTTAAACCCTCAAACGGGCCGGTAAAAGCGAAACGACGTATTACCATACAAACTTCCACAGACATAAATATGGTGCACTGTCTGTTCAGACATGTACAACGATATCTACATGTGCATTCGACTGGTGCTACGGTAGGAGGAGTAGCCTGGTTTCCACTGACACGTTCACTCCACTCGGGCACGTGGCCCTTTACCTCGTTCAAAATTGAACGCAGAACTATGTTGTCGTCGCAGAGTAGCAAGCATACCATGGGAGTGCATATCTCGACATCTTAAAACGTTTAGACTTGATAAATCGCGAAGAAATAGGGTGGTCACTCGGCGGAGTGGCTCTCATCTGCTGAAACTAAAGGACTTAAAAACGACCCCCCTACCGTAACACCAGTCATTCCCAAGCACCGATGTCCTCCCACGTGGGGCATTCGGCCCTCTACGGTTGAAGAAGATCATTCGCGTTCGTGTCCCACAGGTATCGCATGATGTTCGAAGGGGGGGGGGGGTGAGTATTAACCGTCTCCCACTATCGAAACACTTGATTGCAGTGTGGCTTACCCCAGCGCCGAGTCTGAAACAAACGGAGTGCTGCGTGCCCTTGGGTACGCTCCATGTTTCCGGACTAGTTATCGCGTAACCAGCTGGGCGTCCGAATTCTAGAAAGAGGACTTTAGTTTTATGGAAACACAAAACAAACCATCCTCTCACTACCAAAAACGTTAGTGGAATATGAAGTGAGACAGACGCTTAATTGGCCACGCTGTTAACTGCACCAGCCTATCGAGTTGGCGGTTCTTCTAGTTTTTCAATGTGATTCAGCAACAGAACAGTCTTAGGTTCTTATTCAGTGTTTAGCGATGCGCGTCAGCGCATAGATGTTTATGGTGACTGGATCGGTACATATGGGTTGTGGGGTCTGGGTGGTGGGGGGTCTGGGTGGTGGGTTGGACACGGGCTGGTTGGTCTCACCATCAATACAAAACACCACTAACAAACAACAACCGCAGTTTCGGATTGGGATTAACTGTTAAGCAATGCGCATCACGGCATAAACTTATATCGTGGCTGGGTAAGTACCGTATAACACGGAAGGAGTCACACCCCGTTGATAATATTTCAAAACTTGAACATAAATAACAACGAGTGTCCTGTCGTGGGGGGGGGGGGTGCTATCTAACGCATCCCCGGTGATAAATACTATGCACGAAAGCCCTGCAGCTTTAGGGGGCGTGGTAACCGGGGTGTGTGTTAACGAGGTGTGTGACAACGTGGGGGTGCGACAAAGACGGGGGGCTCTAACGGCAGTATTGGTTGATAAGGAGAGTTAACAGACACCGGCCAGACTCAGGAGCGATGACAATGAGAGGGTGTGATATAGGCATCTTCGGATACGGGGGGGGTAGGAGCCGTGGTAAAGTTGTTTCCAGTGCCGCCAACCGCGCTGATCCAAGAGAAAAGCGACATTTGATATTCGCCCGAGACGCGGCAGCAGCAGCAGCAGCTACAAATGAGGTCAAAGCCGCAGACTCGTTGGGCCCACCGTGAAGGGGCGCAGCAGTTGCCTGCAAGGTGGTTTCCATACGGGTGCGTGTTGATTTTGAATTGTGAATGATATCCATCCACCAAGTGGTGTGATGATTGTGGTGTTTGACACGGTTTTGAGGCCTACATGCGTAGGTGATGCGTTATCTAACGTACCCCCGGTGATGAAGTGACGCTGAACAAACGGAGGAAACATGTATATCACCGGGTGTGCTTAGGTCGGGGGGGTGCGCATTCCAAGGGGGGGTCTTATCTAGGGAGGGTGTGCTGTCTTCCGTGTTATACCGTAATGATGGGTGGAGGCGTGGACTGTACGTGGGATGGTTGGTTACACCAGACACAAGACAAACACATGCGTGTACGGGGCGTTATGGACTGGTAGTACTACAACAGTGGTATCAACAGTTACTACACACCGGGTCCAAGCGGATATCGATGAATACTTCGTACGTATCTGGCCAGTCCCCGCTCTCCTGCGTTTATGTCAACACTCATGTGAAATCCTTTACGTCTTCCTCTCGGGCCCGCGTGCTCTTTCAGTAAATTCTCCGCGAACGCAGCAAGCGCGCCAGCCACCGGACCCTGCAAGCTCTACCCTTCGAGGCCTCGGTTCTGCTTGATGTGGCTGTCAGACCCCAAGTCCTTGTTTGCGGAGGATTTCGTTGTTGTTTTTCCGTTCTCGAAGCGTGAAATTGCCAGCTCTGTACTGCTGGTATCTGCATACATAGTACCTACCAGTGCCCAGTGAAAAGCAGCCTGGCAGTTCGACCACCTGTCACGACTCAGCTCCGTCTAACAACCCATGACGACTTTGGACACCAGTGAGAGAGGATGGATATGGTATGCACGGACCTTCAAAGATACCGTCCGTTTCGACATCGGTGCCGGCGTCGTCGAGCACCTTTTCAGAAAACTAAACACACCACACAAACGTGAAGAATGTCTTCAAAATAAACATAAATCACAGTGCTCATAGTGGGGTCGCTTTCGACGAAAAAACAACCCTTGGCGCCCGACTTCCAGAAAACGGAGTTTGATTTCAAACGTAACGTTCCTCGTCGTGCTGAAGCTTGTACCGGGATTTCAAACTATTACGGATGGTCATATTAAATGGGACGAAATATTGTCGTAAAAACAGGTAAATGTATAGGTTTTAGTGTATACCGTAGGTCCTATTGACTTTTTATTTATTTATTTTTTTCTATCCCATTCATTATCTTCGCACTTCTGTCTTTCTTCCTCCCTAGTCGTAACTCAGATCCAGGGTCACAAAGTAGGCTCCTCTCCCTCCCCCCCCACTACGGTTCTTGCCTTGATTTTTATCGCGCAGAGGGTTCAGCCTTCCCAACGCTCGTCGATTTTCATCGAATTTTGCCAACTCACGCTCTCGCGCTTTCCGCTAGTCAAGTTTTTTTTTGCGAGAAAAAGTCCCTACGAGCATGCACTCGGGGGGGCTCGAACTCGCGACCTTGACGCTAACAAGCTTCGTGGTTACCTGCTAGCCCACCGGGGCGACCGTATGGTTCCCCGTAATTGTCGTGCTGAAGCGCTCCTCGGAATTTGGATCTCCTCGTTAGAAACAAACTTGGATTTTTGCTTTTCAGTTGCTACCTGGTATGTGATTTAGTGTCGACCTTTCATTACTCTCTACCAAAAATAGACCTTCTCCATCGAGGCAGTTTAAGGAAAGCGTGAGTCATGGGCAAGATTTGTGTCTCGGTCGCCGGATCGATCGGTCGCCTCTTGCATCAACACGAAACGTGTCTCTCGTACTAAAATTGCTCAGGGGAAATAATTTTGATCCTTCTGTGGCCGCGTAGGATGCTACGGACGGCCGAACTCGAGGCCCAGGTAGGGTTGCGCACTATTTATAGTCTGCGGCGTCGTCAGATGTCTCAGGGAAAAACATACCAGCAGTCTAAGAAACGTCCATTTTTCAAATTGGTCTGTATGGGTACCAGAGGTAAAAGGAGTCGTTATTTTGTAGAAAGTCCTTTTCGTGATGCATAAGGCGTCGACTCGATCCGGCGCCTGACACACAAATGCTTCCCATGACCTAAACTCTGCTTAACTTCCTGAGCATTATAGCTGGAGAAATGCCGGTAGGGAGTCGTGAAAGGTCGAATTTATGCCATAAATGGCATCGCAACTGAAACGTTAGAAACGGAGTAATTTATTGCAGACTGCAGTGCCCTTAGGTGGTATGTTGTTTGCCCGAACGGGCCCCTTAAGTAGATGCTGGAATATTTCACAGATGCTCCGCGATTACCTTGTAGTAAAGTAAGGGGTATTGGAGATAAAATGCTTTTCAGGTAATCGGTGTACTCGCTGTATTGGGGCTCTATGTACTTTGGAAAACTGCTCGTACTCGGAGTATTTTTATATTATGTACTGCAGATACTGCAGTACATTAGACTAGTTCGGGGTCCGATACTGCGGGTATTCCTTGTACTCTCAGTATTTGGGGCTCCAGCACTGCTCAAGTACTCCAAGTACTCCGAGTATTCAGGCCACCAGTGTTCTAATACTCTCAGTACTCGGAGTACGAAATGTGCTCAATACTCGGAGTATACTCGGAGTGTGAAGTATATTAGGAGCATATTTGCATCATTTTAAAGACTCGGCGGTCATTACTCCCAGGTTCTGAAAGCATGTGCCTAGCGTTTATATAGCATTTCAAAATTCACCGATGCTCCCATTACCTGGAAGTATAACTAGAGTATTTTAGTGAAAACATACTTCATATACTTTGTGTGCTTGCTGTATTTTATGTGTTTTTACTGCAGAGACTGCTTGTATGCCGAGTAACTTATATGTGTGTACTCCGGGCACTGCTTGTACCCGAGGATGAGTACGGATCATACTGCAAGTACTCGGCGTATTCGGGCCTTCAGTGATGCTTATACCCGAAGTACTCCGAGTATCTAGGCCACCAGTATTCCAATACTCTCAGTACTCGGAGTGTGAAATATCTCCATACCCTGAATATACTCTGAGTATCGAGTACACTCGGAGAATCTATGGAAGGTTTCTTCAATGTCACCCGTTATCCCTAGTAAGGAACCTTGTCAGACGTTCATACGCAATACATGCGCTGTTGATATTTCCCTATCTACAATGCTCTGAACCTGACACACATATGGCGGGGAAGCATCCGTAACTCTCCAAGGCCCTGACCATATACCATATACACATAACTAGAGATGGGCACCGGATGGCAAATTCGAAAAACCCAAAACCGGATAGGAGGCGTTATTCTCAAAAAACAAAAAAACGGTTTAACTTTCTTTTTTATTACGCCGCTTTTAACCGGTTAACCGAAAACAGGTTTAACCGGTTTTGATGCGGTAAAGCATCCATAATATTGAAAACCACAGGTGGTTGTTCTTTGATTTGCACCCCTGTTGCGCACTCCCCAAGTGTGAAGGTAAGACCCTCATCACAGGACACAGGAATGTCGATGCTGGCCAGGGCACGCTTCTCCCTATTAATAGTAATGCTCTTCTTGTTGGTTATCTCATGGTACAGCTCGATAGGGTACAAGAACGGAGTACGACGAAGGTAGGGCTCAGTCAAGTACCAGGCTGATCCCACTATCCATGTATCTTCAGACCCCTAAGATACAAGGTTAATTTCGATTTTTTATTATACTAGTACGATCTACGTAGACGTTTTTGTATCTAGCACGTCACGCGATATCATACACGTTCGTACGCATTTATCTATATATACGTACTCGTATTGATACGTATTGCGCCTCCTCATACCTACGTGATACCATCACATTAGCCCACCCTGAATTGTCGTACATGCAGATCCAACGGCGATCAAATGATCATATCATCCCAGAAATCGGAAAGGGGGTCGAAGGTGCGGCTATTCGAAACAAATACGTGAGGACACAAATCTTCCCCACCTCGTAATGAGGCTTCAACGCTATATTGCCTCACGCGTTAGACAAGCACGCCATACGAGAAGAAAATGCTTCGATGTGCCAACAGCAAGCGGGTTACTATGAAGACGAAAGCCATGTAAGCTGACCGTGGCGTGAAGGTGCCGAAATAAAACGAAATCCGAAAGACGGAAGCTGGAAGGGAAAGACAAATATAGAGAAAACAATATACGCTGCGATGCAAAAATCCAAAGGAACTTGAAGAGGCTACGTAGCGTGGAGCCAGTGGTTGGGAGACTGAAAAACAACAGCAGATGCCCCATCACACAAGTGCGTTAATATTGGTTATGGTCTCAACTGCGTCACTTTGAGATAGAATAGTGATGTTGATCAACCATATATATACATGTATATATTGTATTACCTGGTGCTACTACTTGGGGAAGCGTCACGTCGATTGTCATCGAAACCACTACAACCAGACCCGCACACTGCATGTTCTCGAAACTGCACAGACCACCATCAGGGTTATAGCGTCGTGTGACAAGTACAAGCAACAGTAGTCTCCCTGCTCGTTAGTCTACCTGAGACTGTTTCTTAGGGAAGTTCGATTTGTTTCAGTTCGATTTGTTTTTTTCGGCCACTCATTGATGTTTTTGACCCGGAACGCCGTCGAAAGGGTCGTGCGCTCCTCGGAATGCATTCCCCTTCCATCCCACAGGTATCCAACGCAAAAATCCGCTTCTCTATCGAAGCAGTTTGAAATATCCAGCTTTTTCTCAAATCGAACAATAGACATCAAATACAATTTGAAGGTACTTCCGAGTCAGAAATTACGGAAATTTTGAATAGTTTGTGCTTCTGGAATGTTATTTGTTGGATATTATTCGAAATGCCACATACCTCAAGAACTTGAAAATGCTTCGATGGAGAAGCGGTTTTTTGCGTTGGGTACCTCTGAGATGTTGGGCGCACTCATCCCGAGAAGCGCACGGCCGATTAGCCCGCGTTCCCGGTCAAAAACATCAATAATGGGCTGGAAAAAACAAATCGAACTGAAACAAATCGACCTTCCTTAAGAAACAGCCTGACACGACTTAAACCTTCTGCAAAATCAAAATCGCCTGGTCCGCATACTGTAAACGAAGCCACGAGCCGGTGGGTAGAAGGGGTGCACAAGGGGAAAAACACCTGTGTCACATATTAAATAAAAAACCTGCATTTCGAAAATGCCCCAACCGTTTTAAATAATCAACACAAAGATTGGCTCGTCTGGGGTCCGAACCGGCAAATATTGGCTCGTCTGAGCTACTGCTGTTGTCGTTTGCCGCAGCCACGTCATCGACCTCAACCACCTCTTGGCTCATGTTGGAGTGGTGGTGTGTTGGACTTGCGAGCAGAGAGGGGTGGTGTGTGTTTGGTGTGTGCGAGTGTTGGGTAGTGTTGGGTGTGCGGGGAGAGAGGAGGGGGTTGTGCCGCAGTGGATCCACCGACTTTCAGGCTACCACCTTCTCTCTCCCCACGCCCACGTTTGGTCACCTTGTTCATTGCTGCAGTAGTTGATACGTTCTAGAGTGGGTACAATAGACGTCGGATCAACCAGCTTTGACGTTGTCACGTTCACTGGCGCGTTTTAGTGTAGATGAGTTATCCGGTTTTCCGGTTTAACCGGTTAACCGGTTAAACCGGTGCTTTTATCCGGTTTAACCAGTTAACCTTAACCGGTTAACCGGAGCTCAAAAACCGCCAGTTTTTATTTGGAAAAACCGACTAATTACACACGCCTGATGAGTTTCCAAAAACCTCGGTTAACCGGTTTTTCCTCTATCCGGTGCCCATCGCTACACATAACATACCTTCTTGACGCATACCCGCCTGCCAGGCCGTTGCGGTCATCCTGAAATCTCCCGCAGAAAAAAATGGCTCAGATCTTTCCTGGCTCTACATCTGCTCGCTTGATGCATTCACTGGCTTTAATTCCGCGGTTATGCATAGCAGTAATGGCCGTGGCCAGGTCAACGACCATCAGTTTGATATGTTTGTCCATCAGTTTGATATGTTTGTCGGGGATCTGGCCTACCGTACATCAAGCACTTGGGCGTGGTCATGCATTCAGCAAGCCAGCACTGATGTGCGTTTTCTTCGGAACACAACTGTAAATGGGGACCAAGTTACTCGCTGTCGATGTAACGAGTGCAGCGCCCATTGTACCGTCGGTATAGACTTCTCCCAATCAATACTGATACATAAACAACAAGCAGTGAGTTTAAAATGCGTTTCGGACTTGGTTCATCATCGTCTCTACGGTACAGTTTCGCCATGGAGAGTGTGCCACATAAACTTGGCGATTCACTCTCACGCCATCCGCTAGCTTATGGCGAAGCTGGTTCTTGAAGTAAGAAGCGTTTGTCACTGACCAAGACAGATGCTGCACCTAGCGTTGCGTCTCCAGCGGTGCAGAGATTCTGCCACGTGGGTCGCGTTCGCCGCAACAGACGTTTCCAGCATGACCAACACAAATATATCTTCTTTCATCACCAGGATATATTTCATGTTCTCCCATTCTCCCGTTTGATATATTTTCATCCACGGCATCATTACTGTGGTTTCGTTAAAGTTCCCGATATGGTACATTATTAGCTGCTGCCGTATACTACTGCAGTGTACGTCGTAGCATACACAGGTGGAGTATGGATTACGACTATTTGCAATAATAGTGCCGGTCGTGCTGCTGCTGTAACCGAACGTCAGCCCAACGTGATACAAGGGAGGCTTCGCCGCGGTGAGCTGACGCCCGAATGCGGCTTCGCGCATGCCTGTAATGGTCGGGGGTGTTATAGGCAAACCGAAGGTTTACGTGCGACACTACTGCCAAGGGCTGCATGAAAAAACAAAAGAAGAGTCCCTGCAGGAGTAGCCCTACAGCACAGTGGGAGCCCGGTGTTTGGAAGCGTCGTTTTCGCGACCAAGCTGGAATTCATATTTTGTGTGTTATCATCTGTTCAGTTTATCATGTCGTAGTTCCTATATTTCCTACATTTGCGTTTGCCGCAAGCAGCTCGTTTCGCAACTGTACGATACGAAAAACGGAGAGCTCACTCGTCAATCACGACCGCATGGGGTAACGGGGGGTATTGGATGGTTTTGGGTATCAAGGAAAACAACACTGAAGTGAACCGTTCATCAGAATATACCTATAGCATACGGTTCTTCTTGACGACAGCACTGTTGAATTACTGTGGTTGGTTTGCGCTTGATGTTAAGTCTCCATCTCCGCATCGGACGCGTTGCTTATCTTGGCCAGGACCTTTACCTCTCTGGGGCGACACCCCGACTCCTTCGGGTTCCGCTGCTGCCTGTCCCTTGTAGCAACGTGAACCAGTTTGGTCAGCTCTTCAGCGAACATTGAGTTTTACACACCCATATTCTCATTTTTGACCCGGGTACCTTTAAAGAATACCGTTGGTACTGCTGTCTCTCCTCGTGTGAGTTTGCGACTTGCGTACGTTGTGCACTGTATATTGATCGCACGTTTGGGTTGCCGTTGCATGTGAGTATACCCTTTGTCCCCACGATAAAGTTAATGTCTTAGCGTAGAGAACACAAACACATTGATACGATGTTTTTTACAAGCAGCATCTCGGAGAAGAGCGAGGGGAGCAGACCTGCTTTCAGTTGCAGAACCAACAGTCGTACGGTCCCCATATAGTCGACGGAGTTTGTGGCCAGACCAAAACAGCTCTCGGCAAGGGGCGAAACGAAAGACGACAAAGGGAGCCTCCAACACGCAACAGTTGAAAACGTTTAACAGCGACCCACGCGCGCGTGGTTCTTCAGAAGATAACAAGTTTTCAAACCATGACAACCTGTGGGGATTTCGATGTGACGAACTCTGTTAGGGCACGCCGGAACGTACAGGAATCTACTGTCGAGTAGACGCGAGTAGGCGATTCGCCACATACTTCAAACATCTCCGATATTCGAATTTGGATTTACCAACATGATCTATCTTATCTCGGTTTCGGATAACTACTGTAACGTAAACAATGTTAATCTGCCGTGGGTATACGTTTCCATGACGTACGTCCTAGCTGTTTGTCGTGACCAACTACCTCTCACGTATATGTGACTATATTTCCGCACATGTTTCGGGTACGACATGTCTATCTCCAAACAACTCGTGACGGAACCAGCGGGTAATATGTTTTTTGCATAGGTGCTGCAGCCATGGCAGTACTATAGGCCGCGGCGTGTGAATAAATGATCGATCATATTTTGCGATGTTCAGATGCGTGAATGGCTGGCTTGTTCTAGTTCAAAAAAACCCTCATGTGGGTTATTGGGTGCCGAAGACTGTTGTCTGCTGCATTCGACGCCATGACACATTCGATAAGACGCATGACTCAACAACGTGATGGGGAGCCGTATAACACAATTGAAGTATTCGTACATGCATTCAGTTGGGAACTTGTTTTTGTCTATTTTTGTGGCTTGCGAAATGTGACCGTTCATTGCGTGCAGCACTCTGCTAAGTTGAGTTGTAGACCTTGGTCGGGTATATGCGCACTTCCAATGTCGCGAGAAACACCAAGCTCCTGTAGATGGAGCACGATGATGCTGATACAACAAAATTCTATTATAGCACGAATCAGACGAAGGTCAAAGGCAGCGTATCAAGCCAGTGGCGAAACGTTAACCACCGGGAACCTGTCTAGAGACTAAAGTGAACCGGAAGCCCGGAGATTGGGGGTGTATAAAACTCCCCGGTTATCGTGACGAAAAGGAATACACAGACGAACTTGGGCGAAAGCGAACAAACCACAACTCCGTTTCCGGACACGGCTCCTTGGCGTCAGTGCCCACCCGTACAAAATACACGCGCCTTTGTCGGGAGGTCAAACGTGCGCATGCGCGATCAGTGAGGGTTGTCCAGTCGATAACCGTGTTGATATTAGCGAACACCTTTTGAATCCCACTCAAAGAAAGAGGTCGATTTCTGCCCAGGCGAAAACAAGAAAGAGGCTCAATATAAAATAGACGCAGAAGAACGACATAAAAGGAAACTCAGCCTGAGCCCGGATTCCTGTTACATATTACTGTAGGTGTCCTGTCCTGTACAGGACATCTAATTTGAAGCAGGAAAGCTGGCCCGGACTGGATTTCTTCTACACGGGAGGGTGTTTTCCACACTAATATCAAGATAACGAATTACGATTTTATTACTGTAGGTTCCTCTCAAAATCAGTCTTGCTTTTGTTTAGCCTGTTTCTTGTTAGGCGTCATGTACTGTACTGTACTGTACTGTGCGAGTATATGTATTTAAACGTAGACATCGAAAATTGAGATATCGGACCACCAAGTTCGTTAAACAACGGTTTCAGAACGCTCCGCATTTCACGCCCCGCATGCCGCCGAGGCCACCCTCTTCAGGGCCGGGAGGACGGGTAGAGTGACGCACGTCCAACAAACATAGCGCACCAAGAGGTGGACCTCATATCAAGTTGGGACGGTCTAGTCTTTAGGAAACCTAGTAGGGAATCGATTAATAAAACGAATGAGGGCCAAACGCGGGGACCAATAGGTATCTACATTAATTGCGCGACGCGCGGGCTACACAGGTGAAGAAGCACGGTCAAAGCTACTGTTTACGAGTCTATAAGAAGTGTCTTAGAAGTACATATTTCGTGTGCCAAACTGTTAGCAAGCGACAACAAGCAGCAGGATGATCTTCCACTCACCGTCTAAAGTAGCGATAATGCAGGCGGAAACCAGGATGGCTCGAGAAAGCTCACCCCACATGGTAGCCGCGTCTAATAGGTATTGGTCTGGACGCGTTTGGACTCTTCTCTGTCCTTTATCCTGTCGGCGTTTAGTGTCAAGAAACGCGATGTAATATCAGGTGGGGGTTGATAAGTAGTGAAATAAGCTGACAGGGCAGTCAGGTGGGATGGGGGGTACACGCGGTGTTGTGAACCGAAAAAGGACAAGGCCTCGGTCGGTATTCGGGTTATCACCGCAAACAAGATCGGCCGGTTTTCGAGATTCGGTCGGCTTTTTCGAACGAATAGAAGTGGGATGAAACCGAAACATTCTTTGTCGGTTTCTTGGTCGGTGTTTTACGCCGGTTTCTTGGTCGATTTCTTGGCGCAACCAGTCAAACGGTCAATATTTGGAAGTGTTCGGTGTGCTTGTGTTGAAGTTGTCATAATCTGATGACACGATCGAATGGCGTCAAACGCGGACAAAAGCAGCGGAAAACCAAGTGTTATTGAGGGTACGAGGCCGTCCTAATTCCCATATAGAACACGTTTTCAGTCAATCCAATATTCCCGGGTAGGGGGTACGACGCCATTATAACTGCTAGGTATATATTAAAATGTTGTAAACTAAATCCTATACGGAGGTACGTTATTTAACGCCTTAAAATTCCCATCTTTATATTTTTATCACATCCAGTCACGCGTATGCGAAGAAACAAGAACCATACATCGCACGGAACGCAAAATGTGGAACCTAGGCCGGGATGCTGAATGAAGCGGCGTTGAAAGACGTGGAACCCCGTACGACTAACTTATAAAGCTACGATACTCCAATGAAAACGTACGTACCAGGGTCACTGGACCGAAAACAGATATTACGTGAAGGAATCCGAAACCGAAACGATCTACGAGTGTGAAAAACAAATTACGACAGCACCCTCCAACGGGGCCAATACTTGTGAGACACAGAGCAATCCCACGGTAGGGGTGCCTCTTTTAGGCTCAATATTTTCTGACCGGTTGTGCTTCTCACGTGAGTTACCACCGGATACTATTTATTTTACTGGCATATTTGTTGTTGGACTACCGCATTGGAAGGTTTGGTCGGGTTGCGCGAACGAATGTTCCCGAAGTCATTTTTCGGGTGAGATATTGAGCTCCTCATGTGAGGAGATGAGGAGCTCAGAAAAATTTGCTGCGCCCCTACCGTGGGATGACTCCCCAGAGAGGCTACAGCTTAGAATGGGTACGAGAAAAAATTGTTTTTACGGGTGAACATAGTAAATCGAACCTACGGAAGACACAAACACCTATATAGTTTCCTCCTTTTACTAACAATATTTGGTCCTTATTTACTAGTGTTTACTATGCTCCCCCGTAATAGACGCGAAATCGGCCAACTTGACGGAAAACAGAGCACCAACCAATGGCGTTCGTAAAGAAACTACTTTGTGCAGCTTCGAGCAAGCCAGGACAAATCTGCATTGAAAACGAACACACACGTAGACCGAAGAAAAAACACAATAAAAGGAAACCGTAGCGAGGCACGATCGCCTGAAACACGGGATCGATAGGGTGAAACCCTGACAGAGTATCGAAGATGTTATACGCAACAGAGTAAATAGTGTACCCGTGACGGGATACGAGAGCCTGGAACGCGGAGTCGGTAACGCGAGACCCTTGGAGGCAACACTTGGGAACACCCCGATGGCAAGGAACGGGGGGTCGATAACGCTGGGCCCGGAGAGACTATAGCTCAACATAACTATTCACAAAACTCGGTATGCGGAAAACATCATTCATCCCAAAGGAAACGTGCTACGATACTACTGATTCACCTGTTTTCTTAGGATTGTTGCTTGAGGAGCTCTTTACTGTTTAGCCAGTCAGTAGTAACGCACCCAAACGCTGACTGACTTTGAGCAGACAGGAAGTTGCGGCCGAATAGCCTAGGTGTACCCCGCGTAAAATGTGAAACCCCAAAGGCGTTCCGACGACGTTGGGGAGACCTGCTTGATAAAGGAACCGTGGCAGTCACAATTGATCTGGCGAGAAATATACTGCCTGTATTGTAGCACGCGTTAAAAGCAGGCGCTAAAAAAACCCAAATAGAAGGGTAGTTCGCAGAAAGCGGGGTCACCATTCTCCATGGTAAATTTCTTCATAGTTAGGTATCTCGTGGTTAGCGATGGGCACCGGATAGAAACAAAACAGGATAAGCGTGTTTTTTTAACAAACATCAGGCGTGTGTGATTAGTCGGTTATTCAGAACAAAAACTGGAGGTTTTCGAGATCCGGTTGAACGGTTCGGTTAACCAATTCAAAGAACGACCCGGGTCGTTCTTATCGAGCAGCTTTTTTCCATACCTTCCAAAACCAAATTCCAAAAAAAAGGAAACCTTGGAAACCTTGGAAAACTTGGAAATCTTCGAAATCTTGGAAATTCTTCCGAGGGCGAAATGTTTAGAAGGCTTCACGTTCTAACAAATGGGGAAAAAAATGCAAAAAATGGAAATCTAGAAAATTGCGAGAAAGAAAATGCTGGGAATTTGGAAAAATTTGGAATTATATGGCTCAGATAAGAATGCAAGGCTTCACGTTCCATTAAATGGAAAAACAGAATGGAAAAAATTGGAAATCTCGAAAATTGCGCGAAAACAACTTTTGGAAATTTTGGAAATTTAGGAACATATATGGCTCCGATAAGAATGACCCTAAACCGGAATACCGGATAACCAATCTACACTAAAACGTGCCAGTGAACGTGAAAACGTCAAAATTGGCTGATCCAACGTCTATTGTGCCTACTCTCGAACGTATTTACTACTGCAGCATTGAACAAGGCAACAATAAATGGGCGTGGGGAGAGGAGGGTGGACCCACTACGGCACAAACCCCTCAACTGTCCTTGCACACCAAACAGCGAGGGGTCCAGGACCGAGCCCGCCCCCTTGAGTGGAGGTTGTGCGGTAGGTGTCGATTGGCTGAGCCCGAACAGGTGTCGGTTCGGTAGGCGCGCGGACAGTGTCCTCACGCACAACCTCCCATGCGTCCGTAGGGGGGCTGTTTTCGGAGTCTTGTCCCGCAGCCCCAGCGACGCATCGCACGTTTGTTTATGTAATGACGCCAAACTCTCCCCAAGCCTCGTACACGGAGGGTGGAGGGTGCGGTCGCTTAGTCCGTTGTCAACCGCACATAAATCACATATAGACATCAAGTTGAACAGAGGAGTGAAAAGAGCTGTAGTGAACGCTAGCTTTGACAAAGGATGGCGACGGCCCGTGCAGCGAGGAGGGTCATCACCGAGCTCGTTGTCCGCAAGGACGTTCGGTAGGTGATGATCAGTGCGCCTCGCGATAACCAAACGGGTTTGTGAGAGCACAGCAGCAAGTGGGTCCCGCGTGTGTAGGCCGTACGGGGCATAGTGTTGGTTGGCGAGTGCTGAGCCCAGTACCGCGGCAGGTTGGCACGGTACGGCTCGCACCGCAGAGCCCATATTTAGTCTGGTATGCACAGGGTAGTCCAGCACATGTCTCTCAGGCGTCCAACGTCGGCTCCGGTTCGTGAATATATAGGACAAGCTGCCGCGACGCCTCGTCGACGCTTGCTACGGTAGAGGTGCACCGTGATGTTCAACAGGGTGGCCACTCGAGGACCTCTATACCCACCCCAAAAACGTTTTCGGACGAAAAGAAAAGTGCTACGGGATGAACAACTCCGTGGTCTTACGCCTGAAACGAAAAATAGCGCAACACATGAAGGAAATGCCGACGATTATACAGTAGGTTAAGAAGCCCCGTCGTTCAGCAATTAGTTCAGCCAAAATAAGGTATACCTACCTCCATCGTAGCACTTGTCCGTCTCTTTCCAGCGCCCTGACACCCACCCTGTGCCACACGGGCCTCGCGAAACCAGGCGAAGGTGTGATGAGTAATCGCATTTCCCACTAGACGCCTGGATGTTTTGCCCCTACGTGCAACGATAAATCATAAAGAAAGGGAGAGCTACCGAATACAACGAACGCGATACGTTCAGCTCAAACGTCATACCTACTAAAGGCAGCTCATCCCCGTACTCACTGAACATCTCCACTACTAGAATAGAGGAACACAGCAGCAGGACAGGCGGTTCGTACCGCGCCGCTTTCAACGCAAAGTCTTTAGAGTATGCACAATTCCACAGGAGTCGACGAGGGAAGGTGGTGTTCAAAACTTCTCGCGATAAAATGGAAGGCACGTACTTTAGTGGGAAGGCGGGAGAAAACCCTACTTAGTGACCCCGGATCTGAGCGACGACTAAAGAGGGAGAGAGAGAAAAGAAGGGCGAAGATAATGAATGGGATGGAGATAAAAAGAAAGAAAGAAAGAAAGGAAGAGATACCAGTTTTGTGGTCACAGCAACTACAACACAGGGACACGACGGCGCGATAATAGAAGACAAAGAAATTGTCGTTCTTTCCCCGGAGGTGATGTGACAGACAATATAAAATGGAATGAAAATAAAAGCAATGTCAACAGAGGAATACTACTGAGAACGAAAGGAAAGGATAGGCAGCCGAAGTGCTGTACCACTAGTACAGACAGTTCTACCAAATAGTCGGTCCGGTTCCTTGCTACCCTATCTGCCGTCTTCTTCTTGCTTTCTTCAGCCGCGGTTTCGCTACGAACTGTTGCCCCTCCCGTCAACATGATATTCAATCCGTGACACGCGCTTGTGCACACTAGGCTTGTTTTGGTCTAGTTTTGTGTTTGGGTATATGGGGAGGACCTCGGAGGATCCGGAGACCTCTCGTATTTTGTACAAGTATTGCGTACGTCGTACGTACTCGTATTAATAGCGTAAAATTGTTTGTTATGCTACATATTATATGTGTATTACAGTACATACACACACCTGGATAACCTGCCTTGTTCTGCTGCTGCAACGCTGCTACACATATAATACATGTATCATACGTGAATGTGGCAAGCACCGTTTGTTCTTCTACTTTTTTGGGGGGTATTCGGGCAAGCCCGGGGCCGCACATCGAGAGTTTACGCGAAATTGCATACCAGGTATGGACTCGCATACTCAAGTGTGAACTCGCATATTCCGCTCACATGCCTAATGCAGCCATTCACGTGTTAAGCCCGGCCTACAACTGCTGTGTGATGGTATCACGTACTACGGCTATAAAAGGGTACAATTCGTATAATTAGAGTATGAGATCACGTGCCGTGCTAGTAACTGGAACGTCTCCGTAGAGTAGTACGAGTAGACACGCGGATACGTACAACGAGTATTACATCATGTGGCGTGCTAGCAACGGAAACGTCTC
Organism: Saccharina japonica; assembly: GCA_008828725.1. Classification (NCBI taxonomy): domain Eukaryota; class Phaeophyceae; order Laminariales; family Laminariaceae; genus Saccharina; species Saccharina japonica. The sequence goes on along the minus strand of MEHQ01000660.1, from coordinate 607,854 downwards.
CGTAGATCGTACATGTATGAAGATACATGCTTCAGGGGACAGTCACGTACTTGCCCTATCGTAATCTGTTCTCGTGTGCAATCGAGCTTTCCATGAGATAAGCAACAAGAAGAACTTTACTAAGAAGAAGCGTGGCCCTGGCCAGCATCGTCATCTCTGTGTCCTGTCCCATTGGATTGCCCTTCCTTTACATTTCACGTTGTTGGCGGCTGGAAGAAGTCAACGCTGAGCCTGGCGCACCTTCTTCGAAGCCATCATTTTCCTGTTCTTCTCTCCAACGGACTGCCTACCTTGTGAGAATCATGAGCAGCTTTCAGAGTCACCTTGGTATTTGTTCCTCACGACATTTAACCAGCAGCTTAAGGGGCCACTTCGGGCAAAACCGTTTAGAGCAAATATATTACAAATCCGATTGTTTTGGCAGTTGCCACGGTTGCCGACTAGTTTTTTGCATTTACTCTCGGCCCTTTTGTTTTTTTTCATCTACTTCTACTACTACTACTACTACTACTACTACTACTACTACTACTACTACTACTACTACTACTACTACTACTACTACTACTACTACTACTACTACTACTACTACTACTACTACTACTACTACTACTACTGCTGTAGTTTTGGTTTGCTTTTGTATTTTTTCGGCATGTTCGATCGAGACTGGTTGGATAGGTTACAGTTCGCATACCTTTAGAACGAATCAAAATCACAGGGCTCGAAGATCAACCTGTCGATCAGTGCATGAACTACACCGTGTCAACAAATCATGTCAAATTTCTTAAAATTGATGGGGGCATGGCACATTCAACCTTTAAACCATTTTAAGGCTGGCCCAGCGCGTATGTACGACATTTTTCTACTTTCATTTTAATTTTGATTTAATTTAAGTCTGTCAGATCTCATCCGGGGGAAGCACGACACGTTTTTTTTTTTTGTATCGCTTTTGTTTGTTTGGTTGTTCGTTCGTTGTTTGTTGTGTCTATTTCATTCTTGTGTGTATATTTACCTCGTACCAGGTCTTTCATATTTTCGCCTTCACTTTCCTACTTCACATATTTTTCTATTCCACGCACCACGATTGCTATCAGGGTAAATATAGATCGTGCCTGTCGTATATGTCTTTGCGGTGTCTGCTCTGCCTACTGCATCGCAGCGTAGTATCTCTGTGTCGTAGGTTTGTGACCAAAACAAATGCCTATTAATAGTACCTCTCTTGGATGAGAAATCGGCACGGACACTGGGTGTCCGGGATGTCGACAGGAAGAAAGAAAAGCAGACACACATATTATACATGCTGCTGTAAAATCGAATATTGAACAAACACGCCACGTGAGCGCGACTGATGACGTATCGCGCAGCTTGCGAAATTCAGTTACAACCTTGCCCAGATGCTCCGAGTACCTTGGAGTAAAGTATTGAGAATTGGAGATGAAATACTTCAGGTACTTCGTGTACTCGGAGTATTTCGGGGTTCGATACTCGGGGATATACTGCTCGTACTCGGAGTGTTTCGGGTATGAAAAATCTCGATACTGCTTGTACTCGGAGTATTTCTGGGTCCGATACTGCGATTACTCTTTGTACTCCGAGTATTTGGGGCTTCAGTACTGGTCAAACTCTAAGCACTCCGAGTATTCAGGCCGCCAGTACTCGAATCCATTATGTTCCCAGAGTACGAAATGTACTCGATACTCGGAGTACACTCGAAGTGTGAAGTATATTAGGAGCCATCTTTGCATTATTTTGAAGACTCGGTCGTCATTCCTCCCAGGTTCGGCGTGCACGTGACTGGCGTTTACAGCATTTCTAAATTCACAGATGCTCCCATTACCTGGAAGTATAATTAGAGTATTTTAGACAAAGAAAAAAAACAGGTACCTTGTGTACTCGCAGTATTTCTGTGTTCAATACTCTCGATACTCGGAGTAGTCCGAATAATATAGATGTTCTTACTCCGAGTACGGTTGCTTGGTTACTCGAGTATAAGTACTGATCATGCTCCCGGTACTCAGAGTATTTGGGCCTTCAGTACTGCTCATACTCCAAGTACTCCGATTATTCAGGCCACCAGTACTCTAATACTCTCAGTACTTGGAGTACGAAAAATTCTCTCTTCCACAGATGCTCCGAGTACCTTGGAGTAGAGAAAGTAGGATTGCAGATGAAATACTTCAGATACTTCGTGTACTCGGAGTATATCGGTGTTCGATATTCCGGGATACTGTTCGTACTCGGAGTATTTCGGGTATGAACACTGTCGATACTGCTTGTACTCGGAGTATTTCGGGCGTCAGTACTACTCATACTCCAAAGTGTCAGAGTATTCAGGCCACCAGTAATCTTATACTCTCAGTACTACGAGAACGAAATGAACTCGATACTCGGAGTATATTCGTAGTGTGACGCCTATAAGGAGCATCTTTGCATCATTTGAAAGACTCGACCGTCATTCCTCCCAGGTTCTGGGAGCATGTGCCTGGCCTTTATAGCATTTCAAAAATCACAGATGCTCCCATTACCTGTACGTATAATTATAGTATTTTAAAGAAAAAAACACTTCAGGTACTTGGTGTACTCGCAGTATTTCGGTTTTCAATACTCTCGATACTCGTAGTACTCGGAATAATTTAGATATGTGTACTCTGCTCGGAGTATCGAAATTTGTTCGTACTCCGAGTAGTGTGAGAGTGCAAGAGTACTGGTGGCCTAGATACTCGGAGTACTTGGATTATGAGCGATACTGAAGGCCCGAATACTCCGAGTACTGGTAGTATGAGCAGTACGTTTCTTCGAGTACAAGCAGTACTCGGAGTAGAAACATCTGAGTTACTCTGAGTACTCCGAGTATCGAGAGTATTGGACACGGAAATGCTGCGAGTACACAAAGTACCTAAATAAAGTATTTTTTCTCGAAAACACTCTAATTATACTTCCAGGTAATGGGAGCATGTGTGGATTTACTAATGCTATAAACGCCAGTCACATGCTCCCAGAACCTGGGACGAATGTCGGCCGAGTCTTCAAAACAATGAAAATATGGCTCCTCATATACTTCACGCTCCGTGTGTACTCCGAATATCGAGTACATTTCGTACTCCGGGTACTTAATGTATTAAAGTACTGGTGGCCTAAATACTCGGAGTACTTGGAGTATGAGCAGTACTTTTTTTCGTTTTTTTCCATCCCATTTATTATCTTTGCACTTCTGCCTTTCTCCCTCCCTCCGTATAGTCAGAACTCAGATCCGGGGTTACAAAGTAGGCTCCTCTCCGTCGTCCCCCACACGGTTCTTGCCTTGACTTTTATCGCGCAGAGGTTTCAGCCTTCCCAACGCTCGTCGATCTTCATCGCATTTTTGCTAACTCACGCTCTCGCGCTTTCAGCTATTAATAGTCAATATATATTTTTACGAGAAAAAGTCCACACCAGCATATACTCGGGGGAGCTCGAACTCGCGACCTTGACGCTAACAAGCTTCGTGTTTACCTGCTAGCCCACCGGGGCGACTGCACTCGGGGGGGCTCGAACTCACGACCTTGACGCTAACAAGCTCCGTGCTTACCTGCTAGCCCACCAGGGCGACCGTATAGCCCTAAATACTGCGAGTACAAGGAGTACCCGCAATAGACGCATGCTACGATAGAGGTGCACCATGTTTTTCTAAGCTCCTCACGTAAGGAGCGTCATACCTCATCGAAAAAACGATTTCGGAGGAAAACAAAAGCGCTGCCGGATGCGAAATATCACGACCGAATTATACTCTGAGACATTATCCGTCACGAAAATGAAAGTCCGACGGATTTGGGTTAGGGAGCCCGATCGTTCAGAAAACGATTCAGCCAAAATGTGTCATCTTTATCGTAGCACGCAGCACGCGTCAATATCGGACCCTGAAATACTCCCAGTATAAGCAGTACTATCGAGAGTGTTCATGCCCGAAATACTCCGAGTACGAGCAGTCTCCCGTACTGCGCGTACGAGCAGTCTCCCGGAGTATCGAACCACGGAATACTCCGAGTACACGAAGTACCTGAATGAAGTACCTTATCTCCAATACTTCTTACTTTACTCCAAGGTACTCGGAGCATCTGTGCGGGACCTGATACTCACGACTACGTAGGCGAGATTTAAATCACGACTACGGGGACGTTTACGAGCCATCCCCGGATTTAAGGACTTGCGTTTCGGGGTGAAGATAAGGTCAGGGTTGGGGAAATGGTAGGGTTATTGTTACAGTAGTACTGTAGTTGCCGGTCTTTTGGGCTGTGAGAGCTACAGCGAATGTTTTTTACGTGATAATTGCCTAACTCTTAGGGTTTATTCCCCAAGAAAGACGCTGCTGCAGGGCTCAGCTGTTGTTGCACGCTGGTCTGTGGGATTTGTTTGGTGTGCTGGAGAGGACGGCTGCAACGGGAAAATGCGAAACGCAAGGCCCAAAACCCGGGGATGGCTCGTAAACGTCCCCGTAGTCGAGCCGTAGTCATGATTTAAATCTCGCCCACGTAGTCGTGAATATCAGTTCTCCATCTGTGCATCCCTTCAATCGTTCGCATCGCAGCTGACAGCTGACGTATTTTATCATTTTCATAAACCCTAACGAACTCAACCTCACAACAATCATATTACTGTAGCGAATAGCCTGGCGACGCATATACGTAAATATCTGCGTCCCTTTGGTTTTCTCAAACTTTGCACTCCTCAAGATGATAATTCGTGATTGAAATTACTAAATATTTTCCCTCACGGCCGAAGCTGACTCCCACCAGGGCTGTAGGCTGCAGCGCAAGCAGCAGTCGTACATAGTTGGAGAGGTACACCGTGTTTGTTCCTGACGGTGGTCGCTTGAGGAGGAGCTCTATGCTTCACCTAAAACCAGACTGTGTTTACATACAGCAGTACTCTATATGCAATACCATGGCCTGGGTTTACATACAGCAGTACTCTATATGCAATACCATGGCCTGGGTTTACATACAGCACTACGAGTACACTAACACAATATAAACGATAGGAACACTATTATAGAATGAATGTCCGACGATTTTGGCCGATCACCCAGGAAATGTTTCAGAAAAACAAAATGCTGCCCTCTATCATCGTAGATCGTAAATAGTATCGTAGATCGTACGACGCGCCCTGGGCGATTTCATGTATTTTCCCCCCGAAACTGTCAAGTACTCTGTTGTTCGTATGATATGTGATACGAGTATATACGTAGCGAGCAGAGACTACAACCCGTGTTTTTTTAGTTTATTATTAACCCAATGTGTACTTGACATGTTGTTCGTATGGATGGATAAATTAGTACGCTTGCCCTGGCCGGAGACGGCATAGTCTGCCCGCTTTCCGGGGCGGAAGCAGAAGCCATCTTGGGTCAGAGCTATCAGGTCGACCCGAGAAGAAGACATCGTAGGCACGGCAATGTGCGGGATCTGGGTCTACCTCTCTCCCTATTCGCGAAGATCTTCTCGGGAGCACGCATCACAAAGTATAAAACTGAAGCAAAAAAACACAAAAAAACACAAACAAGCACGACACTCTAGGAATATTATGAGGGACCAAGGCCCAACCAACGGACAAACGAGCAACGACTACGTACAGGTTTGGACCCGTGAGTTTTTATCTTTGACCCGCGAGAAATATCACGGGTCCAGTCGACCCGACCCGTATGAAACCCGTATCTCACGGGTCAATCGGTATCTGGCGGGTCGGGTCGGGTCGGGTCAGGAGGTGTTCAAAATCTCACGGGTCAGGTCGGGTCGGGTCAGGTCGGGTCGGGTCAGGAGATTTGCAAATCTCACGGGTCGGGTCGGGTCGGGTCAATAGGTTTCCAAACTCTCGCGGGTCGGGTCGGGTCATGACCTGACATCTCAAAATTCTAGCGGGTCGGGTCGGGTCATGACCCGACATCTCAAATTTTCGCGGGTCGGGTCGGGTCATGACCCGATATCTCAAAATTCTCGCGGGTCGGGTCGGGTCAGACCTGACCCGTGAGATTTGACCTGACCCGCGAACAGCCCTGCAAAAAACAAACTAAATATAAAATTAGCTTGGGATAACGGAGTAAAAATAACAACAAGTGAGGTGCACCACGAGCACCAGACTCTGTAAAATCTGGGTCCTGCTCTACATAAGGAACCGGACACCGGGCAACGATAGCTTTGCTGCAATCGTCAGCACCTTCTTCAAAGCTGTTCTCGTTGATCAGTTTGTAGACCAGTCAAGCCGGATTTCGGACTGTGTCACAACGACTGCTGTGCCTGGATGGAGGTATGTACGTACGCCTTCGGTACCGCCAGATTTACCAAATGTACACAGCAGTACGGAACACGTAATAGAAAACGGGCAAATAAGAAAGCCAGACTGAGATTTAGAGGAAAATAAGAAATGCAGGAGTCGTCATCTCGAAGTTAGCGTAGAAAGCACCCTCTCTCAAATACGAAATCTAGCCTGGACCATATTTTCTGTTTTTCATTAGGTGTCCTGTACGTACTGCTGTAGTATTGTTAGCTGTGACGCCTGTTCATTCCTGGTTGTTTTGTTATTCCATATGGTACGATTCGACGCAACTCAACGAGGGAAGAAAGAGCTGTAGTAGGGATGCAAGGCATATAGACCGTAGTTGGGAAGGAGAATAAGAGCGAGCCCCGGGTATGAGTTTTTAGTCGGACAGATAAATGAAATGAGATCGACGCTAATCCATGGGATGGAAAAGAGGAGTATACAGAATAACGTAAAAACGGAGCTACGAGGCCAAACTGAAACACAAAACACACGGAACTTTGGGATTTCTGTACGAATCCAGAAAAACGATTGAAAAAGAAAACAAAAACAAACGCTTTTCACTTGGAATTAGGCTACATTTACCCCCCCGCCCCGTGCTCCGTCCCGGAATTGTAGGGATGCGAGGGTCTATGGTCATACGACTACGGCCGTGCACGATATGAGTACACCCCCCTCCCTGTCTGGCTGTTGAAAATAATACTCGTGGTTCAATTTGTGTTTTTGCGTGCTCTCTTCGTGGAGAAAACAAACAAACCAAACAAACCAAACGAAACAGTACCCAAACAGAAATATCGTTACCTGTTGGGTGGTTTGGAGCAGGGTTATAATTAGTGTTCCAGCGCGTGGTGCGCGCAGCGCACCACGGGCTAAAACCGTGGTGCGCGTCGCGCACCACGAGCCGGAGGCGAGGTGCGCCCCCCGCAGGGGCCCCCGGAGGCCCCCCGGAGGCGAAAATTTTGGACATATATGCGTAAACTTACTCAAAATTTGCGTCTCACATTCGCTTTTCTTACCCTATACGACTCGTAGTAGGCGTGAGTCAGACTGGCTTAGAATGTCATGCAAAGCGAGGGTGGTCGATTTTTTTGTTTCGACATCTCACATAATTTTTTGTTCGTTAGGGGGGGGGAGGGTTACTAAAACCAAGTGAAAAAAGGAAAATATGGATAATTTTTTTTTTCCATTTTCTTATTTCATCATGTGATCACAACGGTTGCAACGGTTTTCTATTCCGCCCTCTGGGGGTGTGGTGTGTCGTTTTCTCTTTTTTCTGGGCGCCCTGTGCAAAGAGCAAAGAAACAAGGACAGACGCTGCTGCACAAAACTGCATGCATACCTGATGGATATACCATCAATACGGCATTATTATCACGGGGCAACTTACTCATCCAAGCGTTTTTTCTCATTTGATTATCATTCGAACCATTGAAACACTCAAACCACCTCTTCCTCTATATTTGCGAGCCTTTTAAGCCTATCTGATCGCCGGACACATAAAAACGTCATAAGTTTGAACTTGGTTCCCTAAAAAGGAAATCCACAGAGAAATTCAGCATGAAATTGTCGAAAGAATCACAAAAAAGGCCGCAAAATGTTTTTTCCCCTTTCTTCGCCGAAAACAGACCCAAACATTTTTCGCCTACGGCAAAAACAGACCCAAAAAAAATAAAAAAACGCCTTCGGTGAATTTGGCCCCGCACTTTTTTTGGGACCTGCGGCCCGAAAAGGTGCGGGGACCGAAAACGGATGTGCGGCAAGCCGCACATCTACTCCCTTTCGTGGTGCGCTGCGCCGATTTCTCAGAAAAATGGTGCAACTGCGCAACATTCCACCGCCTAATTATAACCCTGGTTTGGAGTACGTAAGACTTTGAGGTACTTTTCTATGGTATGTACGTATATAGACATAGCTACTGAAGGCCCCGCCTTCTTGGGTGTGTGTCTAATGTCAACACAAACACGAAGGGTGATCCCGAAACCTTTTTGCGTGTGTGTCTAATGTGAACACAGACACTTCGAAGGCGTGATCCCGAAGTCGATCACTAGATACTCTCGTTTGGGCGCCCATCGTCGGAGCCACTGCAGTGCAGTTGTTGCGGATCATGGCGGCAAGACCGACGTTTTTGTCGATTTTTAGTTTGTTATTGTTTTATCCACCGGCGGCTGGGTGAAAAATAAAGCTCACGCCGTCAACACTTCCACGTCTCACTGCCCCTCGGATGTATCAGCCCTTGAGTTTTTGTCGATCTAGAGGCAGACATATCTACTGACATGGCAAGTTGATTGCCACAGCCAAGTTTTGGGCACCGCCAAAACAACCCCTACCTGAAATGGCCAGCAAAAAGAATTACACACTATGTCGTCGCATCAAAGTAGATAGGACAGACGTTCATGGCAGAGCATGTCTCAAATGAGGCTATTTCTTATGCATTTTTCGGTTCACAAATAGACCCCCTTGGACTCTTCTGTTTGTGACTTCAATTTCTCAAGTCCTGTACGTACATACGTACAGCAGAAAGACAGGTCGAAGTGTGGATGTGTATATTATTACGCAGTACGCAGGCGTATGACAAAAGTCACTTTTTTTTGTCATGTTGATCTTGTGATATCATACGTACGGAGACCACTAAAGACGAGATACGACACATATTATATACGTATACATACGTAGTGTCTATTACATACGCAGTGTCTATAGAGCAGAGGAGGTTCGACGCATAGTACGTACTACCCCGATTGTACTCACTCGTATACTGTCTTGTGCATACAGTGAGGGGCCCCCAATGAGGCGGTATCCCTATAAGGCGGTATCCCGATATAAGGCGGTCAAAATCGCTTGGCGCCACTGGGAAATTGCACTATTAATAATCACCTGGAATGAATAAGCCGCATTCCCTCTATAAGGCGGTTTTATTGCTCTGGCACACCACCGCCTTATTGGGGGACCCCTACTACGGTATACAGCAGTATACAGATAAACAGTTATATTCGAGTTATCCCCATAATCGCCCGGCATGTGCCGCCTCTGCGCGCCAAGCGAGCAGCGAAAGAACCCAGATACCGAGCGTGCTCGGCGAGTCGAGAGCATCGTGTCGGCTGTCTAGTTGGGGGGCATGATAAAACACAGGCTCACAGCATTACATCATATAACAAACGGCGGTACACGTATACTACTGTACATTGTGGTATGTTTCATTCGAGCTGCCAGGTAGATATCGTCTACGATATTAATACAACAAACCCCTGACGATCTACAGCAAGCAGTACCACATCCACCGCATCGTCCCTCCCCCATGCCGTAGAGAGAATTCCTGGCTGACGGCCGGGCGAGTGAAAGCTTGTTCCTGGTTGAGGGCCGGGCGAGCGTGGACATGTACGCGGCCGCTTCAGTCTGTATATGCAGCACCTCTTCTGGTGTGCTGGGTAGGTTTACAATACGAGTATTTGTACTCGTATCCGAGGGTGGTCGATATTTGTGTTTTTCGACATCTCACAGATTTTTTTGTTCGTTTAGGGGCTAGGGGGGGGGGCTGTTACTAAAACCAATTGAAAAAAAAATGAAAATAAGGATATATTTTTGGGCATTTGACAAAAAGGGGGACACCCCTCATATATCGTAACAAAAGGGGGGACAACACCAAGCACCGGCGGCGGGGTTATCGTTAAAGAGGCGGTCGTCAACACCAATTCAACGGCCCAGCGCATTAACGGTATACTCATAGTCATATATTAACCATCACTCTGACCGAACAGCTCAACAGCTCATTTCCTGGTACAATCAGAATCTCCTCTCCTTTACGCCATGGTACGTACCTGATATACGCGGACACGTATACGGCGGTACCGGCACGACTACATATATACGTACAGCAGCCAGCAGTAGTACCAGAGGAGTACTACTATCATTTGTTACGTATATATTTACGTATACTCGTTTATATATATGTTGGTGATTTTTGAGGACAACAGGGCACAGGGCGCCAACCAATGTATGCTGATCTGCTGGCCACGTTTGCCTAGGTGTGGGCCGTTGGTCTTTTCGACGTTAGACGTCGTCTGTTGGGCGTGCCACAACAACCAGAACATGGAGTGGTCACTTACCCTAGGTCTTTTTTATACAAAAAGGGGGATACCTCTCTGCATGTTTACAAAAAGGGGGACGTTACGAAAAAAGGGGGACATTCCCAAACTAAGTAGATGAAAAGGGGGATACCCTCGCGTAGGCATAAGAAAAAGGGGGATATGCTCACATCCCCCTTTTCATCGCTCTCGTTCACCCGTTCAACATATGGAAAAAAAAAAAAAAAAACGCTGGGGATGGTAGGGAGGTGCCATGTGAGTGTGGCAAACGCATCAGATTTCAATTCCGAGTCGATTTGACAGAGTACATGGGCTTACCCGGCGGCGAAAACCGCTGTCCCCCTTTTTGTAACGATACAGGGGGGTGTACCCCTTTTTGTTAAATCCCCTATTTTTTTCTTTCCAATTTCTTATTTCATCATGTGATCACAACGGTTGCAGCGGTTTTCTATTCCGCCCTCTGGGGGTGTGGTGTGTCGTTTTCTCTTCCCTACGTGGACGCCCCTGTCGTATCACAGTTTTTTTGTTTTTTTTTTTCCCTCAAACCCATTTATTACCTTCGCTCTTTTATGCTCTCTCCCTCTTTCGTCGTACCTCAGATCCGGGGTCACTAAGTAGGCGCTGCTCCCCCCTCCCCACTACTATGGTATGTGCCTTGCATTGTTTATCGCGAGAAGATTTTAGCCCTTTCTTCCCTCGTCAACTCTGGTCGAATTGTGCTTAACCACGCTATAATATGCGCTCCCGACAGTTGGTGTCGTTTGAGAATAAAAATCCCCATACGGTGACTCGAACCCTCGATTTCCAACACAACAAGCTAGTTATTACCTGCCGAACCACCGGGGCGACAAGTACTTGTACTGATGTTATACTGATAATACCATGCATATATAAACCTATACAATGGCTCAAATATGAACATCAGTTTGTTACCTCTGACTTTTATCAGTCTGAGGCGCAGAATGATCGAGGTGGCCTCATCAAACTGATGTTCATATATAGTACTTGTGTTTTTGTGATCATATAGTTCTTCGTTTTGAGTGGCATAACATGCTGCGTTTTTGCTCTTGATCAAATGTTGTCCATTCGTGAACCTCAATAATAACTGCACAAGAAGCGGCCTTAACCCATTCAGAACTGAAACATTATCCCACTCTAGTTGCAAGTAGTTTGTCCCCATATACGTGGGACCAGTTCTTAACCCTTATAGGACTGGAGTCCCGTTTTGGGGACAAATTACTTAGAATTTGAGTGGTTTGTCCCCAAAACGGGACTGCAGTCTTAAAAGGGTTAAGGGGTCAACCCATGCAGAACTGAAAAAAAAACGTCCTACACTGACTCCAAGTAGTTTGTCCCCAAATTCGTGGGACCAGGTCCTAAGTGTAAAAATAGTCAACCACAACAATACACCAAGACCGAGTGAAAACGAAACACATCATGACCAAGTGAGCAGGTATATATCATACGTGATAACAAATACCAGGTAAATAAAACTTATTATGAGGAGCTAATGAGGCGAGGAGGGCGCTAGCCCGACGAGCCTCATTAGATGCTCTTCTATAAGGGGTCGTGTGTGCAGGTGTGGGGGTGTACCCCTGCTCACGAACAGACACAAACGGACAAAAAACAGTGCTGAAAACTGCCACAGCGTGCCTTTCTTTACCGGATTGCTTAATATTGAGGCTTGTCCTTCGTCCTTCGTCCGTCCTTCGTCTGTTCGCCTTGCTTTTGGCGTGCGACGCGTACACTGAACCGATTCAGACGCGCTCGGGAGTGATAGATGCCCGCTATTTATGCTAACTATTTCGTACTGCTCGTGTCGAAATCGGCGCCGAGATCGCGGAGCTAGGTCATAGTGACTGCCCTAGCTAACTCTAACCAGTGGCAATTGTCACTGGGATTTTATATTCAACCTCCGCGCTCTTTCTCAAGCACCAAGTCCAGATTTGCACCTGCAACAAAACAAGCAACCCGCACCACGAGCAAACGCTATACCACCACCACCACCACCACCACCACCACCACCACGACCACCACCGCCACCCAGATAATAAATGGAATGGAAAAAAAATATATATACGTATATATATGACCACGAACACCGACACCCCACCGATCCACGTCTGTACAAGGTTTCGCGGTGACGCTCATCGCTTTACGAGAAATGTTGGTGGGAGGTGTTGTGACAACCGGCCCAGGTATCAACCGACCCACCCAGTTACTCGCTCACCCACAACCCACAGCGCACCCCCACCAACCTATATACTCGCGCGTTAGCTAAAAAAGGTTTATGTGCTGACACAAATCGCTTAAAATACAAAACGATCCAATCAATGACAATTGCAGGAACACAGCAAAACGAGAAAAACGGCCAACGCAGTAGCTTAATGCAGCTAGGAGTTTGACCACTTGAAGGCGTATGGCGCGCTCCTCATTCCCACCGTTCTTGTAATGAGGACCCGTATTAGCGCTCGTACTAATACGGGCCCGTATTGACGAATACAAATTTCGAATCGAATCTATTTTAAATCTTTTTTGTTTATGGATCGAATTGAATTTTTATCTGATTGGTAAAAAACTTGGGGAGAATAATCACGGAGAAGGAATTTTCTATTTGTATTTTGAGCGAGCAGGGGCGAGGGAAAGTCGATCGGATCGAATTGCAAAATAAGTCCCAAAATACTTCATTTTTGCAAATCGAAACGAATTGATTGAAACGATCAAGATCGATTGGAGTTCATCCAACTTGCATGGCATGTCCCCACCGGGTGAACGTCCCCGAGTCGATCCGTCGCTGTTTGGGCTGTTCTGTTCTCGACAACCACCAACGAGGCGATATATGGTTAACCTCAACGAGTGGCGACCGGAGCAATATAATTCGCGCCCACGGCTACAGACAATAGAACAACGTGGCCCGGCGGTGGCTCTTCAAAAACAAATCATGCCGGTCGCACGTCTAATTGTCCCACCAGGTCGTTGAGACATGCCCGAGGAGAGCCAAGCGATCGACCCAAAACACGAAGGAAAAACCTTAAGACTTCGATAGCTGCATCGCTGTCGCTGTCCGGTGTGTGGCGTTTAATGGGCTCGTGAACACTCTTCAAGCACGCGACTGTGGTGCTTACGTATACATTTTTGAGGAGCTCCATACCCTACCCAAAAACATGACTTTGGAGGAAGACAAGAGTGCTAATCGATGAACCATCCAATGACCTGTAAGCGTACTATTACGGAGGACCATAGTAAATAGGACCTATGGTGCACACAAAAAACTATATACTTACCTATTTTTGCTAAGAAAATTTGGTCCTATTAACTATGGTCCTCCGTAATATGAAAACTTTTACAACACAAGAATGAGATTTCCATAACTTTCAGGGCCTTCCTCGTGAAAATTCCCGAAGGTTTCGGGAATCGAGGTAAATCAACCATATCAAACTAACCAATGACGAATATACAATGGCAAAAGCACCTTAACCCCTTAGGAACTGGTCCCACGAATTTGGGGACAAACTACTTGGACTTAGTGTAGGACATGTTTTCAGTTCTTAATGGGTTAAGAAAGACAAAACCACGGCGAATCGAATGACGGTGTTTTTTTGTTTTACCAAGTAGGAACCGCGGTATGGTCCATGGTAATTTACCACGGGATTTGGCATTGCAAATCCCGTGATAAATTACCATGGACCATACCGCGGTCTCTACTTGGTAAAAAAAAAAAAAAACACCGTCATTCGGTTCGCTGTGGTTTTATCTTTCTTAAGGTGCTTTGTCATTGTTTATTTGTCATTGGTTAGTTTGATATGGTTGATTTACCTCGATTCCCGAAACCTTCGGAAATTTCCCGAGGAAGGCCCTGATAATTTTGGATGAAGGATCCCAATAAATTCAGAAATAAATTCATCAAAAAGTGCTACCTCTATCGTAGCACGAGTCTAGAAGTCATTCTAACATTTTCCTGGCAAGGCCACCATGCCGTAACGGACAGGGGTATCGGAGAGCGCGGCTAGTCGAAGAAAATGAAGTGAGTTGAGCTGTGTGAGAACGTCCAGAGATTCCTTCTCGCACAGTATGTACCCCTGGTACTAACTAAGCAAGCACCGCCTGTAGCAACACCAAGCAAATGAACACCGCAGCAACGGCGGCGACCGTGACAGCACCGGAAGCCTAACAGCAGTGCCACCGTTGCTACCGCTAGATCTTGAAATCCCACCGGACCGTAAGCAAAAGCTAGAAGCAACTTATTTGAGAAAGCACGGCTAAGAGGGAAAATCTTCCTGGGTTAATGCGCTTCAGCTCACCCTCAATTTCGAGCTGAGCTCCACCACACCGGAGTGATGCGCTCGAACTCCGACTGGCACTCAACTATAATGATTGGCACATAGGCCGCCGCAATCTCACGCCACCGGACTGCATCAAACGTCTGGCGGGCTGTTCAACAACACGAAAGCGGGGGATCGAAGGCTTGTGGATACCGCTCGAGCTGTGGTAGCGTTAGACCATGCCAATCAAGAAGCATGATTATCCTCGTATATAGGACGCGCAAGCCGCCGGCACAGAGCATGCCTTAGTATCAGCCGACTGGTCGCAATCCACCGCCGCGCGTCAACACTACATATACCCCAATCCCCGTTTCTAGTTTCCATGACCTCGACGGCGGTCGTCGTTCTTTCTCTCCAAGTGCCAGCGTTCTTTGTCTACTGCTTCGGGATACTGCTGCCGCTTGCTGCTGCTGTGTGTTTTGTGTATCTGTGGGCTATCGGTAAAGGCGGAGGTCTGGAAGTTGTCTCGGAGCAATGTCATCCCGATATAGTATAAAGGTGAAAAGGCCTTACTAAGAGAAGTGATGACTATATTATGTCTTTTCATTTTGTTTTGCAACCGGTCCCTTCGGGGGTAATATTTTATCGATTGTTTAATAAAATATATCTGCGAACAAAATACAAACGTGATAACAACATCAAGAGATATACATATATACAACAACAAACATGGAGTACCAGGTAGTAGGCATAGATAACCATTTCGCGGTTGATGGATACTTGTTACGTCGTTTGCAGTTCCTCGTTGGGAACGGTTGGTTGTGGTCGGTCGTGTGCTCCCGCTAAGATATACTAATTGCGAGGGTGGCCAGTTGAGGCGCTCTATAATTCACCCAAAATGACGAACGTGCTACCCCATGCACAATAACATGGACCAACTATACAACGAACATATTGCGCAAAAATGGGATTCCGACGATTTTCGGTTAAGGAGCCGGGTCACTCCGAAAACATTTCAGCCCAAAAGTTACATCTCCATCGTAGCTCGGGTCATTATTGCCTGAAAGTAATATCTCCTATCGTCTGCTCTTGACGGTGTAGACTCTGCCACGCGCCTGTCAGCACACGGATAAACCGTCGTTGACAGCTCAAGGGGCATGTTTTTTATTTGCGTTGGGGTTTGCGAAACAATGCAGTCGACGACGACGGCGCGGCCCACCCCCCTACTTTCGCTGGCGGGCTAGAGTTTGTAAATCGACACTACGAACCTTTAGCTTATCTCGCTGAGACCTTTGTCCACATTGGGCTAGTATGTAATGTATGTGCCTTCCTGCAACGACGCGCCGTATGGACGCTGAAATATACGAACGCTCTTCCGTATTATGAGACCATGCATTGTCAAACCAAACACTCGATGTTTACGCTTGAATATTTTGTATATCTTGAAAACCCAACTACACATTATGGAACTCTTGACACCTTCATCTTTTGACGATATTCCTTGACACATCTCGGTTTCCTGTTATGTTGTCCGCCTTGTGTACTTCGGTTTAACCACCAGTTCTTCACGTGTGTTCTTCCCAATTCGAACGTTTTCCACGTAAGCAGATATCCGGATCGTCTCCAAACAGTAACGAAAACGCTTGACACGCAGATCTGTTCATGGCACCCTTTTTGCTCCAGCGGATAATGGCGAAGATATGCCTCATAGCTTGGCTAACCGTCAGCGGGGTCACAGCTTTCAGACGCACCCCGCGAATTTCGGAGCCGGAGCATATTGACGAAGCATGCCCACCGTGTGAAATCCTGTTCAGCAAACTAGAGAGGACCGGGAGGGAAGGAAAACTGTCCCAGCACGTCTATGTGCACGAACGTGGCGAGCCAAAGAGCGGTAGCGGCGTCGTGTACTTCTGGGTCATGGCATCACTGATTCATGCGTGTGACTATCTGACTCAGGAATTCGGTGAGTAAACGTACGGAATGGAAAACTAGTTTAGGAGCCAAAGAGAGGTGAAAACGAATGACAGGGACGATGACACCGCATAACCACAAAAAGGAAAACCTGCCTAATGCGGCAGGAAATGGTTAGCCGAGTAGTATTAGAGGAACGGGTTGCAGCAACGATTTCCAGGGAACTTCACGTGAGGAGCTCTGCATACCGCGCCCACAACTGATTATTGACATAATATGAAGGCGTCGCCGGATGAACGACCACATGGCGTAGGGCGAGGGAGTGAAACTGTGCACTACAATTAGGGTACCGGGTTGTTCTTCAGTGCAGTAGTAGACTAGCAGTTAGTCAGAAGTAATTGGGCAAGAACATTCAGCGGTTAGCTCACCTCGCCGCTTTTCGCGGGGCCCACAGGGGTTTAGTTTACTCGAGGTACAAACTAAATAAACATCACAAGCGAATGTTCTCCTAACGTAACACGTGTTGGAGAAATCGACAGCAAATGTGGTGCGCCGTTGACGGTTTTATGTGCAAGTGTTCACTGCAACACACACACAATGTTTTGGCGAATTCCTGATGACGTATTGCAAATTTCGGGCATCGTATAGATGGTTTCATTCCCCGTCCTACTGCCGTTGATGGCGGCGCCCTATGACGTTGTGGGCTCTCGGTACCAGGGGCACTATAGGGGTAGGCAGTGCCATTTCCCCGTAACATCCCTGTCTGACACGGATTGTCTGCCTGATAAGCTCCTTTACATCGTCGGAAAATCATGCGTTTTACAAAAACACATGTCGGTGGTACACCTAGGCTAGGATGGGATTGTTGATCGAATTGCACTTCCACGTTCACCAAAACTTGTTCGGGGGTGGGGCATCGATATCTTCAACCAAGGAGCCCCGGCCAGCACTGTGTCCCATCCTTACCGAGACATGCGTTTTATGATGTTGAGCCAATCCAGGGCTCTAACGTTTATTTTCTTCATGAACATCCCACATGAGGTCGTAAATGATGATCGTCTGTGTGTATATACCATTCATGCGTGTAGTCGATCGCTTTAATGTGCGCCGTCTTCTTTCGCCACCAGGTGAAGGAAGCTGTCGGTTAGACTCCTTGAATAGCCTTGTCTTCGAGCCAGGCCTGGGCGGCAGCGATTCGAAGTGTCCCTGCAACACCATTGACAGGTGAAGTACAGCGCGCATCATGAGACTTGATGACCTAAGCGGGGGTTAAAACTGATATTTCGTCGAACCTTCACAACCACCTTAGCCAACTCATTTAAAACTAAAATTAAAATACGACGGAAACTCAGGAAACGAAACTGCTGAAGACAGGCTGTGATACATATATACGGGTGCCAGGCATATGCTACGAAGACTACAAAGGCAGTAGGGGTGCCTGATACTTTTCCGGAGGTTTCGCTCGTGTGGGGCGCCACTGCTAACTACAGTAACATTTTGAACATCGATTTAGGCGCTTTGCCTTTTCCATAGCCTACTTCAGTTAGACGACGGACAGTGCTGAAGAAGACGTAAACCATCAATATTGCTATGCGCAACCCCACCAATATTGCTATGCGCAAATCCTACACCAAATTTAAAACTGGTTGTAAAAGTCCCATGATACTCTCCATTATATTAAGGGTAACAACATTCGGTTTCAGAAGACAACACGTGGAACCCTTACCCGTGTAATTACTCCGAAGGGGATCGCAAATAACTGTCGTTACCCCCCTGCGGTGCCGAGCGTTGAAGAAAAATGAACTGAGTTTCTGGGGTACTATAGATATTGAAGCATTCGAAACACTAAAAAAAAGCGTCTCGAAAACGAGTCACCATTTCCGCATCGTCCACACAAAGAAGCCCCCGAGCAACCGGCGCAGCGTGTTTCCGAAAAGCTGCAAATACATAGAGCTGCACCAAACGCGTAAGGATTGGCGATGCTGGCGCCGCTTCACGCGCTTTCTATTATAGTCGCTTCGTGTAATTGCTAAACGTGGACCCGAATAATAGTTTTAGGGCACCGGCGAAAACAAGGCATACCTGGTCCGTTTGCGGCCAAAAACAGGTACATACTTAAAATCGAGTAAAACAAGCACTCCACGTGCCCTGCCATTGGTCTAAACCTCGTTGTACCTGTTTTTGTCTCTTTCAAACCCAGGTATACCTGATTTTGTTTACTCTGCTTGACGTTAACCTAATTTTTTCGTTTTTAAGCCAATCAGAGGCCCTTCATAGTTCCGCCCTATGCCCTCCCCTATACAAATGCCGACGTACGCGGAAACCCCCTCCTCCCTTCGCATCTCGCACCACACGCCAGTCGAGCGACACACATATCTATCTGCACACTTCCGCCGAAATAATACGAGATGGAAGGCTCCCCTTCGGGATTGTGATTGACTTAGAATACCAGGGGTGTCGCAAGCTGAGAAGGGGGAATGCAGCAGCAGGCGTTCGTTCCTCGCACTCTTAATAGCAGCTACTCGTATAAGTAGCCACCGGGCGAGCACGAAGAACCTGAACAAAACTTTACTTTGCGTTGCAAGGAACGGCAGGTTCGTGAGGTGCGTTTTAAACTTGATTTTAGTATGTATCTGTTTTTGGCCCCGAACGGACCAGGTGTACCCGGTTTTAGCCGTTGCCCATATATTTATGTTATGGATGTGAATCGGATCAAATTACACCACCAACTACTGTGTCCATTACTGCAGCCGAACATTTACGAGGTCGAATATCATAAGTGCCGACTGTCGGGATGAAAGGAGTGTATGTTAGGGCTTGACCGCCTAAGCTGAGGAGAGCTGATCGGTCTCGATTTTCTCGCCCTACTTGAGTCGGCTGGTCGGCTAGCCAGAAGCTGCCTTCGCCAGCTTACGTTTTCGACGTGAAATCCTGCCGAGGAACAGGTCGTCTATTCAATACAGTCGTTTTCGTTATCCCGGTCCACACACGATACCGTTTAGTTTGTCCTTTTGTTGCTGCATCGCAGCTTAACCGAAGTCTTGGTCTATTTCCATGTGTTTTGTCTCCACGACAGGAGTGCAATCGTAAGCGGGTTGAGTTTCAACCTTTTCGTTGCAGCAAGGCTCTAATGTATCGAATCCACACCAACGGCAAGCAGTGCATTCGACCGTGTTCACATTATTTCCTGTCTACAATTATTTGCTGCTCGTTCCTGTTCTGCCGTGTTCAGGGTGTCGATCACCACCTCCATGAGCTTCAAGCATACGCTTCCTGTGAAAGACACCTGCGCTTTCGCGCACGGTGGCGGGATAGGTTTAAGAAAAGATGGGAAAGCGAGAAAACAACCCTGCATATTCGCGGATGGCACACACGTGAAAAATTACGACGAGTTGTGGCGATGCATGCGTGAAGCCAACTGTGATATCACCGATAGCTGGATCCAGATGGCCGTTTTTAGGGACCCCAGACCGCTGGTCGTCAGTACGTTCTACCACATACAGGTTCACGCTGAGAGGGATCTTGGCGATTTGGAAAGCTTTGTCCTCAAGGAACTGCCGATTGTGTGCCAGTGGATGGCGGTTCGCTACATCCTTTTTACGGGTATTCTCGCCGACCAGTCCATGGAAATTTGGTACGAGGACGCCATGGCAGACCCGTTGGGTTGGCACTACAAGTGGTTTCACTCGATAGGGTTGCAGCTCCCCTTTCAGGTTGTCGAAGCGGCCGCAAAGGCAGCGGCAGCCAACGACCTCGGCTTTGGGCACAAGAAAATCGACGTCCATCCAGGCGAAGGACCGAAGAACGAGCCAGGTGTAAGGCGGTTTGAGGACGAGGTTAGACCGGAAGTCCTCGCGATTGCAGATGACGTGCTACGTACGTGGTTGCCCCCGGTACTTCTTGAGCGTTTTGGCATAGTACCGTAATGAACAGAGCAGCCTATATAATATAGCGTAGAAAATGGGTCCTGCAGCCAAAGTCGGCTGATAACCCATGAGTTGAGAAGCCGGCGCCAAATTTTAGAGGGATTGCGGCCGTCTACCAATCCAGTCGGATTATCAAGTGACACTGAGACGGCTCGCGGTGCATCTCTAGTCCCGTACTGTCTTATCCGACTGGTATGTTCGTATGGCGTTTTCTTGTGATCTTATTTGGAGGAAACGTTTGTGACTGCCGGGGCTCGTTCACCAAGGCCCTACTCTGATTCCTTGGAAATTCGAACACAGTTTGCGTTACGAAGGATTCGTTGTATATACAACTATAAGGCTATGTATACAGTAGGACGAGTGTGCCCCGATCACTCAATTCGTTTTGTTTACCGTCCTGGTGTTTTTTCAAAAGGTTTGATTTGGGTTTTGGCCACAATACGGGGATTTGGTGTTATATTGCTGCCACAGAGGGTTACTCACGATCCTCGGGTTTTTTCCGGTGACTTCATATGCTAGAGTTTGGTTCGGTGCAGTCAATCACGACGCGTTTTCGACACAATGCGCTTTTGACACGCCTCAACGGAAAGCGTATATTTCAGCCTGCCTTTTGAGCTACAAGTGGGAGTATTTTTAAGTCAACTGTCCGCGCTGTTTCAACAGAGGCCCAAACCTCGGCTTTGTGGTGATGTAAGAATCGAAATTGGTCGTGATTTCGCAGGTTCGAAATAAGACTCAAACTTATTATCAACTGAACTTCATGTTGATTGATCTCTAAAGGTGTACACGCATTTGGCACAGGAAGGCGTAGTGGTGGCTCAAGACAGCAGTAACACAGAAGCTCTCTTATGCTTTATTCCCATAGCTGTCGAGCTGACCCAGTCCAAACCTCGAGCTGACTCGGCCCAAGCATCGAGCTGACTCGGCCCAAGCATCCAGTGACATCGAGCGGCTCATGAAACATCCCGATGTCCCATATCCCACTACAATAATTCCTATCAAGCATGTGGAACTCCTACTATACGATGGATCTTATGCGTTGTGTTACTGAGTACAATCAACATCCCCCCTGCTCATTATACACAACCATAATAATCCCCCTCTGCTCGGTACATGATAAGGCACGACATTGCAGGGTCAATACATCGTAAAATCATAATTAACTCATACCAAACTCGGAAACTCAAACTCAAATCTGCAACTCGAAAACAGTATCCTCAAATCAAGACTCATACATTCTCAAGTCGAAAACACATCAAATCAAGAGGAAACTCATCCCGACGACAAGTGAAAACCTCTCCCTCAACCCCAGACAAAAATAATGCAACTATGGAAAATGCGACAGTACGTAGTTACACCAAACAAATAAAAAATAAGAAAAAGGTATAATGCTAGAGATCGCAAGGGACAGATAAAAGTCTCCTTCCCTGCTCCCGCCATAGAATCACAGATCGCGACGGTAATGCAAGATAGCACACATAATTCTTCCAAAATATTTAACTGGCGCTCAAACCACAGTACCCGAAATCATAGTTGCTCGTGCTGGAAACATCGAACACTCTCGAAATTCGTTGCCAGCAAAAACGGCATTATCCTCAGAATTAGCCAAGGAAAATCGGTATTATTCTTCGGATTTATAACTCACGTACCCATACGCTGCTGTACGCTCATGCAACGACCGGCAATAAATACTCAATTACGAAACCAACTTAAACCGCCTTGGGTATCCCCGATTACCTCGATATACTAGTACCCAGTATGGGGCCTAGCTGAACCAGGAAAGATACAACTCCACTCGTATTTTATGAACGTAACCAACCGCAGAAACTCCATCCACGTGTATTCTACATTATTTCCAGTAAGTATGCAGACCCAATATCGCTCGATCTAACGCGTAACAAACTCAAAGAAGGGCGGAATACAACTTGAAGCTCAAAACCAAGAACATTCAATCTGGACCGAACTTGCCCTCTGGTGCAGTTCAAAGTCACTTCAGTCGTGGTGATTTTGCCGTGTGTGTGTTGTCTTCACATTAAACCCGTTCTTTCTACTCAACCACATCAGTACACCCAGTGCCTGTCCTGATTCCCAATCCTAGAGAGATACAAATTCTGTGGTCACAGACTGTGAAACAGAGAAAAACCAAAACAAAATAAACGCAAATTAATGGGTAAAGCAAGTGAGATGCGTAACGTATCGGGTACGAGAACACAGCGACACGAGCCGAACCAAAAAATAAGAACAAAAAAGACAAAATAAAACAAGTTCTGAAATGAAACAGAATACAAATGACGCAGGGAGACAGAAGCGCCAGAAGCGCCAGAAGCGCCCCTAGACGAAAAGCACACGTGCCCAAGAGGAACAGATAACTGCTGCACGAGCGAGGCAACACGAAAAAAGAGAGAGACACCGGCATAGGGTGGAAACAAAGGGAGAAACAAGGCAAAAAAAGCAAGAAAGAAGACACGAGAGAGGAAAAGAGAAAAATAGTTCTCAAGGCAAGCTCAAGGCGATGGTAACAACAAGTTCCCGTCTCTGCTATAAAAACTGATACGGGGACCATGTCACACCTTCTGCCATCTCATTCCCACTCTAAAAACAAAACGGTGTCAAGAGTCGATACTACCTCTGCCGCGCCCCCCCCAGTGAACACATCAACGGAAACAAATAATAGAATTCAAGGACTAGTCGAGCCGATATCTGGCCACACGATCTATCATTTCGTTTCTGCATTCGTCGACAGCTGTATCAGTACGGCCGCCCCTGCCCCCCCCCCCCCTCTCCTGGTCGCCTCTCTTGGCGTCCTCAGCTGTATGCCGTAGCCAGCTCCTCTCCGCTTCGGCCCTGTGCCACCTCGCCATGAAATGGTCCGCCGCCTCGCCAACCCCCCGATACCACACCCCCCTCTTTTTTGCCGCCCTCGGCCATAGTACCGTATCTGCTCCGAACAGTAAAGGGGAGCTTTCTGTGGAGCCCTCTGTCGCTCGAAAAACCCTGAGGTCATCTGCTAGACATTGTGCCCAGTTCTTTTCTGGTCGGCCAGGCCCCGGGTTCGTCCCACCGGCGATCGTCCCAAACATCACCCGCCTGGTCAGCCGCTCATTGGTCGTGCGCTGTACGCCCCCCGCAAAGAGGAGGCGTCGTTTGCGGATGGTCGTCTCAACGCTCTCGCATTGTGCCTTCTTGAGAGCCTTGGCGTACGACATGAGATGGTCGGTGCGTTGTCGGCGCTGGAAACCAATGAGCCGTAGGAGGAATTTGTGGTGTGCCGTTCGGAGCTCAGCGAAGTGCTCCTGGCCAAGGGTCCACGTCACACACCCGTACAGCAGTGTCTCCATCACCTCGGCCTTTAGCATGCGCACCTTTAGAGTGAACGGGGCATCCTCCATATCGTACAGCTCCCGCTTGAACCGATTGTAGCATGCCCATGCGAGTCGGATGCGTCGTTTGATCTCTGGCATAATGTCCGCGTTTGCGACGATAAGACCGCCAAGGTACACAAACTGCGTTGTCTGTTTATACCTCTGGCCCGCTGCTTCGATGACGAGCGGTGAAGTCCGGAGTGCCTGTTTTGCTGTCCGCAGCAGCATAGTCTCCGTTTTCTTTTCGGATACGGTGAGACCAGCTGCTTCGAAAACGGTCACAATAACGGTCATCATCTTCGCAAGCCCTTCCGCCGATTTAGACACAACGCCTGCATCGTCGGCGTACAGCATACCCCATATTGCTCTCCGTACACGTGCTAGTGGGTCCTCCCTCACTCCGTCCGCCCCGAGGTCCTCCTCGAGGTGAACCAGGTCCCTCAAGATGTCTGGGTCCTCACTGAAGCGTATCAGTACGGCGTGTATCACAGCAGCGAAGAAGACATTGAACAGAAGCGGTGACAGCACACATCCTTGCCGCAGTCCCTGGGTGACATCGAACCATTCAGAGTGCTCACCGTCATCCGTACGCACGCGAGCTCGCATGCCTTCGTGGAATTGGCGGATAACCGTCAACATCTTCTCTGGTATGCCGAAGCGTGCGAGCACCACCCACAACAACTCTCGGTCGACGGAGTCATAAGCCTTCTGCAGGTCAATGAAGCACATATACAGCGGGATTTGTTTGGCTCGTCCGAGTTCTTGCAGTCGACGCACGACGAATAGCATGTCGACTGTTGATCGTGCTGGGCGAAAGCCGCACTGTTCCTCGGGGAGTATCCCTTCGGCCTCGCAGTAATTGCTGAGACGTGACGCGACCATTTTCAGCAATACTTTGCCTGAATGGGCAACAAGCGAAATCCCTCGGTAGTTGTTGCAATCGGATCGGTCCTTCTTTTTATGAAGGACCTTAATGGTCGCATCTTTCCATTGCTGGGGGACGTCACCCGTTATCCAACAATTGACAAGCAAGTTGTGTAAGTACGGGATGAATTCGGGGTGGTCCAATTTCAGTAAATCAGCCGGAAGGGAGTCTGGTCCCACCACTTTCCAGTTTGGCATACCCCGGACTACCGCGGTCATGTCATCCATGGTCGGTTCATCTCCAAGCGATGGTGCCAACGGTCGTTGTGGGAAAAGGGCGCTGATGGTTGTGTCAAGATTAGGCGATTTCGCGGTGAGGAGGGTGCCAAAAAACCCCGCCCACCGTTCAAGAATGCGCACCTTGTCCCTTAGTAGCGTGCCATCCTCGTCCATGATGAACTGCTCGCTTCTCGCTTTTCGACCGTCCAACCCCACCGTGCCCGTCAGGTGCTTGTAAAAACCCCGCTGGCCGTTGGCAGCGAGGAGTCTCTCTGTTTCAGCAAGATATTCCTCGAAGTAGGAAATTAATCCTGCGTCAATCACCCCTCGCAGATTCGCGCACGCCGTCCTCAGCGTCTTCCACGCAGTTTTGTCAATCTTAAAACGCATGGATCGTCGGGCATCATCCCTCGCATCCCATGCTATTTTGAAGGCATCTGCGGTTTCAGCGTTCTCGCACCACCCGAGTTTGTGTGTGCTACGTGGCGGGGGTGGTACCTGTTTCGCTACTGCATCAAGGATTATGCCGGTGAAGGATTCGGCCATTTCAGAGATACTGTTCGGTTGCGGGGGTAGGAAAGGAAGCTTGGAGAGGGTCCGCGTCATTACTCGCGGCCTGCAATCTCCGTCAGATCTAAACTTCTGCCGATCGAAAGGCCGGATTTCGTTTTTCGTTCGCACGTGTCGGTTGGGTGCAAAACGACCGCTGAGGCGGACCATCGAGTATACGATATTATGGTCTGAATCCGCCCTGGCTGGGGGCGGAGGTTGGGGGTGGACCTTCACATCACACACGCAAGATCGGTGTGCTTCGCGAGTTAGAATGTAGTCAATCCGTTTTTGGTCATTGCGGCTGCTGATGCCGTTGAACGTATGAGATATTCCACCCTTACGCGAGCTAAAAAACGTGTTCGTGAGACCGAGCTTGTTGTCTGAGGCGAATGCCAGCAGGCGTTTGCCGTTACTGTTGAGCTCATCACGCCCGTATGCTCCAAGCACCCTACCGTCACCACACCCTTCCATTTTCTTTCCAGTCCACGCGTTTGCATCTACCAGTACGAACAAACATTCTTTCGTTGGAATCTGTTCGACCATGTATCCCAACTTCTTCCAAAATTCCTCTTTCAGCTGTGTGTTAAGGCTGGCTTCCGTTGGGGCATCGGCAACGACTAGGTTAACGGCAACACTTTCACCAGTCAATTCAAAGCGCATAGACATGAGGCGTTCGTCAATCAACTGGTGGGTATAAACAGACTTACAGCATATCGTTTCCTTCACTGCCAGACCAACCCCATATAGTCCTTTCCTGCCTTCCCTGTCTTCTTGCCCCGAGCAGAAGACCCGGTACCCTGCTGCAGAGACATCAGTTTTCCCAGGTCTCCTTGTTTCCTGCAGACCGACGATGTCACATCCAGAGTGTCGGGCCTTCGCCAGCACGCACTCAGTACGCCCATAGCTATTTCTCCCTTTTACAGCCAGGGTCCGCACATTGTAGGTCGCTACCACCACACGTGCCGCCTTCTGTCTCGCTCGGGCCACGCGTGCTGCAAACTTTGCTAGCCGACGCGCGGTCCGACCCCTCCGTCTTTTTGTCTTTTTCTCGGTATTTTTCCTTTTATCATCATGATGTAGGCTCTCTGTTTTCTAGCCCGGTGCATGCCTTTGTTTCCAATGGCTGGGTTCAGCCGTCCCAGCCCATCCCAACCCCGACACTCGCGTCCTCTCTGTCGGGGTGTTTGCTTACCCACGCGATGCCCAGCCTCTCCCCTCCCCAAGCTGCACGCATTGCGCTCTCCGCTGTGGCGATGTTCCCCCTCTGCTTTTGGAATGAACTCCTCGGCATCGGGGTTGAAAATAAAAACCATCGCCACCACCCCGTGCAGTCAGTAGTTCACCTACCAGACCGCACGGGGTTCCTCTCTACCGTGGCTCGTGCTCGTGTGGCCACCCGTGGACCGTCGTAGGTCCAGACGGACTCCGGCCCACCTCGAGATCGGGGCAGGCCAAAGGGGAGGAGAGGACATTGTGTGGCTGTTTGCCCGATGCTTGGGCCGAGTCAGCTCGAGGTTTGGGCCGAGTCAGCTTGACAGCTATGGGAATAATGCATGAGAGAGCTCCTGTGTCACTGCTGTCTTGAGCCACTACGACGCCTTCCTGCGACAAATGCGTGTACACCTTTAGAGATCAATCACGACACTAGTGCAACCGGCGATCCTATTGAAGAGCGCTGACATCCCAGAGGGGAATCCCAGAGGGGAACAGGTTTCGCGAGACCATCCAGGTCACGAGGACGCTAGTATGGAGAGGATAAAGCTACTTAAGATTGAGATCTCGGCACTGGAGCCCGAGAAGGCGATCGGACTCGCAGAGGCAGCTCTGCAAGCGTCGTATGCAGTGGATCCCGCCTTGAATCGATTTTGGTCATGGCGAGTACTTGCGATGTCGGAGAGACTTCAGGTTGTCCGCATGGAGCATGAGCTTCAAGCTGAGGTCGGGATGGAAGTTGCTGTAGATTTAGTGAGATACGAGAAGAAGAACGAGGAGAGAGGAGAGAAGAGAGAGGAGATGCCGCCCCAGCAGCAGCAGCGCGACCCCAGTACCACCTGATGCCCCAAAGGTCCCGGAATTATCGACGAGTCGCTATAGAGGGTTGAATAAATCTCGGACCCATGACGCTGCCGTACACAGGCGGGCAGGGTGAAAGTGCTAGAGCGCTCTTTGATGTAGACATAAAGCACCCAGCGAGCACAGCTCAAGCAGAGTAGAGGATAGAAGAACCAAGTCCCATATGTTAGTATCACGTACCAGGTATCATATAGAAACATATGCACTCACATACAAATACGTGGAATGAAACACCGGGGCATGGCATCGACCTCGTGCGAATCCCGGTATCCAACATCCCGCTACCAATCATCCCATTATCTGTAGAACTCCACATTCTACCCAACGGACGTCGCATCTTGTATCTATTGCAAGCACAACCGATATACCATTACCCCGGGTATAGTAGCACGGGGCGTACAGAGTACGGGTATGGATATCGTACATAAATTACAGAAGTTCCTGGTACGGGTATGAGCGGGGTACATAACTCACAGCAGTTCCGGGTGTTGTAGCACGGGCCTACATACCTCACAGAATTTCCGTAAAGGTGCACCATGCACTTTCTGAAAGTGGTCACTTGAGAAGGTCTATACCCACCCAAAAACGATTATGGAGATTAAATAAATGTCTACCCGATGACTAATCCCATGGTCTGAAAGTAAAAAACTTTAACATGTTTCGTCGTACGCACCTGTTACACATCCACATCATTGGTCGACGAAATATGCAAGACAAAAATAGGGCCTTCAAGTGGCGCCGTAAGGGTGAGGTATGGCCTAAACCCGA
The DNA here is from genome assembly GCA_008828725.1 of Saccharina japonica. Taxonomy (NCBI): domain Eukaryota; class Phaeophyceae; order Laminariales; family Laminariaceae; genus Saccharina; species Saccharina japonica. Next base: position 579,490 of record MEHQ01000660.1, on the reverse strand, counting down.
AAAGGTACCGGCACCTCAGGCATTGTGACAAATATATACCCTTGCCCCGGGTATTGTGCCACGGAGCGTACATAACTCACATAGGTTGTTTGGGTCCACGACGATCTTCCGTTCCCGAACAAGTGAGAGGATAAGTGTACGTTTATTTATACGAATCGTAGTTGCTGTCTAATGCATTCAGGTATGCTTCGAAGTTGTTTGCTCCGACAGGGGTGGAGAGAAGCAAAATCTAACGAAGTGCGTAATTAATTTCAAAAGCTTACCAGTCTGGGCAGGAATTCGGACTAATTATAATACATAAACGCCTGGTATCGGTTTACACGGGTGGGCCAGTCGGCGAAACGAGGTCCAGAGACGCCAAGGTACACCGAGGTAAGGGAACATCGCTCCAAATAGAGAATGAAACTAAACCACCGGCCGACACAAGAGGTTATTGCATTCAACATCTGCGCCTTGTACTCGCACCGACAGCACGACTTGGGCATGCTACGTCATCTGCCTTGCCATCTCGATAGGACCCACCCCCCTGGTTCCATCGTTGATAACCACATCTTAAAACAAGTCAAACTAAGCGCAGCACGCCTTTTTGAGCTGATTGTCGTCCAACCAAAGGGGGCTTAACCGACGCCAACGACCTGGTCATGTTTTAGCGTGAACTTCAGATAGTATTCCTCCGCCCTGAATAAAGCTGTTCGACACCGGGAGGGGAAAACAAACAGAGTGACGGGCGGAACTAACATGTCAGCATGATGAATAGCCCGTGTGGCCAATGCGGAATTCGAACCCATCTTCGGATGTGGCATCGCAAGGTCCTCCCGTGACAATAACGTGCAAGTGGCACGAAAAACAAAAACGCCTTTATAGCCCTATGGATCTCTTTGCCGTACGCCCGTCAAAACAAACGAAAGCAAACATAAACGTACGTCGCCTCCGCATTGCCCGTTCCCGTCTTACTCACGTACGAGCGTGTGGCGACACCAAGGCTAGGAGCGACTGAACATTTGTTTGTGTCGCGTTTGCTGTTGTTTTTTACGGTTAGTGCGATATTATCAAGCCACTGCGGATATTCAGAGAGTGTTACCACTACGTAGGGTCGTACTGCGCGCGGGTGGTATGGCTTCTCATGGCGCATTCCCGGCACACATCTTAATGCAAAAATGTAATCGCTGTTCTCCACCTTGTTTCGGGGCTGTTTCTCTTCGAAGTGGACTTCACAGAGGGACTATTGCGGATGGCCGCATTACTTTTTACATAGAGAGTCCCGGTTGTTTACGCATTGCACCGCCACAGGGCGAAGCTCGTGCCGTGCCTGGGGGTGCAGACAGCGAGGCTTCGTTTTTCGGCTTTGGCGTCGCCAAACCTCCAGACTAAGCCGGGGAAACGTGAAGAAGAAACACTATACGTCCAACAACGTGGATGATTCGATAAACCTCAGCACGAAACGACACATCCGGCACCCCCAAGTTATCTAGATGACTGGAGACAGGCACGTACATTCGTTACGAGTTGACGTCGTTTCATCTATTCATGGACGGCATCGACTAGTTTAACACGTTCAATACTGTTGGGATATATATATATATATATATATATTGAGATAGTAGTCCCGTGATCAAAACTACGGGACGGAGAGGTTTGACATCCGTAAAAGAAAAGCGTGCAGCGGCATCACTATGTACAGGAGAGCAAGGACCATCGTGCTGCACACGTGTGGTACTACTCGTCCCGTTGTATTCCGGAAACATAGTGTACATGAAGCAGCTTGGGGTGTTTCGTGATACGCAATCTACAGTAGAGGTGCGCCATGTTTCGTTTGTGAGAGTGGTCACATGAGAAGCTCAATACCTATACCTCACCCAAGAAATAAAGTTTGGAGGACAACTAAACGTGTTGCCCGATGATCTGCACCATGCCCTAAGTATTCATTGGAATACCATGCTGCGCAAAGTGGAAGTCCAACAAGTTTAGGCTAACGAGCGCGCTCATCCATTAACTATTTCAGACAAAACGTGCTACCTTTATCGTGGCCTGCGTAGTGAGGGTCATGCTGTAATTCTTGCTTTGGTTTGGCGTGAGTTTGGTCTCTAAACCCCCTAAGGGATTATTAGCCGGCGTTGAGCGTTGTACATTGAACTGGACTGTCACAATGCCGCGACTTCTATCCGCCCACAAGGTGGAGTCTACGCCTCTCAGAGAAAGTCTACTCAACTCCGAGAGAGTCGTCTATGTTGCACGCAACACAACAGGTCTAGCCAGAACCAGCACAAAATACACTTTTTGATTAACTCGGACATCGAAATCGACGGGTAGTGCTCAGACCAAAGGCACCAACCCTGCGAGTGACTCCGTATTTGGTTTTGCGTGAGTTTTGACTCTAAACCCCCAAGGGGTTATTAGCCGGCCTTGAGCGTTGTACGTTGAACTGGACTGTCACAATGCCGCGACTTCTATCCGCCCACATCGTGGAGTCTACGCTTCTCTCAGAGCAAGTCTATTCAAATCCGAGAGAGTCGTTTATGTTGCACTCAACACAATAGGTCTAGCCAGAACCAGTACATAATACACTTTTTGATTCACTCGGACATCGAAATCGACGGGTAGTGCTCAGACCAAAGGCACCAACCCTGCGAGTGACTCCGTATTCAACAAAGCAACGAGCGCCCCCTGCAGGATTTTATCGTTCAAAACGTAGCAATGATCAGAGGCGCATGCTACGATAGAGGTGTCGACTCATCCCACGGTAGGGGCGCAGCAGAAATATCTGAGCTCCCCACATGAGGAGCTAAAAATCTCACCCGAAACATGACTTCCGAAACATTCGTTCAAGCTACCCGACCGAACCTCCCAATGCGGTAGTCCTAAAACAAAATATACCAGTAAAAACCAAATAGTGTCCCGTGGCTACTCACGTGAGGAGCACAACCGGTCAGGACATATTCTGCCTATAAGTGGAACCCCTACCCGTGGGATTGCTCTGTCCCTTGTTTTTTATGAGCTCCATACCTGCAATAGTAAAAACACTGGTTTCGGAGGAAAGTATGAGGGCTATCTCATGAACCCACGATCTAAGTATACTCTGAGCCTAATTGCAACACAATGATGAAAGTCCAACGTAAGGAACTCGATCATACAGAAACCCTTTCAGCCGAAACGTGCTACCTCTATCGTAGCACGCGTCCAAATACGTTTTCGGCGTCGATTCCGGCGCTCTATCTCCCGCCAGCACCAGCCAAAGCGGCCGTTCACCGGCATTCAGCAAAGCTTCCCGACGGGAATAACGTGCGAGATATTACGCGAAAATCGTCACTTGTTGATCGCGTTTTGCTCTTTGCGCCACAAGGGCAAGCTCGAGCCCCCCATGCAGAGCCTAACCAGGAGCCGCAGCATCCCCGATGTCGATGATATACTGCTTGGTCCGCCGTGCTGCGTGAGAGGCTAGTCCTTCGCGCAATACCTGACATGGGAGACGAGGGCAAGGGAGGGACACAGAGGCTGTTGCTGGTGACATCGCTGTTCTTCTACGTGTGATTTGTATGATGTGGACTTTGATTAACAACGAGAATCCAATGGACTGAAACAAGTGCAGGGCGCACAAGGCGGCTATGAGAACGAGGAAATGGAACGCAGTACTATTGTTCACCCTGGAGTAGATACGTATCCACTTCTATCATTAAACCGTAGACTACGATACCATGTTATGCACGTTTTTGTCGCTCGTGGTGCAATTGTCTGCATCGAGTTAATGTCCACAGCTATCCCCCTTTCCCTCCTTTCGTTTTTTGTTACACCGCATCCTGGGTCTCAAAGCCTCAGGTATTTGCTTCTCCCATCCCCGGTACGGTTCGCGGCCCACATCAACTGCGCGGGCGTATCACACGCCTTTACGAGCGGTATACAACCTGACATGCTTGTTGAAACGCGGATATTGTTTGGCTTGGTGAACGCGATAATATATTACGTTGAACGGGGGAGTTTTATCATATGTTCGAACACCGTTGTCTGGCACAGAAAAACTTCCTACGTGGATAAAAGCCACATTTGAAGATTTCTTACTGACCCATACGGTCGTGACGTCGTGGCATCGACCAGAGCCAGGCGTGTCGATCGCCGCGGTGTGGTGGCAGGTAACCACGAAGCCTGTTAGAGTCAAGATCGTGAGTGCGAGCCATGCTAGTAGGGATTTTTTCTCGACAATACAAATACTGACTAGCGGAAAGCGCGAGAGCGTGAGTTAGCAAAATCCGATGAAGATCGACGAGCGTTGGTAACTCATACGGGGACCATGTCACACCTTCTGCCATCTCATTCCCACTCTAAAAACAAACGGTGTCAAGAGTCGATACTACCTCTGCCGCGCCCCCCCCAGTGAACACATCAACGGAAACAAATAATAGAATTCAAGGACTAGTCGAGCCGATATCTGGCCACACGATCTATCATTTCGTTTCTGCATTCGTCGACAGCTGTATCAGTACGGCCGCCCCTGCCCCCCCCCCCCCTCTCCTGGTCGCCTCTCTTGGCGTCCTCAGCTGTATGCCGTAGCCAGCTCCTCTCCGCTTCGGCCTGTGCCACCTCGCCATGAAATGGTCCGGCCTCACGACCCCCCGATACCCACCCCCTCTTTTGCCGCCCTCGCCATAGAACGTCTCTGCTCCGAACATAAAGGGGAGCTTTCTGTGGAGCCCTCTGTCGCTCGAAAAACCCTGAGGTCATCTGCTAGACATTGGCCCAGTTCTTTTCTGGGCGGCCAGGCCCGGGTTCGTCCCACCGCGATCGTCCCAACATCACCCGCCGGTCAGCCGCTCATTGGTCGTGCGCTGTACGGCCCCGCAAAGAGGAGGCGCGTTTGCGGATGGTCGCTCACGCTCTCGCATTGTGCCTTCTTGAGAGCCTTGGCGTACGACATGAGATGGTCGGTGCGTTGTCGGCGTGTGGAAACCAATGACCGTAGGAGGAATTTGTGGTGTGCCGTTCGGAGCTCAGCGAAGTGCTCCTGGCCAAGGGTCCACGTCACACACCCGTACAGCAGTGTCTCCATCACCTCGGCCTTTAGCATGGGCACCTTTAGAGTGAACGGGGCATCCTCCATATCGTACAGCTCCCGCTTGAACCGATTGTAGCATGCCCATGCGAGTCGGATGCGTCGTTTGATCTCTGGCATAATGTCCGCGTTGCGACGAAAGACCCCAAGGTACAAAAACTGCTGTCTGTTTTACCTCTGGCCCGCTGGTTCGATGACGAGCGGTGAGGTCCGGAGTGCCTGGTTTGGTGTCCGCAAGCATAGTCTCCGTTTTCTTTTCGGATACGGGAGACCAGCTGCTTCGAAAACGGTCACAATAACGGTCATCATCTTCGCAAGCCCTTCCGCCGATTTAGACACAACGCCTGCATCGTCGGCGTAAGCATACCCCATATTGCTCTCCGTACACGTGCTAGTGGGTCCTCCCTCACTCCGTCCCCCCGAGGTCCTCCTCGAGGTGAACCAGGTTCCTCAAATGTCTGGGTCTCTCTGAAGCTATCAGGACGGCGTGTATCACAGCAGCGAAGAAGACATTGAACAGAAGCGGTGACAGCACACATCCTTGCCGCAGTCCCTGAGTGAATCGAACCATTTGAGTCTCACCGTCATCCGTACGCACGCGAGCTCGCATGCCTTCGTGGAATTGGCGGATAACGGTCAACATCTTCTCTGGTATGCCGAAGCGTGCGAGGCCACCCACAACAACTCTCGGTCGACGGAGTCATAGCCTTCTGCAGGTCAATGAAGCACTTACAGCGGGATTTGTTTGGCTCGTCCGAGTTCTTGCAGCCGAGGCACGACGAATAGCATGTCGACTGTTGATCGTGCTGGGCGAAAGCCGCACTGTTCCTCGGGGAGTATCCCTTCGGCCTCGCAGTAATTGCTGAGACGTGACGCGACCATTTTCAGCAGTACTTTGCCTGAATGGGCAACAAGCGAAATCCCTCGGTAGTTGTTGCAATCGGATCGATCCTTCTTTTTATGAAGGACCTTGATGGTCGCATCTTTCCATTGCTGGGGGACGTCACCCGTTCTCCACACATTGACAAGCAAGTTGTGTAAGTACCGGATGAATTCGGGGTGGTCCAGTTTCAGTATTTCAGCCGGAGGGGAGTCTGGTCCCACCGCTTTCCAGTTTGGCATACCCCGGACTACCGCGGTCATGTCATCCATGGTCGGTTCATCTCCAAGCGATGGTGCCAACGGTCGTTGTGGGAAAAGGGCGCTGATGGTTGGGTCAAGATTAGGCGATTTCGCGGTGAGAAGAGTGCCGAAAAACCCCGCCCACCGTTTAAGAATGCGCACCTTGTCCCTTAGTAGCGTGCCATCCTCGTCCATGATGAACTGCTCGCTTCTCGCTTTTCGACCGTCCAACCCCACCGTTCCCGTCAGGTGCTTGTAAAAACCCCGCTGGCCGTTGGCAGCGAGGAGTCTCTCTGTTTCAGCAAGATACTCCTCGACGTAGGCAAGTAATCCTGCGTCAATCACCCCTCGCAGATTCGCGCACGCCGTCCTCAGCGTCTTCCACGCAGTTTTGTCAATCTTAAAACGCATGGATCGTCGGGCATCATCCCTCGCATCCCATGCTATTTTGAAGGCATCTGCGGTTTCAGCGTTCTCGCACCACCCGAGTTTGTGTGTGCGACGTGGCGGGGGTGGTACCTCTTTCGCTACTTCATCAAGGGGTATGCCGGTGAAGGATTCGACCATTTCAGAGATACTGTTCGGTTGCGGGGGTAGGAAAGGAAGCTTGGAGAGGGTCCGCGTCATTACTCGCCGCCTGCAATCTCCGTCAGATCTAAACTTCTGCCGATCGAAAGGCCGGATTTCGTTTTTCGTTCGCACGTGTCGGTTGGGTGCAAAACGACCGCTGAGGCGGACCATCGCGTATACGATATTATGGTCTGAATCCGCCCTGGCTGGGGGCGGAGGATGGGGGTGGACCTTCACATCACACACGCGAGACCGGTGTGCTTCGCGAGTTAGAATGTAGTCAATCCGGTTTTGGTCATTGCGGCTGCTGATGCCGTTGAACGTATGAGATATTCCACCCTTACGCGAGCTAAAAAACGTGTTCGTGAGACCGAGCTTGTTATCTGAAGCGAATGCCAGCAGGCGTTTGCCGTTACTGTTGAGCTCATCACGCCCGTATGCTCCAAGCACCCTACCGTCACCACACCCTTCCATTCTCTTTCCAGTCCGCGCGTTTGCATCTACCAGTACGAACAAACATTCTTTCGTTGGAATCTGTTCGACCATGTATCCCAACTTCTTCCAAAATTCCTCTTTCAGCTGTGTGTTAAATCTGACTTCCGTTGGGGCATCGGCAACGACTAGGTTAACGGCAACGCTTTCACCAGTCAATTCAAAGCGCATAGGCATGAGGCGTTCATCAACCAACTGGTGGGTATAAACAGACTTACGGCATATCGTTTCCTTCACTGCCAGACGAACCCCATATAGTCCTTGCCTGCCTTCCGTGTCTTCTTGCTCCGAGCACAAGACGCGGTACCCTGCTGCAGAGAAATCAGTTTTCCCAGGTCTCCTTGTTTCCTGCAGACCGACGATGTCACATCCAAAGTGTCGGGCCTTCGCCAGCACGCACTCAGTACGCCCATACCCATTTCTCCCTTTTACAGCCAGGGTCCGCACATTGTAGGTCGCTACCACCACACGTGCCGCCTTCTGTCTCGCTCGGGCCACGCGTGCTGCAAACTTTGCTAGCCGACGCGAGGTCCGACCCCTCCGTCTTTTTGTCTTTTTCTCCGTATTTTTCCTTTTATCATCATGATGTAGGTTCTCTGTTTTCTAGCCCGGTGCATGCCTTCGTTTCCAATGGCTGGGTTCAGCCGTCCCAGCCCATCCCAACCCCGACACTCGCGTCCTCGCTGTCGGGGTGTTTGCCTACCCACGCGATGCCCAGCCTCTCCTCTCCCCAAGCTGCACGCATTGCGCTCTCCGCTGAGGCGATGCTCCCCCTCTGCTTTTGGAATGAACTCCTCGGCATCGGGGTTGAAAATAAAAACCATCGCCACCACCCCGCGCAGTCAGTAGTTCACCTACCAGACCGCACGGGGTTCCTCTCTACCGTGGCTCGGGCTCGTGTGGCCACCCGTGGACCGTCGTAGGTCCAGACGGACTCGGGCCGAATTCTTGATGCAGTAGCGAAAGAGGTACCACCCCCGCCACGTCGCACACACAAACTCGGGTGGTGCGAGAACGCTCAAACCGCAGCCGCCTTCAAAATAGCATGGGATGCGAGGGATGACGCCCGACGATCAATGCGTATGCAGAAGGATAAAACTGCGTGGAAGACGCTGAGGACGGCGTGCGCGAATCTGCGAGGGGTGATTGACGCAGGATTACATGCCTACTTCGAAGAGTATCTCGCTGAAACAGAGAGACTCCTGGCTGCCAACGATCAACGGGGCTTCTACAAGCACCTGAAGGGCACGGTGGGGTTGGACGGTCGAAAAGCGAGAAGCGAACAGTTCATCATGGACGAGGATGGCACGCTACTAAGGGACAAGGTGCGCATTCTTGAACGTTGGGCGGGGTTTTTCGGCACCCTCCTCACCGCGAAATCGCCTAATCTTGACCCAACCATCAGCGCCCTATTTCCACAGCTACCGTTAGCACCATCGCTTGGAGATGAACCGACCATGGATGACATGACCGCGGTAGTCCGGGGTATGCCAAACTGGAACGGTCAGACCAGATTCCCTTCCGGCCGAGTTGCTGAAACTGGACCACCCCGAATTCATCCGGTACCTACACAACTTGCTTGTCAATGTGTGGAGAACGGGTGACGCCCCCCAGCAATGGAAAGATGCGACCATTAAGGTCCTTCATAAAAAGAAGGATCGATCCGATTTCAACAACTACCGAGGGATTTCGCTTGTTGCCCATTCAGGCAAAGTACTGCTGAAAATGGTCGCGTCACGTCTCAGCAACTACTGCGAGGCCGACGGGATACTCCCCGAGGAACAGTGCGGCTTTCGCCCAGCACGATCAACAGTCGACATGCTTTTCGTCGTGCGTCGACTGCAAGAACTCGGACGAACCAAACAAATCCCGCTGTATATGTGCTTCATTGACCTTCAGAAGGCTTATGACTCCGTCGACCGAGAGTTGTTGTGGGTGGTGCTCGCACGCTTCGGCATACCAGAGAAGATGTTGACGGTTATCCGCCAATTCCACGAAGGCATGCGAGCTCGCGTGCGTACGGATGACGGTGAGCACTCTGAATGGTTCGATGTCACTCAGGGACTGCGGCAAGGATGTGTGCTGTCACCGCTTTTGTTCAATGTCTTCTTCGCTGCTGTGATACACGCCGTACTGATACGCTTCAGTGAGGACCCAGACATCTTGAGGGACCTGGTTCACCTCGAGGAGGACCTCGGGGCGGACGGAGTGAGGGAGGACCCACTAGCACGTGTACGGAGAGCAATATGGGGTATGCTGTACGCCGACGATGCAGGCGTTGTGTCTAAATCGGCCGAAGGGCTTGCGAAGATGATGACCGTTATTGTGACCGTTTTCGAAGCAGCTGGTCTCACCGTATCCGAAAAGAAAACGGAGACTATGCTACTGCGGACAGCAAAACAGGCACTCCGGACCTCACCGCTCGTCATCGAAGCAGCGGGCCAGAGGTATAAACAGACAGCGCAGTTTTTGTACCTTGGCGGTCTTATCGTCGCAAACGCGGACATTATGCCAGAGATCAAACGACGCATCCGACTCGCATGGCCATGCTACAATCGGTTCAAGCGGGAGCTGTACGATATGGAGGATGCCCCGTTCACTCTAAAGGTGCGTATGCTAAAGGCCAAGGTGATGGAGACACTGCTGTACGGGTGTGTGACGTGGATCCTTGGCCAGGAGCACTTCGCTGAGCCCCGAACGGCACACCACAAATTCCTCCTACGGCTCATTGGTTTCCAGCGCCGACAACGCACCGACCATCTCATGTCGTACGCCAAGGCTCTCAAGAAGGCACAATGCGAGAGCGTTGAGACGACCATCCGCAAACGACGCCTCCTCTTTGCGGGGGGCGTACAGCGCACGACCAATGAGGGGCTGACCAGGCGGGTGATGTTTGGGACGATCGCCGGTGGGACGAACCCGGGGCCTGGCCGACCAGAAAAGAACTGGGCACAATGTCTAGCAGATGACCTCAGGGTTTTTCGAGCGACAGAGGGCCCCACAGAAAGCTCCCCTTTACTGTTCGGAGCAGAGACGGTACTATGGCCGAGGGCGGCAAAAAAGAGGGGGGTGTGGTATCGGGGGGTTGGCGAGGCGGCGGACCATTTCATGGCGAGGTGGCACAGGGCCGAAGCGGAGAGGAGCTGGCTACGGTATACAGCTAAGGACGCCAAGAGAGGCGACCAGGAGAGGGGGGGGGGGGCAGGGGCGGCCGTACTGATACAGCTGTCGACGAATGCAGAAACGAAATGATAGATCGTGTGGCCAGATATCGGCTCGACTAGTCCTTGAATTCTACTATTTGTTTCCGTTGATGTGTTCACTGGGGGGGGCGCGGCAGAGGTAGTATCGACTCTTGACACCGTTTTGTTTTTGGAGTGGGAATGAGATGGCAGAAGGTGTGACATGGTCCCCGTATCAGCTTTTATAGCAGAGACGGGAACTTGTTGTTACCATCGCCTTGAGCTTGCCTTGAGAACTATTTTTTTCTTTTCCTCTCTCGTGTCTTCTTTATTGCTTTTTTTGCCTTGTTTCTCCCTTTGTTTCCACCCTATGCCGGTGTCTCTCTCTTGTTTCGTGTTGCCTCGCTCGTGCAGCAGTTATCTGTTCCTCTTGGGCACGTGTGCTTTTTGTCTAGGGGCGCTTCTGTCTCCCTGCGTCATTTGTATTATGTTTCATTTCAGAACTTGTTTTTTATTTTGTCTTTTTTGTTATCATTTTTTGGTTCGGCTCGTGTCGCTGTGTTCTCGTACCCGGTACGTTACGCATCTCACTTGCTTTACCCATTAATTTGCGTTTATTTTGTTTTGGTTTTCCTCTGTTTCACAGTCTGTGACCACAGAATTTGTATCTCTCTAGGATTGGGAATCAGGACAGGCACTGGGTGTACTGATGTGGTTGAGTAGAAAGAACGGGTTTAATGTGAAGACAACAACAACAACAGCTCTCAACGCAATACACACCAAGCAAATCGGTCAGCAAAAACTCAAACAACAACATCGCCCGTGAGAATAAGGCAACCACATTTCATTCAAAAACGTAAAACCTACCCACAGTCCCAATAATGCCCCAAACATTCCTACTGCTGGTGCTGCCTCCGCTGTGGCTGCCTCTCTTTCGGGGCTCACGGCGTCGCCGAAGCTCGGTCACCCAGCTCACCCCCCTGAGTAAAATCAGCAGTCACCTCGACAGCATAGACTCGAAACAAACAGCAGGGGACAGATCGTGCGGACCAGAAATCAGGGTGGTCACGGGTATTTTGCTCTTTTCATGCATTCATACATACGTATCAGCCTGGAAATCTCTATTTTTATCGCTTAAATGCCACTGCATAATGGTTACTTCCCAACGACAACATACCTACGATACCACATGATATGCCATGCCATGTCGCATCCATGAATTACTGATCACTATATACTGCTGTACGTATGCGTAGCATCTCACCCAATCCTCCGACTTGGTGAACATGTACAGCAGTACCACGCACAGTATTTCCTCAGCTCATACTCATAACTTCACCATCACCAGCAGTACATACCAGGGTAACCGACAATATAGCCGCTGATTCCACGTAGATGTTCCCCTCACACATAATTCCTCATCACTACATGGAACTCCTTACTACGAAATGAATAATATCTGTGGTATATTTTAGCACAGTCAACACCCCCCCTGCTCAATACATACGACCATACAAAGTATCTCCCCCCTGCTCTGTGCATGACCAGGCACGACAACGCAGGGTGAACATATCGCCAAAAGGGGGTTGTGCTACTCTGCAGTCCAGATATATTCGATGCAGTATCGCACTCAACTCTGTGCATACTCTTGTACCCGCTTTACTATACTACTACTGCTTTCGTACTCGTGTTCAATTACGGAGGGTTGTGTTGATACGATACAGCAGCAGTACTGATGATGTACGTGTGCGGAAAATTCAACTCATTCTTCCAGAACGTATTTCCTCATATTGCACTTTCAAAAAAACTACGTCTTACTCGTACGTAGGTTGGTACCCAGCCAGAGCGTACGACCAGGCAACCATAAAACAGACAGCCATTGTACTGCAGTAGTACTTGTACGGTACAGCAGTCTGTACAGGACAACTTCAGTGAGATGAGCTTTACAAAAACGCCTGTGTGTCATACCTACATTCCACTCTCCAAATCTCCAAAACATGCTCCATTCTCAAGCTCAAATGTGTGGGTATTCGTCATTCTAACATCAACATAAAATCAATCCAAGAACGGAAATCATCAGCAGCAAGCAACAAAATCATACTCGCCTCGGGCGGGCGAGAGCCCTTGCTGGCGGCGTGGTGACCATTTCTCCTTTACTCTCTCTCGCTTCGGGCAGCGCCTCCTCTTGCGCCCGTGCTCTGCCTCCCAACCGACGATGCAGACTCTTTCACCAGCCCCCACCTTCGCTCTCTCCTTCTCCTCCTTCCTCGGTGGAAAGTTTTCCCCCGGCTTCCAAGTATCCTCCCCTCCTCCGGCTCCTCGTGCCGGCCAACTAGCTGCTTCTCTCTTGCTCCGCTCTTCTCTTGCGCAAACTAGACCCACAGTCTCAGGCATAGACCTGACGGTACTGGGGTTTTGCGGCGACGGCGGCAACGGCGGTGGCGGCCATGACGGCGGCGACGGCGGCGATGACGTGAACGGCGGCAGCGGCGGCCGTAGTAACGGCGGCGGCAGCTTGGTGGTGTCGATAGCGGCAGTGGCGGCGGTAGTGGCGGCGACGGCGGCAGCAGCGGCGGCGGCAGTTGCGCTCTCGTGCGCTGGCAAGCACAGTAATCCTCTAACGGCTGCTCTTCTTGCGGACGGTGCAACTGAAGTAGCTCAGCCCTCGGAGAGCGGGCCTTTCCGCATCAAAATGCATGACGCGGAATTCGAGAGTGCTTGGCAAGCCGAACCAGGTGATAATTATCTCGAACCCCGGGGAGCGTTTTTCTGTAAGGAGAGGTGGAAGAGGGTGCAGCTGATGGGGATCGTGGACAAGCTGTACTGCGAGCGCCTCGTTCTTGTGCAACGCACTATGAAGGTGTTTGGGCCGTGCGGACCGGAAGGACTACCGTGCTCGCGAAGGAGAGGGCCCGCATCAACGAGGTGGATTAATGGAGACAGGTCTGAGCATTCGAACTGGAGCTATACTGTGTTCGGTAACGAGTAATGATACGGTGTTATTGTACCGGAAATAGTATCGCTGCTGTCAAAAAGCGCGAATAAATGTTATTTCGAAAACTCAAGTACTCATTTTTCTTTTGATCGACGGGGCCCTTTATAGAACCTGCTGCAGCAGTAATCCACGTGTGTTAGGCCCTAATTGGTAACTCGTTCGAGTCTAACACCGTACTACGCTTTATGGGATTGAAATTTGCCTATCCGCACTCTATCCGTGTCGTACGTCAACTTGACGCGGCAGTTAAAAACACCTGCCAGACTCCCAGCGAATGATGAGCGAAAGCTGGATTTTTCATAGTTGTTACAGTCGAAGTCATGGCATACACTACTGTACGGCCAGGCGCGAAAACAAGAACGTTCTGCGACTTAGCGAGGTTAATATACTGCTGACTTGCAACTTCGAGTGCGCCAAAACATCATGTGGGGTGTTTTTCGCTGTCCGTGACTGCACGTCTGGTGTCCCTGGCGCCTCCGCAGACGCCGTAAGGAGTGTGACTAGGCTTCGTGGACTGTGGTGGATTATTATGTGCTGGAGACATTCTAAAGCGAAGTGATAAAGTGTTGATTGTACTCAGTAACACAAAGCATAAGATCCATCGTATAGTAGGAGTTCCATATGCTTGTTAGGAATTACTGTAGTGGGATATGGGACATCGGGATATTTTATGAGCCGCTCGATGTCACTCGATGCTTGGGCCGAGTCAGCTCGATGCTTGGGCCGAGTCAGCTCGAGGTTTGGGCCGAGTCAGCTCGACAGCTATGGGAATAATGCATAAGAGAGCTCCTGTGTCACTGCTGTCTTGAGCCACCACGACGCCTTCCTGCGACAAATACGTGTACACCTTTAGAGATCAATCACGACACTAGTGCAACCGGTGATCCTATTGAAGAACGCTGACATCCCAGAGGGGAATCCCAGAGGGGAACAGGTTTCGCGAGACCATCCAGGTCACGAAGACGCTAGTATTGAAAGGATAAAGCTACTTAAGATTGAGATCTCGGCACTGGAGCCCGAGAAGGCGATCGGACTTGCAGAGGCAGCTCTGCAAGCGTCGTATGCAGTGGATCCCGCCTTGAATCGATTTTGGTCATGGCGAGTACTTGCGATGTCGGAGAGACTTCAGGTTGTCCGCATGGAGCATGAGCTTCAAGCTGAGGTCGGGATGGAAGTTGCTGTAGATTCGGTTAGATACGAGAAGAAGAACGAGGAGAGAGGAGAGAAGAGAGAGGAGATGCCGCCCCAGCAGCAGCAGCGCGACCCCAGTACCACCTGATGCCCCAAAAGTCCCGGGATTATCGACGAGTCGCTATAGAGGGTTGAATAAATCTCGGACCCATGACGCTGCCGTACACAGGCGGACAGGGTGAAGGTGCTAGAGCGCTCTTTGATGTAGACATAAAGCACCCAGCGAGCACAGCTCAAGCAGAGTGGAGGATAGAAGAACCACGTGTCATATGTTAGTACCACGTACCAGGTATCATATAGAAACATATGCACTCACATACAAATACGGGGAATGAAACACCGGGGCATGGCATCGACCTCATGCGAATCCCGGTATCCAACATCCCGCTACCAATCATCCCATTATCTATAGAACTCCACATTCTACCCAACGGACGTCGCATCTTGTATCTATTGCACGCACAACCAATATACCATTACCCTGGGTATAGTAGCAC
The DNA here is from genome assembly GCA_008828725.1 of Saccharina japonica. Lineage (NCBI taxonomy): Eukaryota > Phaeophyceae > Laminariales > Laminariaceae > Saccharina > Saccharina japonica. Next base: position 564,400 of record MEHQ01000660.1, on the reverse strand, counting down.
GGGGCGTACAGAGTACGGGTATGGATATCGTACATAAATTACAAAAGTTCCTGGTACGGGTGTGAGAGGGGTACAGAACTCACAGCAGTTCCGGGTGTTGTAGCTCGGGCCTACATAACCCACAGAATTTCCGCCCAGGACGCATGCTACGGTAAACGTGCACCATGCACTTTCTGAGAGTGGTCACTTGAGAAGGTCTATACCCACCCAAAAACGATTATGGAGATTAAATAAATGTCTACCCGATGACTAATCCCATGGCCTGAAAGTAAAAAATGAAACATGTTTCGTCGTACGCACCTGTTACACATCTTTATCATTGGTCGACGAAACATGCCAGACAAAAAAAGGGCCTTCAAGTGGCGCCGTAAGGGTGAGGTATGGTCTAAACCCGAAAAGGTACCGGCGCCTCAGGTATTGTGACAAAGATATACCCCTGCCCCGGGTATTGTGCCACGGAGCGTACATAACTCACATAGGCTGTTTGGGTCCACCACGATCTTCCGTTCCCGAACAAGTGAAAGGATAAGTGTACGTTAATTTAGACGAATCGTAGTTGCTGTCTAATGCATTCAGGTATGCTTCGAAGTTGTTTGCTCCGACAGGGGTGGAGAGAAGCAAAATCCAACGGAGTGCGTAATAAATTTCAAAAACTTACCACTCTGGGCAGAAATTCAGACTAATTCGAAAACACAAACGCCTGGTATCGGTTTACACGGGTGGGCCAGTCGGCGAAACGAGGTCCAGACACGCCAAGGTACACCGAGGTAAGGGAAAATGGCCCCAAATATAGAATGAAACTAAACCACCGGCCGACACAAGAGGTTATTGCATTCAACATCTGCGCCTGGTACTTGAACCGACAGCACGACTCGGGCATGTTTCGGCATCTGCCCCGCCATCTCGATAGGACCCACCCCCCTGGTTCCATCGTGGACAACCACATCATAAAACATGTCAAACTAAGCGCAGAACGCATTTTCGAGCTGACTGTCATCCAACCAAAGGGGGCTAACCCACGCCAACGACCTGGTCATGTTTTAGCGTGAACTTCAGATAGTATTCCTCCGCCCCGAATTAAGCTGTTCGACACCGGGAGGGGAAAACAAACGGAGTGACGTGCGGAACTAACATGTCAGCATGATGAATAGCCCGTGTGACCAATGCGGAATTCGGACCCATCTTCGGAAGTGGCATCGCAAGGTCCTCCCGTGACAATAACGTGACAGTGGCACGATAAACAAAAACGCCTTTATAGCCCTATGGATCTCTTTGCCGTACGCCCGTCAAAACAAACGAAAGCAAACATAAACGTACGTCGCCCCCGCATTGCCCGTTCCCGTCTTACCCATGTACGAACGTGTGGCGACACCGCGGCTAGGAGCGACTGGACATTTTTGAGTGCCTCGTTTGCTGTTTTTTTGAACGGTTAGTGCGATATTATCAAGCCACTGGGGATATATTCAGAGAGTGTTACCACTACGTAGGGTCGTACTGCGCGCGGGTGGTATGGCTTCTCATGGCGCATTCCCGGCACACATCTTAATGCAAAAATGTAATCGCTGTTCTCCACCTTGTTTCGGGGCTGTTTCTCTTCGAAGTGGACTTCACAGAGGGACTATTGCGGATGGCCGCATTACTTTTTACATAGAGAGTCCCGGTTGTTTACGCATTGCACCGCCACAGGGCGAAGCTCGTGCCGCGCCGCCTGGGGGTGCAGACAGCGAGGCTTCGCTTTTCGGCTTTGGCATCGCCAAACCTCCAGACTAAGCCGGGGAAACGTGAAGAAGAAACACTATACGTACAACAACGTGGATGATTCGATAAACCTCAGCACGAAACGACACATCCGGCACCCCTAAGTTATCTACAAGACTGGAGACAGGTACGTACATTCGTTACGAGTTGACGTTGTTTCATCTATTCAGGATGGCATCGACTAGTTTAACACGTTCAACACTGTTGAGATATATATATATATATATATATATTGAGATAGTAGTGCCGTGATCAAAACTACCGGATGGAAAGGTTTGACATCCGTATAAGAACAGCGTGCAGCGGTATCACTATGTACAGGAGAGCAAGGACCATCGTGCTGCACACGTGTGGTACCACTCGTCCCGTTGTATTCCGGAAACATGGTGTACATGAAGCAGCTTGGGGTGTTTCGTGATACGCAATCTACAGTAGAGGTGCGCCATGTTTTGTTTGTGAGAGTGGTCACATGAGAAGCTCAATACCTATACCTCACCCAAGAAATAATGTTTGGAGGACAACTAAACGTGTTGCCCGATGATCTGCACCATGCCCTAAGTATTCATTGGAATACCATGCTACGGAAAGTGGAAGCCCAACAAGTTTAAGCTAACGAGCGCGCTCATCCATTAACTATTTCAGACAAAACGTGCTACCTTTTTCGTGGCCTGCGTAGTGAGGGTGATGCTGTAATCCTTGCTTTGGTTTGGCGTGAGTTTGGTCTCTAAACCCCCTAAGGGATTATTAGCCGGCGTTGAGCGTTGTACGTTGAACTGGACTGTCACAATGCCGCGACTGCTATCCGCCCACAAGGTGGAGTCTACGCCTCTCTCAGAGCAAGTCTATTCAACTCCGAGAGAGTCGTCTATGTTGCACGCAACACAATAGGTCTAGCCAGAACCAGCACAAAATACACTTTTTGATTGACTCGGACATCGAAATCGACGGGTAGTGCTCAGACCAAAGGCACCAACCCTGCGAGTGACTCCGTATTTGGTTTTGCGTGAGTTTTGACTCTAAACCCCCAAGGGTCTATTAGCCGGCGGTGAGCGTTGCACGTTGCACTGGACTGTCACAATGCCGCGACTTCTATCCGCCCACATCGTGGAGTCTACGCTTCTCTCAGAGCAAGTCTATTCAAATCCGAGAGAGTCGTTTATGTTGCACTCAACACAATAGGTCTAGCCAGAACCAGTACATAATACACTTTTTGATTCACTCGGACATCGAAATCGACGGGTAGTGCTCAGACCAAAGGCACCAACCCTGCGAGTGACTCCGCATTCAACAAAGCAACGAGCGCCCCCTGCAGGATTTTATCGTTCAAAACGTAGCAATGATCAGAAGCGCATGCTACGATAGAGGTGTCGACTCATCCCACGGTAGGGGCGCAGCAGAAATATCTGAGCTCCTCACATGAGGAGCTAAAAATCTCACCCGAAACATGACTTCCGAAACATTCGTTCAAGCTACCCGACCGAACCTCCCAATGCGGTAGTCCTAAAAACAATACATCAGTAAAAACAAAATAGTGTCCCGTGGCTACTCACGTGAGGAGCACAACCGGTCAGGACATATTCTGCCTATAAGTGGAACCCCTACCCGTGGGATTGCTCTGTCCCTTGTTTTTTATGAGCTCCATACCTGCAATAGTAAAAACACTGGTTTCGGAGGAAAGTATGAGGGCTATCTCATGAACCCACGATCTAAGTATACTCTGAGCCTAATTGCAACACAATGATGAAAGTCCAACGTAAGGAACTCGATCATACAGAAACCCTTTCAGCCGAAACGTGCTACCTCTATCGTAGCACGCGTCCAAATACGTTTTCGGCGTCGATTCCGGCGCTCTATCTCCCGCCAGCACCAGCCAAAGCGGCCGTTCACCGGCATTCAGCAAAGCTTCCCGACGGGAATAACGTGCGAGATATTACGCGAAAATCGTCACTTGTTGATCGCGTTTTGCTCTTTGCGCCACAAGGGCAACCTCGAGCCCCCCATGCAGAGCCTAACCAGGAGCCGCAGCATCCCCGATGTCGATGATATATTGCTTGGTCCGCCGTACTGCGTGAGAGGCTAGTCCTTCGCGCAATACCTGACATGGGAGACGAGGGCAAGGGAGGGACACAGCGGCTGTCGCTGGTGACATCGCTGTTCTCCTACGTGTGATTTGTACTATGTGGATGTTTTTAACAACGAGACTCCAATGGACTGAAACAAGTGCAGGGCGCACAAGGCGGTTACGAGAACGAGGATATGGAACGCAGTACTATTGTTCGCCCTGGAGTAGATACGTATCCACTTCTATCAATAAACCGTAGACTACGATACCATGTTATGCACGTTTTTGTCGCTCGTGGTGCAATTGTCTGCATCGAGTTAATGTCCACAGCTATCCCCCTTTCCCTCCTTTCGTTTTTTGTTACACCGCATCCTGGGTCTCAAAGCCTCAGGTATTTACTTCTCCCATCCCCGGTACGGTTCGCGGCCCACATCAACTGCGCGGGCGTATCACACGCCTTTACGAGCGGTATACAACCTGACATGCTTGTTGAAACGCGGATATTGTTTGGCTTGGTGGACGCGATAATATATTACGTTGAACGGGGGAGTTTTATCATATGTTCGAACACCGTTGTCTGGCACACAAAAGCTTCCTACGTGGATATAAGCCACATGTGAAGATTTCTTACTGACCCATACGGTCGTGACGTCGTGGCATCGACCAGAGCCAGGCGTGTCGATCGCCGCGGTGTGGTGGCAGGTAACCACGAAGCCTCTTAGAGTCAAGATCGTGAGTGCGAGCCATGCTAGTAGGGATTTTTTCTCGACAATACAAATACTGACTAGCGGAAAGCGCGAGAGCGTGAGTTAGCAAAATCCGATGAAGATCGACGAGCGTTGGTAAGGCTGAACCCTTTGCGCGATAAAAATCAAGGCAAGGACCGTTGTGGGGGAGGAGAGAGAGGAGCCTACTTTGTAACCCCGGATCTGTATTACGACTGGGAAGGTAGAAAGACAGAAGTGCGAAGATAATAAATGGGATGGGAAAAATACAAAAATCAGTAGAGGACAGATCAAGAGAACCACGCCTGGGCATTACTCCCCCCCCCCCCCACTTAAAGTAGCAGAGTTCGGCCCCGACGATCCTCGACAACGATCGAGGGCGGGATCACAGGGTCGGCGTTAGCGTTTTGGCTGGATCGGGTTGGCCAAACAGTTCAAAGGTTTCACGGTGCGTCGTTTCGTACAGGTTGGTTAGACCAAACCTAACCGCATTGAAGAATTTAGAGAAAGAGTGTTCCCACGGCACCAAATTAACACTAACGCAACGCCGAACCCCGAAATGCATCGCACCGCACCAATGTTACCTCAATGCACAGCACCGCATTAAACCATACAACCATACCCGAACTCCATCAAACCGTGCTGTCGCCACGATCTGTATCCGTTACCATTTAGCACCATGTCATCCCGGAAGAACAAGGTGCTCATTTAATATTTCCGCCAACAACTCTAGTTTTGCTTCGTAATGGCCAGAGCCAAGAAGGTGAAGCAGCGCCGACACACAACGAGTAAATTACGGGTGGCTACCAGAGCGCGACTCAATCTCTGGCCAAGCATTCGCCTTTTCGATTTTGGACGAGATCCTGAAACACTCGATACGTTAGGAATTCATTTAAGATGCTGGTTGACGGACAGCATGTGGGATGACCTGCCGACTGGGGAAAGGCATCGTTACGCCCTTTCTAAAATACCTCGGTAAGTCATTGCTCACGAACACAACAAGCATACTCACGACGTCCGTGAACCGGGTGTCGGGCAATACGCAATACCTGTATATCTGTCAATATCGACAATATACTTCGTATATTGTTCTTTTTTTCCTAAACGTGACTGACTTGGAAACTTCCAAGAGCTGTGGTATAAAATATATATACACCAGGCTTGCTCAAGCTGAATGCAATAAACGTAGTCACAGTCGGAAGTATACACCGTTCATGCGAGATAGGGTCTGAAAGTTGCACACGTGTTCTATGGACCCCTGTCGACCCGATAACGGACCGTGTGTGCTTTTGTTTGATTGGTATATACATTTTCATGTTATTGGATTTGGACTTGGGGGCCTTAACAAACATTGAATTCCGGACGGAAGACGTTGACACGGGGCTGACACGTGTGCAAAAATTCAGCACCTCCCCACGCACATAAAATGGCTTGGATATTTGTGCTTTAGAGCGGAAAACGTGAGCGTTTTGTGAATTGTCTGGCGATTTTATAGTTTTAGTGTGGGGTCGGCTGTTGGCGTCAAAAATGACTTGGTATTGGCCCTATGCTGTAAGATATCCACACCCTTGCTCGATTTATTTAAAGCAGGTGCCTTGAAGTACCCGAAACCGGCTCGTCCAGAAATAACATGTGAAAACAAAAATCGTTTTTACACGTGGAGATGCCGGACTGTTTTTCGCCTTGTTCCAAGGCCTGTAGTCGGCCAGGACACGTTGTTGCCTCCAGCGCCAGCCCTACGGCCTCAACTGCAACACCTTTTAAGTCACCCTCTTTCAATGATCACGGTGATTTCAAGGGTACCACTTTGTGGCGTTCGAGTAGTGTTTCCAACCGACATTCGTGTCTGACAAACTTCCGGTCATTCGACAAGAACCAGGTTGTAAACGGTTTCTGAAACGTGCACCGTCCAGGCAGACGGAAACACGTTTTTGCGGCATATGGTCGACGACGAGACAACGTTTCCGTCGGACCCACATGTCGTCGGAATTCCAAACGGCCACCCTTTTATAGCTAGAAAAATGCAATTTCAACCTCGAAAAAACCTATTTGTGGTTCTGGTTAAGTTGGTTTATGGATAACATATACGATCTTGCAAAGTTCAATATGTGCATATCGTTTCCGCTCCGTGTTCATCCAAACACGCTTAAACCACATAAGCCACCAAGTGAAGGTTTCGAGCTTTCCTGGCGAATTCCGCGGGGTCTGTACATTTCCAAAGTGTGATATACAGCCCTCTTGAACAGCGTAACCTGGCGAAAACAAGAAGCACAACTAGAACGGCATTCTCTGCCTACATCGCATGATACGTAAATATTGTTGGATGGCGCTCACCTGCCGATACGCCCGGAGAAGAACGTGCTGCTGCTGTTTCTGTTCGGCCTGATTATCCGGACACCAGCACCAGGGGGGTGTTTGTCTGATTGGGGGGTTGGTATCACAACACCACGAGCAGCATTTGCAGCCCCAACAGCACCAAAGGCACTTTCACAAGCGCCAGTATCAGAGCCGTCCGTTTCTATATCAGCGGGCCACGCCCACGATCGAGCTCTGTACGCTGGGCCACGCTGAAGCATCCTGCGAATAGCGATTTCCTCCCCCCGATCAATGTCAACCTCCCGCTCATGGATTAAGCCGATCGAGTCGCAAGGTACTTTCCCCACTGAGTCACGTGCCGTCTCGTCTGCCCCTGCTTCGAGGAGGACGCTAACCACCTTTGAATGGCAGGCATACGTGCCATGATGAAGCAGATAAGAACCCCCGAGAGCGCTATTGGACAACTTGGACCTCCTCTCCTCTCCCTCCACCGTGAGCAGAAGCCGGAGGATTCCCGCCCGGCGGAGACAAACAGCGCCGGTCAAGGCGTTGCGCAAGGCCATCCCGCCTCCGACCGCCCGTATCCCTCCTTCGTTGATCAGTACCCGCACCACACCCATGAAGCCTTTCTGAACGGCTACCGCGAGCGGGCAAACTTTTATATCTACCGTCAATACAAGCTGCATCGCCCCCAGCTCCAACAGCTTAGATACCACGCTCTCGTGGCCTTCGCTGCACGCCATATATAGCGGGGTCAGGCCATCGGAAGTGCAGTAGTTAAGCGTGTCGGGTGCACTACGGAAGAGGATGTCAACCGATGGCGTGATACGGTGATTGGCTGCCATGTGCAAAGGAGTGGATCCTCTTTTATTCGCCAAGGCTGGGTCAGCGCCCGCCTCGAGAAGCAACAGCACCACTTCTACATTGTCGCCCCGGCACGCGCAAGCCACAATGAGTGGAGTGCATCCATCACCGTCGGTAGCGTTGGGATCAGCGCCGGATCCCTTCAGCAGCAAGCGAATGATTTTAATGTTTTCGGTGGCGATCGCTATGTGCAGGGCCCTTGCACCGACTAGTGTTGCAGCAGTGGCCCCACTTGAGAGTAGCACCTCGAGAGTAACTCGCTTGTCGGGATCTGCCCCTTGCTCCAGCAAACATTTTACGATGTCCTCGTGCTTGGAAAGAGTGGCAACCGCGATGGGGGCGAAGGGTTGGTCTAGGTGCCCATTGATGTTCGCTCCGTTTTCAAGTGCGGCCTCGACTGCACAGATATTTCCATCTCTAACGGCGATATACAGTGGTATGTCGTCCTTCATCAATGGCGGCCGTAGGTAGAATGACTATGGTTACATGTGAAGGAGGGGTGGGGTGGAAAAGGGGGTGGAGGGGGGAGGGGGGGGTTGGGAGAAAAGGGTGGGAGGGGGGGAGGCAGCGAGCGAGGTAGGGAGGAAGGGAGAGAAAGAGAGGGAGGCGAAAAAGGCGAATATTACGTTTAGGCAACGATATACCGGTAAAACTAACTACTCCTCCCTTCATGCGCGCGGGCAGACTAAGGAGGAACACCGACAGCATGACGAAGAAGCTAAACCTCAATACAAACACCAAAGGTGACAATCACGTGGTTATGGTACAGGAGATGTATCTCACCCAGAAACTGCCTTTTGAAACAAATAAAAAGGGCAACACGACTTACCCCATAGGCTATAGGTTTCACATCTGTTGTTTATTCACAACATAGCAAATTTCAATCTACTACCAGTACAAAATCTCGCTGGGCCATAATGCATACTCGTAGGCCCGGCGGATTTACTTGTTATGCGTAACGTTTTTTTTTTTTGTGTGTAGCCAATACTTTCCCCTTTTTGTCCAAAGAAAACTACAACACGGCATTTGCATTTACACAAACACAGGGGGCAAATAAACCCCCGGATAGGTTCAACGTACAGCGAGAACTCCAGCTCTGAAACGATTCGACTTGAAGCCGAAAATGTACGGTTGCAAAGAAGGTAGATGTGGCCGCGCGCGAGGGGTTGGCGTACCCTTCTTGGGACGCTCGAATATCAGGAACAAAAGAGGTTATCCCAAGTACCAAACTGTGACCAAATGTGAGGTGTACGGCCCGAATCGTTATCTTTCCAACGATCCCAAACAAGCTTAGATTCCCAAGACTTACGTGGGTTTGATCGCCGCCCCCTCCCCCCTTAAAATTACTACCGGGTATATATATATATACTTCGTATACATTTTATTTAGCACCAGGTGTTATTAACACTCCAGAAAAGATACACTAATTTCAACAAAACAAATTATGTAAATAATACCATTTGAAAATAGCAATTCCTCAGCAGTGTGCATAGTAGCACTCACAAGGTGACGCATGCTACGATAGAGGTACACCATGTTTTTGCCTTCGAAGGGTGGTTACTTGAAGAGCTCTATACCTCACCCCAAAGTGATCATCAAGGGAGTAGAGTAAAAGTGCTATCCGATTGACAATCCCATCACCGAAGCAAACAAGGAACAATATTACAACATAATATTTGAGAGTTCGCCTATTTTCGGTTAAAAAGCTCGATCATTTAGAAACCATTTCAGCCGAAAAGTGCTATCCCATTCGTAGCACGCGTCAGGTCAAGATTGATCGACTATTTCCTTACCGCAAACTCTTTTGCCAAGAGACTCGGTGAGTATATAGCGGGCAGGACAGCCGTACGAATCGATATTGAATGGTAAAGTAGTTCTGTTGTGCAGACCCCATTAAAATTCTGTTTCATAATTACGCCCTTTGCTTTGGGGGATGCGCTGTGCACGCCCCTGCGCGGTTACTTGACTCACACACACAACATATATATGTACTCGTACACGACGCAAGCACGGCATACCTGCGGGAATGGTTGGAAACTGCCTCCTGGCGTGGTGGTATCCTGGCGTACGAGCATAGCGTACCCAAGAAAAGCAGCAGCGGTCTAGTCGCAGCGACCACACAACACAACAATGCGTGGGGTTGTGTAGGTCACGCTGCAGTTATCTGTATGCGCGAAAAAGGAGGGAAGAAGAAATTACGGCTTTCATGTTCAATAACGCTGAGTGAGGCTTTAGCCGAGCGGGGGCGACCCAATCGAAAAATCGAAATCGTCGAACTAGGTGAACACACCCTATCTAGGTTGCCCATGAAACTAAACGGCTTTACAAAAGTAAATGTCTTGACAGTAAGAGGCACTGGAGCCACCTTGACACCCCCAGTTTTTTACTGCTGGACATTCCGTGATTATGCCTCAGCCTCGAACTTTCCCATCGATCCGTACTTTAAGAAGGTATATCTATATGATATCGTTGGTGCACTCGCGTGAGTGTGCCAAAGCGACAGCAGTTATTGTGCTCTCCTTCGATGCGGACTTCTTCGATGGAGTTTGAAATGTGGCCCCAGGCGTTTCAATACAGGCTTGGTTTTCTCTTACTGTATATACGAGTTATGTCCAACTAATTTTCATTATGCTGTAGAACGACCTCGCTCGATGAACTTCTCGTGCTCGTTCAAGCAGTCACATTAAAAACTCGGCAACAGAACGAAAAACCGCGCATACCAGCGCCTAGAACGATTTTTTACTTGTTTCAGGGACGCGGTCTGAATCGATGAAGGGCATGAGCGACGAGGTCACGTTGGGACTGCACCAAGAAGCGCTCACCTGCCATGCTATAATATCTGTCAATGGGGAGCTTCTGAGCGAGCTGAAGGCATACTTATAGGAAGGCAAAACAAAACAAAAACAGGTACACGTAGGCCGTTTGGGCCACTTATATCTTATATTCGTATGCACACTGGGTATTGCACACTAGTGAGGGCTTACAGGGCCCCCATCGCTTCGTCGTATGAAACCTACAAAGACACGTGCTACGGTAGAGGTAGAACATTTTGGCTGAATCGTTTTCTGAACGATCGGGCTCCTTGACCCAAATTCGTCAGACTTTCAAATTTGTGACGAATAATGTTCGAGAGTATACTTCGGTCATGATATTTCGCATCCGGCAGCACTTTTAGTTTCCTCCGAAATCCTTTTTATCGGTGAGGTATGACGCTCCTTAAGTGAGGAGCTCAGAAAAAACATGGTGCACCTCTATCGTAGCATTCGTCCTAAATACTCAAAAGGCGTACGTATATAGGTACACCTGTTGCCGGCTCCTCAACTTGATTTTCAATTTTCGTTTCACAAATATCGTACCTATTTATGGCTCGACCGATCCTTTTTTTTCGGCAGCGATGCGTGCTACGATAGAGATAGCACTTTTCGGCCGAAATGGTTTCTGTACGATCGAGCTTCTTGACCCAAACGAACTGTCATTATTTTGTTGCAATCGCCTTTCCTGCTTGCTTCGGCCATGGCACTGTCGATCGGATAGCACTTTTACTTCCCTCCAAAAGCAGTTTGGTATGAGGCATATAGCTCTTCAAGTGAGGAGCCTCAGAAAAAACATGGCGCACCTCTATCGTAGCATGCATCCAGCCACAACACCAACCATCTTCCACACCATTATAAAAGCCAAGACTGTCAACCTGGTGACCTCACCTCTCCACGCAAACAACCGAAACTACTACGAAAAACACTACGAACCACGAATTTTACGAGTGAATGCAGCTTGACGCAGACGACACAGGTCAGCTGAGAAAGTAGACGGCTGCCCCTTTCTGAGTTATCTCTCCAGTATAAATATCATAGTATTATTTGCCGTATCATAGCATGGGCAACACTAGGGCAATATAGGTCACCACTCTTGATAGTGCGCAACAGGTCACTCACCGCCTCCGTTAAGGGCTGGGCAAAACATAAAAAGCCCTGAAAAACATTTGTTTTTTGTTGTTGTTGCAACACTATTTCTGGTAAGATTTCCACTTTTTTATGACTCCCTACGGAAAACCGCATCGTTCCTGTTCTAATGCTCAGACTGCTGAACGATAGTAAGGTTTAGAAAGCGCAGGTCCTGGCCATCATTTATTTGTGTCTCAGATATCGCATCGATCCGACTTTTTTGTCATCACGAAAAGTGCCTCTTACCCAAAAACAACTCGACATGCCCCTGGTACCCGAAGGCAACCTTGAAAAATGGCAGTTTCTTCGGCTGCTGATGATGTTGTAACTCTGATTTTCGACGAGGACGCCAAGCACTATTGATAGTAGGTTCACCTAGCTGGGCCTCTAGTTCGACCGTCCGTGGCGTACTTCGTGGCCACAGCAGAATGTAGGTACCAAACAGGAGCTTCGAAACGATAAAATATGTTGCTGCTGAGCACTTTCGTTTCGGGATGCAAACACAACAATGCCCACACGCCCTCGCAGACCCAAGAGCCCCAAAGCCCCTTAGAGACCATAATGAACAAAGGTATACCATGGCCGGGCGCAGGACTGCGCATTAGAACTGGAGCTATGCCGTGTTCCGTAAATAGTACTGGTATGATGTGCTTATACCAGAAATAGTATAGCTGCTGTAAAGAAAACGAAAAACAATATTTTTTCAACACTCGAGCGACTCAAGTAAACATTTTTTCATGACTGATGGGGCGTCTTACGAACTTGGACAGCATGCAAACCATGAGAACACCAAGAAATTTGGGTAAGTGTACCTCGTAGTGGAAAGACAAATCAGAAAGCCCCGGCTGTCGATGGTTTTGGCTGATCTGTTTAATCTGGGTTAAGTTGCATTCGTAATTCGTAATGTTTCGTAGTCCATTCGGGCGTTTGCTTTGAGCGGTACGGTCACCAGGTTGGCAGATTCGGCTTCCATGAATACCGTGGACGATGGCTGATATTACGGCTGCCAAAAATGGATCGGTCGATCCATAAGTAGGTATGATACGATGGAATAATAACAAAATAGGCGAACGTTAACTTGAGTAGCCGACAACAGCTGTACCTTCACTCTTTGAGCCATTGGTAGGTACGACGGAGCGTTGGCCAATCACGTAAGAGCACTAGATTCCCTTTCTAGAGCGCAATATACCCAGTGTACTTACGTATAAGTGGCCTAAAAGGCCTAAAGAAGGTACAGGTAGATCTACTTATTTTGGGATTTTTAGCCAACAAATGTCTGACAGAAAGAAAACATTGGTAAACGGGGGTACAGGTGGTTCCAGTTAGTTGTAGATACATACGTCCGTACAAATAGGCACGTTTTGTGGGTTATGCAACACAACAAGCAGTAGTGTTGAATATCGACGAAAAGGTAGAATTTCCGAATCTTTGATCCAGACAATCCAACTCTATCAAGGTCGATATTTGCGAACGTGATCACGATCCCGATCTCCAACCCTGCTTGCCTCCGTTTTGGTACACAAAACCTGGCTCAAAATATGTGGTGAAAGGTTGAGCTGTCGCACCCATTTTGTAAAGAATTGCGCAGGACATACCACGGCACCACGGTGCGGCGGTGGGGCTGGCAGCACATTACATCTGGTTCTGACGTCCGCAAGATGCGTGCCACGATAGAGATAGCACTTTTCGGCCGAAATGGTTTCTATATGATCGAGCTTCTCGACCCAAAATCGGCAAACTGTGATTATTCTGTTGGAATATTTTTCCTTGTTTGCTTCGGCCATGGCATTGTCAATCGGATACGAGCACTTTTACATGCCTCCAAAAGCAGTTTGGGATGAGACATATAGCTCTTCAAGTAAGGAGCTCCAGAATAAACATGGCGCGCACCTCTATCGTAGCATGCATCGCAAGGTTTGTCTTTGTAGGGGAAACAAAAAGAACGGCGCTTTCGGGAAAACAATTCCCACCGGCGTCTTTCTCGCCGCATGCTCCACATTTTTGGGCCATTTTCGCTCGATGCGATATATATCATATAACAGCCGATTTTCCTAGTTGAGAATCGCCTTTCCAATGACACTTAAAATCGATTCAGCTAGTTGGTTGATTTTCAAGAGTTGTAATTCTCTCACGGTGAAAAAATAATTAAGGATATATGTATATTTTCTTCGATGGTAGGTATCGATCAATAAGAAATACAATGAAATCATCTAGCCTTGACAGGCGTAAACAGAGGATAAAGGGGATTTGTATTTTGAGGCGAGGCACATACCCTCTTCTTAGTTCTTCGATAGGTTATAACTGCCAATACTGTTTATGTTTTTTTTTTTACTAGCGGTATTTCCACGGCTCCACCCGTGGCGCTAGCTTTGCGCTGCCCATAGTAGTCGCATTAACATTGTGCTGTGATGTACCACTCTGAACCGGAAAATAAGAACCATCATGCGGGGTGGTATCGACCCAGGGGGTATCTGTTTTCGTCCCCGGGTTATTGGATTTGTAGTTGTCCGCAAGGATGTCTGATCCGGGCATGCGACGTTATCATCCCCGGGTGCGGTGGGACCTCGCCGTTGCCCCAAGGGGCAACTCGCGCTGCGCGCTGGCTCCATGGGAGCCAGCCAACCGTAAATCAGCCCGTGGGGTTGGGGTTTCCACATCTTGCGGGGCGGTATCGACCCCGGGGATGTCCGTTTTTGTCCCCGCGTTGTTGGGGTTGTAGATGTATGGAAGGATATCTGAGCCGGGGATGGGACGTTATCATCCCCGGATGCGGTGGGGCTTCGACGTTGGCCCGGGGGGCAACTCTCGCCGCACATTGGCTCTATGAGGGCCAGGCAACCGAAAATAAGCCCGTGGGGTTGGGGTTTCCACACCTCGTGGGGCGGTATCGACCCGGGGGGTGTTTGGTGCGTCCCCGGGTCGTTGGAGTTGTAAATGTATGGAAGGAATTCTGACCCGAAGGTGGGATCATATATTCCCCTGGAGCGGCGGGCCTCGCCGTTGCCCCGAGGGGTAACCCTCGTTGGATCTCTCGGCTCCAGCGTCTAAGCCAAATCAGCGATCAGCCAATGGTGGTAGGGTTTGCGGGGCGGTATCGAGCCCGGGGATGTCATTTTCGTCCCCGGGTTGTAAGATTTGTAGATGTATGGAAGGATGTACGACGCGGGGATGGGACGTTATCATCCCCGGGTGCGGTGGGACTTCAACTTTGCCCCGGGGGCCAACTCTCACCGCACGCTGGCTCTATGAGGGCCAGGAAACCGCGAATAAAACGTGGGGTTGGGGTTTCCACACCTTGTGAGGCGGTATCTAACCGAGGGATGTCCGTTTGTGTTCCGGGTCTTTGGAGTTGTAGATGTATCGAAGGAATTCTGACCCGGGGATGGGATCATATCATCCCCGCGTGCGGCGGGGGTTCGCTGTTGCCCCGAGGGGCAACCCTCGCTGCATGCTGGCTCCATGACAGCCAGCCAAACGTAAATCAGCCTGTGGGGTTTCCAAATCTTGTGGGGCGGTTTCGACCCCGGGGATGTCCTTTTTCGTCTCCGTGTTGTTGGAGTGGTAGATGTATGGAAGGATTTATGACCAGGGGATGGGACGTTATTATCCCCGGGTGCGGTGGAGCTTTGACGTTGCCTCGGGGGGCAACTCTCGCCGCACGTTGGCTCTATGAGGGCCGGGCAACCGAAAAATAGCCCGTGGGGTTGGGTTTTCCACACCTTGTGGGGCGGTATCGACCAGGACAAACCCTATTGGGCCAACAAAATATCAAATGTGAAACGTCAGGACAGAAACCTATTGACCAAACCATCCCTATTGATAATCAAGACCTCAAATTCATGGTTGAAGCAATTAAATTGGAAGTTCAGGGCAGAAAAATGTTGATCAAACCATTCCTATTAATAGACAAGAACACAAAAAAACATTAAAAAACAATATTTGTTGCAAGGGCAGGACACATACCTATTGGCCGAACCAATCCTAATAATAGATGCACGACGGGCGCAATATCTCGACCAATTACAACTAAATGGACTTCCGGAAGACTTACTGTAAAAGCAATAGTCTATCGTGGGTAGGTCCTGTATCCTATTGAATAAGTAATAGAGTAATACAGTCTGCGAAGCGAACGAATTGCAGGGGGCAATTCCAGTAAGTTACAGAGTATTCAAACAATTGCCTAAGCAATTCCAATTAGTAGGTGGACTAAACTATGTTGTTGTCTTTGAAATACCAATTGTAATAATACTTCAGTATGTTAGGAATTAAATGTCCACCTAATTCCAATAAATTGACTTTTCGGTGGGTCTATGGTAGGCACAATAGTACATTGCGGTGTCTATTGTCCAAGGCTTAAGCAGAAACGGGATGTAACCCGCCGCCAAATGGTTTGTCCGAGATATTTAATTTAATGGGCATCCTCCGAAATATGTTGTCTGGTCAATTCCAATTCATAGACTGCCTCGGGAATCAATTGGCCCGGCAATTCCAATCGCTAGACAGCCTCACGAATCAATTTTTTTCAGCTTCAGAAACAAACATCCTCATGCATCCATTGATGAGTAAAAAAATCCATTTGCACCGTTTGGAATCAATTCACCGGCAACATAATACGATTGCCTATTCCAAGGAAATGCCTAATTATCTGGACATTTATCTCGAAGCCTGTCGAAAAATGAAATTGCCAGGACAACCATTTAGAAAGATGCGTACTGAATGGAATTGGTTGCGCAATTAATTTATACTGATGCCAATGAAATCGAATTGCCAGCACAACTTGTTTAGAAGTATGTCCATTGAATGGAATTGCCAGGACAAAGGATTTAGAAGGATGCTAACTCAATGGAATTGCCCGCGCAATTGATTTAGAACGATGTCCATTAAATGGAATTGCCATCACACTTGATTTATGAGGGTGTCATTCGAATATTTAGATGGAATTGCCCGCACAATGGATTTAGAAGGATGTCAATAAAATGGAATTGCCGGGGCAATTCAAACCGACAATATGCTGCAATAGGCTAGTATCGCTACAATATAATGGGATAGTAAATTGCAATAGACTACAGGTTCAACCGTGGAGTATCGTAGACAACTTTTCATGCCAATTGCTTCGACGATTGACGTTGTTGTTGTTGTCTTCACATTAAAGTCGTTTCAGTTGCTAATCCCTATAGTCTGATCTAGCAAGATCACGGCCCGTGGTCACAAAAGTGCTAGAGCCATCAGAGAATCCTAAAGAACACGCACACTTAGGAGGGAAAGGATACACAAGTCCGAAGAGGTACACATAAAATCCCTACAGCATGTTATGCGTGTCCAAAACTGAACTACACGCCCGCAATCTCCATTCGACTATTATAGCAGCATCGCCCCCCCCCCACTCTTTACCAATGAATTTCCCGACTACAGCGTAAAAACTGCCTGAAGTGCTGTCTGTACAAAAACACACGGTATGCGTGGGAACAAGATGGAGCACGCAGCTGCTGTCTGAAGTGCTGTCAGAATGACAGTCCGCGGGCACACAGTGAAAAATAACAGCCAACCAAAGCCATCACGTCAATTGACAATTACCTGAATCTATCCTGAACGTCTGTGTTAGGCACAGCATTATAAACATCGACACTGATAGGAATCGTTCCACATTGAAGGGGTCTTCCACGATCAGACACACAGTTAAGGCACGCGGATTATCCACGCCATCTCTGCCGCGTCTCTCTACAAAACCAGTGACGTCCTCCACACAGACCAAACAACAAAATGCAGGGGACGTTGCTGGTTGTAAATTAATAGAAATGGAATGGACACTACCGTTGTAGGGCCTGTTGAGTCTCGATTTATATTAATTGTCTGTACGATAGAGCTCGATGCTCTTCAATTAATGGGAATGCAGGACCTCAATAGACAGTCAATTTGAATAGGAAACTAGTTTTACACAACTAGACTCTTGTCTATTGTCCAAGGTGTGGGCATTATTTAGCCCCACTTTTCGTCTCCATTCGGCTCCAAAGCAGCTTTAAGTTACACACGGTGCCGATTATCCTGTGGACAAACAGTAGAGGCGTTGCTGGTTGGGCACCTGTACAAGGCCGAAAGGAAGGGCCCCGAAAGGAAGGGCCTCGGCAAATGACCAGCACGATATAGGCAGGGAGAAGCTTAACACAAGTGATTCGTCAGGCCTTCTGGTGCGTCGGTGACTTTCCAGCGCGACAGGCCAGCAACCCCGGCGTGCCGTGCTACCTGAGGAAGGCTTCTTGTCTCACGGGAGCTCGACAGCGCACAGCAGGGCATATCACAGGTGGTCAAGGAAGAGGCCGTTTGCGAATCGGCGCTCAGTTTGATGGAGTAGTCGTTGAATTGTGGGAAGCAAAATAAACAGCCCCGCCACAAACCATATGTTCTCCGTGTCTTATTCGATACATTAACCCATAAGATAACCGCTTGTGTTCTTGGAAGATACCTGGATACATGGCCCTTGAACAAAGTACGATAGATTATATGCCTTGTGTTTTGGATGGGGAATGTCAAAGGTCAGTACAATCAGCAGTAGTACTGTAGTTGCAAATTCGCAGGTATCGTTGTACCTTCTCCGACATTTCACACCCAAAACACCAGGCATATACTCAGTACTCTGTTCAAGTGTATGTGTCTCCCAAGTGCACAAGCGATTATCGTATGGGTTAATGTAGTGAGAAAAAACCCCGAGACCAGAGAGGGCTTTAGGAGTGAAACTACTTGTTTCGACTATTCAGCGCTAACGTATTTATAATAATTCGTTTTAATTCAGCGACTGCTCTAGTAACAAAGCGCCCATTCGAAAACGGGTCATCTGTGAGTTGTCCTGCTGTGCGCTGTCGAGCTCTCGTGAGACTAGAAGCTTTTTCCAGGTCGCACGCGTCGCGATGGCAGAGTTAGGGGCATGTCGCGCTGGAAAAGCAACGACGCAAGGGCAGGACTGACGAGGTATCTTACGACTGACCAAATCGAGTTGATTATTTGCCGAGGTCTCCCTGTTGGCCTCGTAGAGGAGCCCAAGCAGCAACGGCTCTGCTGCTGGTGCACAAGATAGTCGTTAATCGGAACCGTGGGCAACTCAAAACTGCTATAGAGCCGAATGGGGGAGTTACACGTAGCAACGAAAACCGCTCCGGGCGCTCCGGGAGAGATTTACAGCCCTACAAGTTCATCGGAAATAAATAGACCTCTCGGAGATGAATGGTCGATATTTTTGGGAGATAGGCCCCAATCCGTTTTTTGGAGGGTAGCCGATAGGTTTGTGCTTTCCGCGCGCACGAAAACAACGGCGTCGGTATTAACGTGGTATACCAGGTAGGATTCATAATTTTTATACAGGGGTCACCTCCTATTCAGCACCTCGCCTGCGGCTCGTTGCGTTGAGGCTTCACCACCAGCGGTCTGCGTTGTTTGAGAAATTCAATAAACGTTATCTATCCATCAACGTAACCTGTCGTGTACAAAAATATTTGACCACGTTACAGATATATATACGAGCAGTACACTTACTGCCTACTGTAAATCAGTGGCCAAAGAAGAATAGTACATATATGTACTTGCCGGGAATCTATCATTCACCAGAGATGGGAAGCTTTACAGTCGATGTGGCATCGGCTTGCACTTACCTTTAATGGCGTACCGACCGAGGGGCGTGGACAGCAGTGTGGAGGATGTCCACGACGCAGCAGCCACAACAACGTGCGGCACTATTAGTGGTATATACCGCCGTGGTATACCGCCACCACCCAGAGATGTTGGAACGTATATAGTACGTATTAGGTGAGTGAGTAATTTTGTTATTGCAACGCATCAACCAATGTATGTACAGATATTTAGGGCGTCTTATCCCAGTTATGACCCCTAATTCAACAACCAACTGACTCCCAGGAATCCGAATGTCAGTGTGTGTGTGTGTTCTTCACATTAAACCTTCCTTTCTACCCGTCGACATCCAGCACACCCAGTGTGCTCCAACAATGTCCGTACGTATTTGCATGTGTACGTATGCTCCAGTGCCCGTATTATTTATGGTTGTTGTAATGGGTGATGTGCCTCGTACATATTATATATATATACTATGTATACACTATGTATACAATACTAAGCATAGAGTAATACGTGCGCGCGTATAGCATATCATTATTGTGATATATACCAGTTTCCATATTACTGGTACATCGTTTACGTATATAGTTGTTTCGAGAAATGACGTTTGAAAGATATCCTCGACTGCTGCTGTAGGCACTCAAACCAACTATCCGTTGTAAATTTAGTGCTGAGTAATCTGCCCGCAGCAAAAAGTAGACATTATAAATGGACAGCGCGTATCATACCCGCGTAATAATAGCGAGGTTACGAAACAAAAAACGTTAAAGAGGCAAGGAACAGCACGTAGAATACGCGCGTACGAACCGAGAGCTCAAAACAACCTACCTGTTCACAGATGCTCCGAGTATGCTCGATAATCTACTCGGAGTATCGAGTATTATTCATACATTCATACTCCAAGGACTGAGAGTATTAGAGAACTGGTGGCCTACGAGCTGGGCCAGCCAAGACTCTGCTACGAACAGTCAATCGGCTATGCCCCGCTCAATAATGCGTGTTTTGACGTGATTTTTTGACACGGTGTTCCTTAAGTATCAATCAACCTTTTCGATGTCACCCTTTTTCTTTCTTTTTTTCTCAGGATATACCTACCGTATGACAGATCCAACGATCCGTAAAAAATAAAAAGTGGTCATAACTAGTCCGAAAAAAGAAAGAAAGAAAAGGGATGACACGGAGTACATTCGCATGTGTGTTTCAAATGCGTGGTAAAAAAATCAGTTCGAAAAGTAAAAAATTGAGCGGGGCATCGCAGTAAAACTGCCGTTTTCGTAATTACTTGTTTTCAGTATAGAATCGTTTTTTTTTTTTATATCTCTTGATGGGTGATGAATTGGGCAATGCAACTTGCATCGATCGTCTCCTTGTGCCTCAAGCATTGTCCACGCCAAATTTCAGCTTGATCGGGAATGGCGATTTGTTTAGCTGTCATGTGAAATTAGCGTCGAAATCTGGTAAAAAATAAGTTTTTTTGGTACTTTTGGGTTTTCGCGGATATCTCGACGAAATCGAGTCGTTGTTTTTTAAGGTTAAGAAAAGTTCATATACTGTTTTTTTTTGCATCTATCTCCAATAATATGTCAAAATCATCTCTGCCAAATTTCGAAGTATAACTCGCAAACTTGGCGGCGCTAGAAGCTCACGACAGAAAATCCGTTTTATGGCTGGCCCAGCTCGTAAATACTCGGAGTACTCGGATTTGTGTATCCGTTCATCCCATTTATTAGCTTCGCCCTTCTTTTCTCTCTCCCTATTTTTAGTCGTAACTCAGATCCGGGGTCACCACATATAGGTTCTTCTCCCCCCTCCCCACTATCGTGCGTGCCTTGTTTTTTTATCGCGATAATATTTCAGCACTTTCTTCCCTCGTCGACTTGCGTCTTATTCCGCCTACCCGGCAATCTCAGATTTTGTTTTTTTTTGTCATATAAAGTTAAAAGAGCATTAGCCAAAATTAGGTATACCTACGCACTTTGAGCCATTTATAGGTACACTGCGTAATGTACACCGGAAACGGCTTCCGGGCCCGCCTGANACGGGTCGATGTCGTCCGTGCTCCGGATGGCTGCTCCGCGCTGCTGTGCTGCTGCTGCGGCGTGCTGCTGTGATCCGGCGCGCCGCTCCGGTGCCACTTGGCGAGTCCTAGCACGACCACACTCGACCTGCTCCGTCCGTGCTCGCTCCCGTTGTTGTCCTTCCCAGTCGGCTCCTCGCTTTCTCCCTCGTTGCACTCAGGGGGCTTGGTCTGGAAAATAAAAATTCTCGCGCTGAAGGGATTGACCAGTCCAAACAACAGCTCGTCGCCACACGCTCCCTCCTTCTTTGATGGCGAAGCCAGGTTACTGAGACAGTACAGCTCCCTCTAGCAAACACACCTAGGGCCGTGTACATAGTGTCCGTCCACCTTTCTGATGGCGTCTGCCTCCGCGCACAAAAGTGAGATGGACATTGCTGTCTACACCGACGGCCAAAAAGGCCCGTGCATCTGAACTTTTGCGCCTAACGCACCAGTGCCGATCCAACTCTACCGCTGCACACGCTTCGCGGCGGGTGCGCAGCAGCAAGAAGGTATCGGTCCGCTTGAGGGTGAGCCTAGCCTTGCTCGCTAGAAAGACCCCCCCCCTCGCTATGGGCCATGCCAAAGCAAAGACCTTGCCGAGGCAGCGAGGGGAAAAAGGGAAGGTATGGCACACTATTAAAAACCCAAATCACTAATTAATTAAATTCATCCAGGTGCTTTTAAGTTTTACTCCATAACCTGTCCTCGCACACCTCTTCTTATATACCATACATAGCTACAAGTAAGTAGACCCACTCTATGACGTCAACTTGTCGGAACACTATAGTATACCTGGTACGTTTATTTTTGACTGTTTAATTTTAATTTTAATTTATTTTTGAATTATTTCTCCCCCCACAAATAGACACACACTACTTCCTGAATTCTACAGCCTCAGATTGTGTCCCCCTGATACGGGATGTACATGCTACATGAGGACATATAAAATCCGTAAGTACGCGCGATCGAAGTATTACACTCAAGCTAGCAAAGATGAGCTTCGACGAAATCCTCGAGCTCACAGCTGTTGTTGTTTTTTTATTTTTTTTGAATATATGAGGACGGCGCGTGAATAGGCCAACCAGATTCTCCTCGCCGCAACGCTATGATTAGAAGGTCGTCAGTTCGACGTGGCCCAGGGCGTGGACCTAACGTAAGCCCAGAATCCAGGAACAGCAGTGCCTAGCAGCTAACAGCGGTTCCCTATTTTAGGCTGTAGGCTGTAGCCCTTATATATAAAACCCGTTTTAGAGCATGTGGTTGTAGGTACCAGGGCATTAATTAGGTGTTGCGCTGTTGCGCTGGCGCAATATTTGGCCAAAATAACGGTTTTGCGCAACAGTCGCCGCGAGGCTAGTTGCGCGCAGCGCAACACGCGTTTTTGGGCGCGCAACATTTTCGCCGCAGACTAAAAAAATTGTTGCGCTTTTTTTTCTCGCCGCGGTCGAGAAAAAAATTTGGGGGTCTTTTTTTCTTGATAAATAGTCGTAATTGGACATCTTTTAGGCTTTTTAGGCGTACATTCGCCCAAAGATCGCCATTTTTTCGCTTTTTTCGCCTCCGGCGGCGGCGGTGGCGGCGGGGGGGGGGGGGGGGGGGGGCCTGGGGGCGCCTGCGGCGCGCAACACGCGCCTCAGGCGTGTTGCGGTGCGCGCAACACTCCTTGAGTCGCCTGTTGCGCTGCGCGCAACAGACCCCGACCCACTAATTAATGCCCTGGTAGGTACAGCAGCAGCAGCAGTCCAACGCTACAGGTGATGATGCTTTCTAGGATGCGTACAGTAGGTAGGACGGGGTTAGATCGATCGATTGGGGAGTAGGCTCCTCTACAAGTGCCTGTGTACAGCTATGAATAGGCTCGATGCAACTCTGTGGTGCTGCGGTGCCGGATGATACTTGAGAAGACGCGACAGCTGGAGAGCTTCATTCCTCGAACTTGCTTTCGAGCTGAAGTGCGACGGGAACAAATGTTGAACTAAATCAGCTCGACCCCGCACGCGAATCGTGGCGAATAGTATCTGCGTCTCTGTTTTCGTATTCTCGAATTTGCCGCATGATATTTGAGAACGGGCGACATCTGTAGAGCTTCATTTTGCGAACTTGCTTTGAGCTGAACTGCGATGGGAAAAAATAAACAAAAAAAAGGGTAGCCTCCGCACGCGTGTCGTGGCGAATAGTCTAGGCACGTATCGGCATTTTCGTTTTCGTTTTCTCGATTTGTTTAAAGGTTGATCATTTAGCCGAAGTCCGAACCTGAGTGTTAACCTGTGCGATTTCGTGTTTTTGTTTCTGCAACTCTGTACCTGGTACTACTACATTGTAATATTGTAATGCAGTAGGCAGACAAGACCCGTCAAGCACCAGCCGTATGATTGGCACGTATGCACGTGCTAGGCTAGCGGGGTTCGAAGTACCAATTAATTGCAGGGTAAGGCTGTTTCTTAGGGAAGTTCGATTTGTTTCAGTTCGATTTGTTTTTTTCGGCCATTTATTGATGTTTTTGACCCGGAACGCCGTCGAAAGGGTCGTGCGCTTCTCGGAATGCATTCCCCTTCCATCCCACAGGTATCCAACGCAAAAATCCGCTTCTCTATCGAAGCAGTTTGAAATATCCAGCTTTTTCTCAAATTGAACAATAGACATCAAATACAATTTGAAGGTACTTCCGAGTCAGAAATTACGGAAATGTTGAATAGTTTGTGCTTCTGGAATGTTATTTGTTGGATATTATTCGAAATGCCACATACCTCAAGAACTTGAAAATGCTTCGATGGAGAAGCGGTTTTTTGCGTTGTATACCTCTGAGATGTTGGGCGCACTCATCCCGAGAAGCGCACGGCCGATTAGCCCGCGTTCCCGGTCAAAAACATCAATAATGGGCTGAAAAAAACAAATCGAACTTCCTTAAGAAACAGCCTAAGACGTGCTCGCTTTTTTTCTTTGTTTTTCTGTCTGTCCTTGCCAGATTTCCTATTTTATAATATTAATATTAATAGTAGGATTTCATCGTTTGTTTGGCTTCGTGTCATATATATCCATCTTTGTTCCTGTTATTTCATCCACAGGACTTCTACGTACGTATTGTCTTTTTTTTTTTACTAGGAAGAATATGCGGAATTGAGTATGTAGGAAGCGCCACACATTCGTCGTTTGGGCGGCCGGGGGGGGGGGGGCAATCATCGTAGGGAATCCGCGGCTGAAGAAATCAGAACTAAGACGGCAGACCTCGAGGTAGCAAGGCACCAGACAGACGAGTTGGCAGAACCTGACTGCAATACCGGCATAAAATCCGCCTCGGTTGCCTGGAGACTTTGTGCTTCGGTTGCCTATCCGTTCCTTTTGTTCCCAGTTTCCCTCTGTCTGTTTACGTCCATTTTATTTTATTTTCATTTTGCGTTACGATGTCTTGTCTGTCACATCTCCAGGGGAAACACGACACTTTATTTCCTTGTCTTTCGCTACGTATTAATTTGGGCATTTGACAAAAAGGGGGACACCCCCTATATATCGTAACAAAAGGGGGGACGCTACCAAGCACCGGCGGCGAGGTTCTCGTTAAAGAGGCGGTCGTCAACATCAATTAAACGGCCCAGCGCAATAACGGTATACTCATATTCATATATTAACCACGCACTCTGACCGAACAGCTCAACAGCTCACTTCCTGGTACAATAAGACTCTCCTCTCCTTTACGCTATGGTACGTACCTGATATACGCGTATACGTATACGGCGGTACTGGCACTACTGCATATAGGTACAGCAGCGAGCAGTAGTACCAGAGGAGTACTACTATCCTTTTGTACGTACATATTTACGTATACTCGTATGTATGTTGGTGAGTTTTGAGACCCACAGGGCTCAGGGCGCCAACCAATTTTATTGTAATGCATTGATTTGCAGGGCCACACCTGAAAAACAAGATTGATTCTGAACCAGATGTGCTTGTTACAGGGCCTTCTCTCGAATATGGTGTGCAGGCAGTACTCACGGAATCATTTGTGATATGTATAATACGTACATCACGCATGCTGATCTGCTTACCACGTTTGCCTAGGCATGGGCCGTTGGTCTTTTCGACGTTAGACGTCGTCTGTTGGGCGTGCCACAACAACCAGAACATGCAGTGGTCACTTACCCGTGGTCTTTTTGACACAGAAAGGGGGATATATCTCCGCAGCGTGACAAAAAGGGGGACGTTACGTAAAAAGGGGGACTTTCCCAAACTAAGTAGATGGAAAGGGAGATACCCTCGCATAGGCATAACAAAAAGGGGGATATGCTCACACCCCCCTTTTGATCGCTCTCGTTAACCCGCTAAACATATGCAAAAAAAAAAAAAATGTGGATGGTAAGGAGGTGACATGTGAGTGTGGCAAACGCATCACGTTTTATTTTCGAGTCGATTTGACAGAGTACATAGGCGTACCCGGCGGAGAAAACCGATATCCCCCTTTTTGTCACGATATAGGGGGGGTGTACCCCTTTTTGTAAAATCCCCCAAAATATACGTATATATTTATACGAGTATATTTATTGATTATAATATTTTCGTTTTTTCTTTCCTTTCCTTTTTCCTTCTCACGCAGCTGGATTGCTAGCAGGATATGTCGTGCCGGTCGTATACGTGTGTATTCTTCACATCATACCTTCCTTTCTACCCGTCGACAGCTTTAGCACACCAGGGCATTAATTAGTGGATCGGCCTCTGTTGAACGCAGCTCAACATGCGACGCAAGGGTTAATAATATTTTTTCTCGATGGCAGGTATCGATCCACGAAAAAAATCCAAATCAACCTTGACAGGCTCGTAAAACAGAGGATATAAGGGAGTACGAGGTACCTCCCCCAGAAATCCCGGTTTTGATATTCGACATCTTGGGACTGCCGATGCCGATTTCGTTTTTTTTTGCCATTGACGGCTGTCATAACTGAAAATAGTTTACAGTGCTAATCTTGACTGTGAGGGAAGTACATCTCTTACAATTCAAAACCCAATATTTTCGATTTTCCTTCTCATCGAAAAGGCAAAAGGCACTTCTCAATTTCGGACAATCGGCTGTTAAACATCTTGTGTCTTGTCGAGCTCCAACATTAGCTCATATTCACTACTCGTGCAGAAATTGGTCGCTTATTTTTCAATGAACACTAGCGGTCGGTCGCCCCGATGGTCTAGAGGTAACCTCGAACGCTTCTGAACGTTGATGTCGGGAGTTCGAATCTCACGTGGGTCGGACTTTTGAGTTTATTTGCAAAAATAAATAAAAAAACGGAATCAACTGCTGAGAGCGTCAATTAATAGTAGCGTGGGTAGGCACAATTCGATGCGAGTCGACGAGGGAAGGAAAGGCTGAAGTCTTCTCGCGATAAAAATGCAAGGCAAGAACCGTAGTGGGGGAGGAGGGAGAGGAGCCTACTTTGTGACCCCGGATCTGAGTTTCGACTAGGGAGGAGAGAGAAAGGAAGGGCGAAGATAATAAATGGGATGGACAAAAAAAAAACAAAAAAAAACAAGATGTTTTTTTTCGGTTCATTTCATTTCATTTCGTTTCGTTTCATTTCATTTGGTTTCTTTTAACTAGATGTCGCATCTCATCTGGGAGAAGCACGACATTTTTTTTCTTTTCTTTTCATTTTGTCATGCTTTTGTTTGGTTGCTTGATTGTTGATTTGCTTCAGTATGTTTACTTTCTACTATTTTTCCTTTTCGCTTTTTTCTTTCTTTTCTCTTTTTTTCTCTTGCATGCACCTGGATTGCTAGCAGGGTAGGCCTTGCCTGCAGCCGCCGTAAAACCGCCCGCTCAGGCGAACTTTAAGAACCTGCCCGCAAAAAAAACTCATGATTCCCAGTGGAAACCCCACACAATTTGACACCTGTGCGAAGTTGCACACACAAGCAACCAGCAACACACAAGCAACTACGCTGCTACTACTGCTGCTGTACATACGACACCCAGCAGCATTGACATAGAGCGGGCACGCAGACACACCGCTGGCGCTCATAAAATCACACTTATCAGTTAGTTGGCAGTTTGGTTGTTTTTGTGTTTGCTGGGCTCTAGAATTTTTCCTCTTGTTCTACTCGTACTTGTATTTGACCAACGGTTTTTATTATCTGCATTTATGTACTCGTATCGCTGGCGCTCATGACATCATATGAAGCAGTTAGTTGGCAGTTGGGCGATGTTTGAAGACGAACTCTGGCGGAACCAACGAGACACTCGTGAACCAGCAGCCAGCAGCACAGCAGTACAAGTACGTAGCATTATTAGCAGCTGGTACAGCGCAAGTTAGCTAGTCGTGCTCAGGAGCTGTGTAGCCCTGCTGCTGCAAATATATGTCCGTACTGTAAGTACCCGCAGTGAAAAAAGAAAAAAGCAGACCAGGACAGGGGAAACAAAAACGGGCAGTCTCGGTGTCATACTTTTTATTATTTTTTCTTTTCGCTTTTTTCTTTTTTCTCTTTTTTTCTCTTGCATGCACCTGGATTGCTAGCGGGGTAGGTATTGCCTGTCGTATATGGCGTTGCATTGTCTGCTCTGCTTACTGCACTGAGTGTAGTATCTCTGGGTCGTAGTTTTGTGACCACAGAACTGGTACCTTTTTAGGATGAAGAATCGGCACGGACACTGGGTGTGCTGGATGTCGACGGGTAGAAAGGAAGGTTTAATGTGAAGAACACAGCACACACACACTTGTATACTTGTGAATTTAGTGTTAAAAGCACGCACTCTAAGTAAATGCCAGCAGGTTAAACTCGTACTACTGTACTACTGTTGTGCCTTTCAAACGTGTACATAAATGCAGATAATAAAAACCGTTGGTCAAATACAAGTACGAGTACTCGTAGTACAAGAGGGATATTTCTAGAGCCCAGCAAACACAAAAACACTCCAACTGCCAACTAACTGATAAGTGTGATGTTATGAGCGCCAGCGGTGTGTCTGCGTGCCCGCTCTATGTCACTGCTGCTGGGTGTCGTGTGTACAGCAGCAGTATTAGCAGCGTAGTTGCTTGTGTGTTGCTGGTCGTGTGTGTGCGAATTCGCTGTGTGTCAAATTGTGTGGGGTTTCCACTGGGAATCACGAGTTTTTTTTTGCGGGCAGGTCGCCTGAGCGGGCGGTTTTACGGCGGCTGCGCTCAGTGCAGTAAAGCAGAGCAGACTGTCGTATATGGCATTGTATTGTCTGCTCTGCTTACTGCACTGAGCGTAGTATCTCTGTGTCGTAGTTTTGTGACCACAGAAGAACTGGTACCTTTTTAGGATGATGAATCGGCACGGACACTGGGTGTGCTGGATGTCGACGGGTAGAAAGGAAGGTTTAATGTGAAGAACACACACACACAGATAGAAAAAAAGGTCGAAAGTCGCGTATATTGTTGTTTCTTATTGGGTGCAAGTCTGTTCCCGTGCGGCTTTAAAGTAAACCATACGTTATGAGGGGGGCTTTCTGGCTCTTTTCTACGTTGTTTTGGTGTTTTGTTCTACTTAAAAGGTCTGTGAAAACCCAAACAGGAGCTCCGAAACGATCAAAAGTCTTGCGGCGGAGCACTTTCGTTTCGTGATACAGACACAGCAATATCTACGCCCCCTTTCAGATCCAAGAGCCCCAACACCTCCTAGAGTCTATAACGAACTAGCTATGCGGTGGTCGGTCGGAGATCTGAGCATTAGAACTGGAGCTATGCAGTGTTCCTTAATAAGGGGTACGGATATGGTGTTATAGTACCTGAAATATTATTGCTGTTGTAAAAAAGACGAAACATGTTTTGTTTGAACACTCAAGCACTCTTTTTTTAGAAGCGAAGGGCCCCCTTAGCATTGTTTGCGGCCTCAAGGAAGAGTGTGTTATCAGTTTCTCGACATGAGAACGTTCGAGATTCAAACTCACGACCACTACCCAAGCCCCGCCGTCGATGTCATTTGGTAAGGCACTTTCATGCTAATGGTGAAAGGTTTAAGCATGATAATGCTATATACGTAGAATATAAATGATCATACATAAGTACGTATCTGGTACTTACATATATCCCGACATCAAACAGCTTACATTCGATGAAAAGTACGAACGAGTTATAGCGAGTAATGCCAAGGTTGATGACCTGTTTTGAAAGCTGGGTGGGGCGGTTGCAAATGATTTTCAATGAATTGTCGATTCTGGAAAATCGATCGCCTGTTGGTTCGGCCGATTCTCCCCTGTATAAGGGAGATCAAATATCATGATATAAGTAGCGCATTGTTGACCTTGCGCCGCCCGCCATGTATATATTTTATTGTATATATGTATTTCACTCTGGGACTCACGTCGTCTCCATACCACAGGTGTGTCTAAAAGTAACAAGGCAGTAGTGATATAAACGAGAAGTAGCATATCCACAGCAGTAAGAGCGGCAGTAAGGTGATCGTGAAAATTATTGGACCGCGAAGAAGAAGCATTCCAGGACCTCATGTCGCTGATGAACGTTGCACTAGATAACTTTTTTAGGTTTAAGAGAGGCTATAAGAAGTAGCCTAGGGGAATTAACCGCTGACCGCGGCACACACCCTTGCGTTCAACGCTAACTATGACCACGCTCAACGTTTCGTCCGGCCATGAGCAGCACTGATGGGGCGCTCAAGTGCAACCCGAGTAGCGACCCTGCTCACGCTGGCAGCCGTACTCTTCACAGCGGAAGCGCAATCCCGGAGGAGGATAACTGTCCGAACCTACAGGACTAACTACAGGATCGACACGTGGGACGACGGTCGCGATGAGCTGTACCGAGTGACCTATTGGAAATTCGGCCTGCGATCGATCTTCACGTTCGACGCTGGGGGCCACGTGAGGACCCTCACATCCCGCGACACGCTGTACACATTTGGTCCCGCCGGCCCATCCAGAATGCTCATGGACTCAGGAGATGACACCTTAGAGGACGTGGAGACCGATCTCACCCCAGCTATTGACTGCACCACCTGTGAAACCACGTGGAACACACTGTGCGCCGCTGGTCTCACGGACGTATGCCTCCTGAATGCGAACAATCCAGTCGACTTCGACCAGGATGCGGCCAATTCGGTCAGGAGGTTCTGCGGTGCAGTTGGATCAGCGTGCGAAAGGACCGCGTCCGACGTTTGTGGCAACCAGTGCTTCACACGTGAGTTACATGGTATATATGTGACGCCCCCCCCTTTTAA
Organism: Saccharina japonica; assembly: GCA_008828725.1. Classification (NCBI taxonomy): domain Eukaryota; class Phaeophyceae; order Laminariales; family Laminariaceae; genus Saccharina; species Saccharina japonica. The sequence goes on along the minus strand of MEHQ01000660.1, from coordinate 533,875 downwards.
CAGAGGATCCATCTGCCAGTTAATAGGCAATGTATTTCAACGAGGCCTCCCGCGACGGGACGCTCCCCCCGATTCCAGTAAACCTTGACCCTTTTTGGCCTCCCGTCTTTGTTACTGTTGCCTGCTGTCGCTGAACGATCACCTTGAACATCGCCTGAAATGACTTACTCCCGGGCCTACTCCGCCGTCGCCTCCAGTTCCGACCACCGAACCCGCTCCGGTTCCGACTCCGGACCCCACCGACGATGGACCCACTCCAGCCCCTCCGACTCCCCAGCCGACTCCAGCTCCGACCACCGTGCCCATTCCGGCTCCGACCCCCGCACCCGTTCCAGTTCCGGCTCCGACCCCCGCACCCGTCCCAGTTCCGGCTCCGACCCCCGCACCCGTTCCAGTTCCGGCTCCGACCCCCGCACCCGTTCCAGTTCCGGCTCCGACCCCCGCTCCCGTTCCAGTTCCGGCTCCGACCCCCGCACCCGTTCCAGTTCCCGCTCCGACCCCCGCACCCGTTCCAGTTCCGGCTCCGACCCCCGCACCCGTTCCAGTTCCGGCGCCGACCCCCGCACCCGTTCCAGTTCCGGCTCCGACCCCCGCACCCGTTCCAGTTCCGGCTCCGACCCCCGCACCCGTTCCAGTTCCGGCTCCGACCCCCGAACCAGCGATGGGTAAGTGGCTGTCCTCGACACGCTTAGAAGGCTACCCTATTTCGGGGGCTACTTACTGTCGTTCCCTAGTTTTACTCTTGGAACGACCGGCACTCGTGCTACGGTACGGGTGTGAGCTGGAGTGTCCTCGCCCAACAGCCTCATATTTGGAAACGTTGAAATCCAGGCCTGGTACACGCCCCCATGTTGTATGCATCAAAATAAAGTTAAGGCACTAATTTAGGGCGGACTCTAAGCTGATGGGCCCGTCGGCCCTATACCGTTCTAACGTGAGAGTTGCAATCCCGGCCGGGTACACAACCCCATGTTGCAAATATCCAATCGAAATTGACCAAATGATTACAGAGCGGGTTTCAAGCGAATGAGTAGCTACACAGTTAGGGTTGTCTAAACCTAAACGAACAACGAGAGCCGGACACTACTGCGATGATAACGCTTGAACCGTGCTGCGCCAGAAAGCACCGTTTAAGGTGTATCCATATGAGCTCCGTAAGGTATACTCGGATAACCTGAACCTTGCATTTTTTCCAGCCTAAACCAAACATACATCATACAACTGCATTTGTACGCTCCTCCCTTACTTTTCAACGTTGTTTGTACGCCTTATGCCACGTAATGGGCTTGCTTTGTGTACACGCAGACGCGTGTAACCCGAACCCGTGCCAGAACGGAGGGTCGTGCTCCCTCGATCCCGCCGGCGGTCGAATTTGCGCGTGCGCTTCTGGCTTCGGGGGCATGAACTGCCAAACTGACACATCATGTGAGCACCACCAACTATATTATTAGGTGAAATGTATAATGTACACCTACTCATATGATACGAGCTACTGTAGTTCGATAAAACGCTTTAAATTCCACCTTTGGGCAATACCAAACTGAACACAATGATATAAATCAGTATGCCTAGTCTTGGAGAGGCATTACGAATTAGGGATGTTATGTGCCTACTGTAGTATGCGCTTTGTTCCGGTCATACATAGGTCAATACGCCGGGACATTCGACACTATACTGATTTGTTGACACGATCGCATTGACAAGACAAGACGTGCATGACACTTGTATTTTCCCGCGATCCGTGCAAGGTCGTTGTAAGATCAATGTGCTGGGTTGTTTGGAAGCCGCAGGGAACAATATACTCCTTACCGGAATCCTTTTTTCTCTCTTGTTTTGAGATTTTTGAGAGTTGGAACACCACACTCAGCAGCGCTGTTGATCTTGCCATCTTGCCATTACCAAACTTTCACGAGGACATTTATAAACAAGCAGCAGGCCGTTTTGGACAAAAACGGTATTCCTTACGTGTTAAATGTCCCCACAATACGGGAAAATGGTCACATATGTCCAGGAAGGGTGTCATTTTGAGAAAACGCCAAGGTTGAATCGCTGCAAATGCCAATTATGCACAACCCTGCCAATTTTTGTTTTTCAACTCTGAAAAACAAACACTAAAAAGCCTCAAAATCCTGGCTGTCCCTGGAACCAACTCTAATGGTGTAAGGCTATATTTGTCGCAAGGTGACGAGAACCGTATACCTATGCTTCAATAACCATGTCAATTGGATTCATATGCTCAACGCTCTTACCTGAACGCCGAAAACAACGACGTCATTTTTCCTTGATGGTGTACGCGTGTGATTTTGTCTCCCCACCTCGCAGCATTGGCTCCATTCGTCATCGAGCTTGAATTTATGGGGGCGTTTACGGATGCACGCAGGGCCGTTTTCCAAGCTGCAGCTGACAGGTAAAGGCCGTTGCAAACCAATAATGTCGCGGCTTCAGTAAGTTACGATATCAAACATGTCCTTGCCTGTGTTTATCTATTTCTTTCCTGTGGCACTTGCTACGATCATTGGAGCATATAAATTAGTATTCTCCCCGACATTCACGCGACGGTATCAGCATCCGTGTGGTGGAGTAAGGCATATCTTGCGCTAGGCATGACGCGTTGTGTTGCCTTCCACCGCCTTCGTACATGCAGTGCATATCCCTTAGCTTCCCTCCATTCGAGTCCCCGAATGCGCCATCGTGCGTGTGTCTGATAGGTGGCAAGAGCTTATAACCCATGTGCCCTGCGGGGGGTCCCCGCAGAGCCCGCCTGGGCTTCTCACCATAAGCGCTACGATTGGAATCATCGACGGTTCCGGGGATGATGAGGGAAACACCCTCGGCAATGCAGCTCCGACGCGTATTTGGAATGACTGCCCAACCGTCAGTTACATGGGGGATATGCTGTTCGACATAGTCGACATAGACATGGTTCAGGAGTCGGGTCGTCTCGATACACTCGTCGTGCACGAAATGGGACATGCCATCGGTGTCGGGTAAGTCAAACAATATACGTGCGCGATTGGTCTCGCGTTGTTAGAAGTCTGGAAATCCTTGTGATTGCACATTTGAGCTGGGAAGTACGAGTCCACTATGACAAGGGAGTGCCCTCGCATCCCTACATCGGCAAGATCGAACTGTTGTTAGTTTATATATCAGGGATATGAATTCGATTCAACCTGGCAGCTCCGACAAGTATATACGCAACAACGAAGGCACTATGGCTATGGTCTCGTGCAGGCGGCAGTGTCATGGCACCTCCCTGTGTTCGGTACGACAATGGCGACGATTATGTCGACCTCGTAAAGAGATAATATCTTCTTCGGAAACGTCCATGACGTTGGAAGGGAAACGCTCTCTCTGTGGGGTTCGGATACAGAAACTATTCATACGACATATCTACACGCAAAGTGCAAATGTGACGAATATTATTTGCTATCTCGCAAGCAAAGATCGGCATTTCAGCGCCTTAGAATGCAAGCGTCTTTATGTAGATCAATGGGCCACATCAGAGAGGCCTGCAGTTTGAAAGAATGGGGTTTAAAACAATGGGTATGGTGCACTCAACCTATTCGTGGTGCGAATAATTCCTACCAGCAGACGGCGTTTCAAATGCTTCGCTAAGGGCAAATATGATATGACTCTACGCCATGTATTCTGAGGTGAACACCATATACCATCTTGTGCCGCCGCCAGCTAAACAGAGTGATTGGACCATGATATAATGTTGAACTTGTTCTTCGTGTCTAACTTGTTATTCCATCTCATCTGGTCATCGTATTTTCACCTAGAACCTTGTGGGGGGCAGGCTTTGGGGAGTGCTCAACATGCGACGACGACGGAAGCCCCACCTGGACGTGCCCCTCGGCTGTGAGCAACTATGCCGATCTCGGCGGTTCTGGTGCTGACATTATTGAGACTGGGTCGGGTGAAGGTAAGTGGACGCGTTTCCTACGCACACAGACATGCGTCAAGGTCGCAGTTCCGTAGAGGGAAGGTTTCAACGGGTGAAGGGTTGTCACAGGGCAGGCGAATATGCGGAAGTTCAGTCTGGTTTCCCGCCAGGTTGTGTGTGTCAAGAACCCATGTCCGCGCTTTCTCACGATAAGCACCCATTCATCCGGGTACCACCTCGTGGCATTGGTCTAGGTGGTAGTCGCTCCCACTAACTTGCAATACACACCATCAAGTTGAAGTACACTGATAAGACATCGTGACCACCTTGTAAACTCTGCACGCTTCAAATTTCATTGGTCTCTCGCAGGGTCAGCCTGCGGTCATCTGGACGAAACGATTTTCGGGGATGAGTTAATGACTCCATTTACTGACGATGTAAGAGGTTTGCATGATAATGTGGTGGACTTGTGCTACGGTAGAGGCATACCGTTGTTTATCTCAAACGTTGTTTCAATGACGGGGCCCCTTGACCAAAATTCGTCGGAATTTCATAATTGTGTTGCAGTAGTTTGAATGGTTTACTTAGGCCGTCGGACCGTTCATCGGGTCGCGCTTTTATTCCCTTCCAAATTCCGTTCCGGGTGAAGTTTCGAGCTGCCCAAGTAAGCAGCCTTAGAAAATACATACTGTACCTTCACCGTGGCATGCGTCGGTGGCCATATACATGTGGCGACACGTGGCGTGTAACACACTATTGTAGTCGGTCGGATGCTACGACCGTTCGGGCATACTTGTCATCCTTATTGACGTACAGTTGTTTGACTTCGTGTATATCGTGCTACACATTATATGTATTGTAGATAGTCGACATAATAACGTCGCGCTCGTCGTTTTGACTACATATTTCGCAGATTGAGTTCCTGTCGAAGATGACCGCCGCTACTCTCGACGACATCAACTACGTCGTCGACCCAACCGTGGTAAGGCCCGAGATAGAGCACGCTGTGTCACACTGCCAATCGTTATAGGAGGACCAACGATGCATGTAACTTAGCCAGCACTCGAGGCGGCGACTTCGAAACATTTATCTAGAGCTCGACTTATCGCCCTCAAAACGTACGGCGTGACTAACTGTCGCAATGTTACGTGCTAATACTCACCAGATATGTGCAAATAAAAACTGTGCAATATGAGAAATAGTCACTCTGCGGCTGCGGCGCGACGAACGTGCCTCCATATCAAGCGAACCCTACTCTCGCGGCTGCAGTTTACACTTAGCACGCAACCACTCGACCCTGAATGCTTCGTCTTATATTTCTGCCCTCAGGTGGAACCATACACTCTGCCTGCCTCGCGCGGTGAGTCTCGCCCCAGAAAGTTCGAGTCACGATAGTCCGCGGATACCCCCGGTGCAAAGTTTCGCTATAGCTGCGCCTATATGACGCGTTTACTTTGTTTTAGCTCATCCCGTTTGTGTTTTGTTCCACGAAGCGTGACGACCAAGCTCTCACCGTATTATTTACACTCCCGCGTTCAAATGGCTATTTCACTGGGACATCGTAGGCGTGTATTCAGCGAGTTACACGAAACGGTTCGGTGTGTCTTAGTCTATGTACCTGGCGCAGACTTGTTATGACGCACGGTAGGCAACGTGGTATGTGTATCCTACCCGAGCGTCTCGTACTTTGTGCGTTCTACTATAGTTGGCTGCTTGCGACGGTATTGCGGATTGAGCCTCTCAATTGTTGTATTGTCACAGTTTGGTGTTGTGGAGTGAAAAACATATTGGCCATTATTAAGATAGCAGCCAATATCAGCGCACATCCTCTGTGTCTTCTTTCAAATTCGCATTTCAGGTGGTTCGATTGAAGCAGAGTCGCAGACGTCGAAGACCAGGAGCGACACCCTTGTGGATTCCATCGTTTTCGTCGCGGACAGCGATGGCAACATTATCGAGGAAAGGCCCGGGCATATGATGGTGTTTTATTAACGGACAAACACGAACCCCAAGGCCGCCATTGCGTGACATGTCTACAGCTGTGCTTCAAACGATATGACCCCGGCGATGTAGTATTCCCACCGCAGCAGTCGGTCGCCCCGATGGTCTAGAGGTAACCTCGAACGCTTCTGAACGTTGATGTCTGGAGTTCGAATCTCACGTGGGTCGGACTTTTGAGTTTATTTGCAAAAATAAATAAAAAACGGAATCAACTGCTGAGAGCGCCAATTAATAGTAGCGTGGGTAGGCACAATTCGATGCGAGTCGACGAGGGAAGGAAAGGCTGAAGTCTTCTCGCGATAAAAATGCAAGGCAAGAACCGTAGTGGGGGAGGGGGGAGAGGAGCCTACTTTGTGACCCCGGATCTGAGTTACGACTAGGGAGGAGAGAGAAAGGAAGGGCAAAGATAATAAATGGGATGGACAAAAAACAAAAAAAAAAAAAAAAAATTGTATACGAGGACCATCTTCCTTGCGATAGGCGTTGGGTTCCTTAGCATTACGATGGTCGTGCTGAGGCCAACATCACAATTCACGCCGGTGATTTCGTGAATTATTAGATGGGATAACATTAGTTAGTGGATGTATGCGGTGTCAAGTTACATTTATCTAAGACGTCACACAGTTGGAAGTGTTGCTCGCATGCTGTGTAACTTCCGCACCAAATGGTCTCGGTTCTATATCTTGACTTTGTTATCCACAAGTGGTTTACGTTTGTATTTTTCCGTGTATCGAGTACGTCACATATACACTACCTGGTGTATGAGGGTATGTACGATGGCCATCAGCAATCGGTCTGAATGATTGCTGGACTGGGAGTCGAGCTCTTATGTTTTCGCGTTGCCTGGCATCCTGCTTGAGGGCTTGCGCGGGCGGCTCGGAGTCGCCAATTGTCGAAAGTTCAAGTAACGGCTGCTGTAGGGTGTAGACAATACGGCTTGATGCCATCGTGTATACTATTATGTATACACCGCGAGGTCGCTGTTCTCTGCTTTCGGGCGGTCCAAGGGCATGGAGTGTGCATGATGGATTGGACGCAAGGAACATGCTGAGAACTGCAATGGGTGTTGCTCGTTGAGTAGGTATCGAAGTTGGGGAGATGAAGATCAAGGTTGAATGGAGGATATATGTAACAACCGCATATATACGAAGTAGAATATATACGAAGTATGTATCAGCCTTGTTTACTGGAAGTCATGCATGTTACTCGTTACATATACGCCCTGGATTCCAAATCCAGTGGCCGTTCACGAATACATCTCGCCGTTTGCGGAAGTTGGCAAGTAGTCCCTGGGGAGGGAAGGCCCCCGTATATACAGGATAGCGGATCCCTGGGTTCGCCCCTGTAGGGGGTTGTATTTTTTCGTCGCCTGATTTCACAAGCCTTTCAACATTAGCGGGTGCAGTTCGCAATTGAGTTGGAAGTAGCGCGCTTATGGACATTACGGCCGGGGAAAGTTTTATGAAATAAAGTGCTGGATTCCAATTGGGGTTTTCGGTCGGTGGTGTCCTATGACTGACGCACGGGACAAATAGAAAGCAGGTGGACGTACAAACCTCATTAGTTATAAGGTAGGCGTTTGGTCATGGGACGAGTAAGAGTAGGAAAGCTTGTATTCAGTGTCTGGTGTTCGACTGCGCCCCCGCGTGTACCTCAGGAGTATTCAATATATCGCTTAGAGCTCTCTTGTGATCGGACCAAGCGTTAACATAGCGGTAGAGGCGAGTGAGGCTGTTATGCACAAGGGTCATCTTTAGACGGTGACTGCAATAAGCATTGACGGGGGAGGGAACATTTAGATGCGCGTAAAGCTGGAATGGACACGAATATTACAATAATAAATAATGGACGGGATTCAGCTTCTTGACTAATTCACGGAAGCAGACAATGTATACTACAATAAGGCAGGTGAACCTGCTCACATTTTTGATTGAAGGCAGGTGAACCTGCTCACATTTTTAATTGGAACACGTTCTCGCCAAATGTCGGCGATATTTCACCCTCATGTAGTATTCTCGACAAGCCGTCGTCACACAGGTAACGGTGCTCCCACTGGTTGGGGTACGTCCCTTGTCAATGAGAGTGCAGGTGTTTATGTTGAGGGTATTGCCTTGAATGACCTGAGAACGCCGGCAATTTCCTGGGTACAGGTATGGAGATTGTAGTCCCGTAGGTGGTTTAACTTCAAGGGCTTCCCACGCAGATATTCGAAAGCCTGTAGCTGGCCTGGTTGGACTCAAAAACTTCGGATGTGACGCTTTTCATCCAAACGATGGCCGAGAAACATGTCCCGACGCAGCCACCAAACCGTACGCTGTCAGTCATCGTATCGACCAGCCACGCCAGTCATCAGCTCGTCTGGCGCCGCCTGTGCGTGTGTTGTTTTCCTCGTTGGAATGAGGCCTCCAGCCGTTGCTGGAGACTTTCACCCCCTGATTATCACCCTCCTGCGAGCATCGTGTTAGATGGCCGATTGAGGGTAACAGCCTGGATGCCAATGGCATAAATAACTGCTATGTCTGGGAATACACATGGTTGAATATAGAATATTGACGTTGGGTGGGTGGGATGGTCCGCGTTTCCATTTCACAAATTTCCACTTCGTGTTACGGGGGGCCATAGTTAACACTAGTAAATAGGACCAAATATTGTTCGTAAACAAAGGTAAACATATACCTGGTATAAAAAGGTTATTCTAGCTACCGTAGGTTCTATTTCCTTTTTTTTCCCCATCCCATTTAACATCTTCGCACTTCTGTCTTTCTCCCTCCCTATTAATAGTTGTCACTCAGATCCGGGGTCGCAAAAGTACGTTCCTATTCCTCGTCCCCCACTACGGTTCTTGCCTTGATTTGTTTATCGCGCAGAGGGTTCAATCTTCCCAACGCTCGTCGATTTTCATCGAATTTTGCTAACTCACGCTCTCACGCTTTCCGCCAGTCAAGATATGCGAGAACACGTCCCTACGAGCATGCACTCGGGGGGCTCGAACTCACGATCTTGACTTTAACAAGCTTCGCGGTTACCTGCTAGCCCACCGGGGCGACGGTGGTCCGGTCCCCCAAGGTGTACTGTACTGCTGTAGGTTAAAATAGGATTGCGAGCGAAAAACGTTTCTTTTAAAACACACAAAACTACGAAAATCGATAGTCGTTCTCATCGGAAAGACAATTGCCACTTAGGAAACTCGGCTGTTGATCCAGGTTTTGTCTATATGAAACCCAACCACAGCAGAGGTAACATTCCAGCTATAGGTTGCGTATGTGTACCTATATGTGTTCTTCACATTAAACCGTCCTTTCTACCCGTCGACATCAAGCACAGCCTATTCTTCATCCTAGAGCGATAGCAGTTATGTGGTCACAAAACTACGACACAGAGATACTACGCTGCAATGCAGTAAGCCGAGCAGACACTGCAATGCCATATAAACAGGCACGAGCAACCCAAATGAAAAGAAAAAGCGAAACGGTAAAAATTAAGAATCTTATTGTATAAAAGCTGCTAGTCTGTCTGTCTGTCTGCCTGTCTGTCTATCTGCCTGTCTGCCTGTCTGTCTGTAATTCAGTAGCGCCATCCAGAGCGGTTCAGCCCCACCACCTTACCCCATGGGTACGGGGGCTGGGTGTCACAACCCGCAGAACACCGGGTCCCATGCCGCGCCGAGCCGTGGCCGTGGCACAATCCCGACGCACAGTTCTGACAGTCATCTAGCCAGCCTACCTGCTGCCTTACGATTTTTGAATTACTATTCTGGTAGCTGATTGGTTGCCCAAAGCAATGTCAGTGACTACTGGCTCTTTCTAGAACGTCGGTGCTGAAAAGAGCCAATAAGGTTCCGCCAAACCCGGAGAGGATAGGCTCCCATCCTCGGATCATAAATCCCTCCATATTTTTACAACTCCGACCAACCGGTGACAGAAACGGCGACTTCCCGGGTCGACACTGCCCCGCACGGTAGGGAAACCCCACCCCCTCCACCAGTTGGTCACTCATTGGCTGAGGCTCAGAGAGCCAGCGGCAGCCGGGGACGATAAATTACCAACCCCGGATCAGAAATTCTTGAAACAATCTACATTTTCAACTACCCGGGGACGAAAAGGGACATTTCCCGGGTCGATACCGCCTCACAACATGTGGAAACCCTAATTAAACGAGCAAATATACGGTTGACTGGCCTTCATAGAGCGTACGGCTAGATGTTCCCCTCAGGGCAACGTCGAAGTCCCGCCGCACCCGGGGATGATAACGTCCCATCCCCGGGTCAGAAATCCTTACATACATCTACAACTCAAACAAACCGGGGACGAAGACGGATATCCCCTGGGTCGATACCGCCCCGCCAGGTGTGGAAACCCCACCGTCACTGGCTCATTGCTGATTTAGCTGGGGCGCTGGAGCTTATTGAGCCAGCACGCAGCGAGGGTTGCCCCTCGGGGCAACGGCGAGGTCCCGCCGCACCCGGGGATGATATGGTCCCATCACCTCGTCAAAAATCCTTCCTCATACCTGCAACTCTAACAACCTGGGGACGCAAACGGATATCGCCCGGGTCGATACCGCCCCACAAGATGTGGAAACCCCAACCCAATGGGCACATTAAAGGTTGTCTGGCCCTCATAGAGCCAGCGTACATCGAGAGTTTCCCCTCGGGACAACGTCGAAGTCCCGCCGCACCCGGGGATGATAACGCCCCATCCTTGGGTCAGAAACCAGTGATGTGGCAAACCCCGCCGACTTCACTTGGACCCATGGTGAGGTCCCCGTAAATTATTACTCCCTACGAAACCCCTCAAAGATTCAGGAGACAGGCTCACCCGCACCTTATCCCCCCGCCCCTTCACCTGCGGGGCCAAGTAACATATCACACCCTACTTGACGTATGCTACGTACAGAGTACGACACTTCCCCAAACTCAACGGCTTTGACTTGTTGCAACCTTGTTCCCCCCCTTTCTTGAACGACAGGGCGGGCGGGTGGGAAAGTCGATCAATCGCGTAGTCTCGCTGTCTTCCACCACAAAGAAGATGTTTCGCTACGTCAGTACCCAAACCAGTTACGACTGAAGAGTCAGCACTCTCAATTGCTAACTCCTATGAATGTACCGGCAAACTCAATGCCTTCTCTGCCCTGAGCCGAGTAGAGACTGAGCGCGTGGGACGTGCTCGCTCGTCGGCCTATTTCCAAATACTATTCCGTTACTTCGAATTCAAACCGCCACGTAAACGCCAGTTTCCTGCGCAAACCTACACTTTGTTAAGGCTCAAGATTCTCCCATTAGTATTTTTTCTACTGCAGGCAAAAGGCACGTTCGTCGACTTGCTGAAACGGCCTGCCAATGATGTGGCAAACCCCGCCGACATGACTTGGACCCTTGGTGAGGTCCCCGTTAATTATTACCATGTACGCCCAACAAAACCCCACGAAGATTCAGGAGACAGAAAAGTTACACCCCTGAGAAGTAAGCCGGGCCGTCGAGGTGATCCCCACGGCAGACACGGGTCCACGTCAAGTAGGTCCGACGGCAGTTCGAAGGCTCCCGCCGAACCTCCTCCGTGTGCTCCCGCGCTGGTGACTCGTGTCCGAGTAGTCGTACCACCTACCCTCTTTTGGTCGGGCTTCGATGCAACGAATCTCACTTGAACCGAGTCAGCAGTCGACCTGTCCTCAACCGCGACCTGAACTCCCCCTCGAAGAAACGTAAGGCAGTTTCGCATCAATTAAACTCGGGGTGAACCTTTCCGTTCTCATACGCCCACAACTCCGACGCCCGATGTAACAGAAAATACAACAACGCAAGCCCCAGGATGTCCCAGGTCAGCGGTAACCTAACCGGTGCGCGTCTCTGCGCCGAACCGTGTGCCCGTTTGATCCCCTTCCCGACGGTAACGATCATGCAATGCGACGTGGGCAGGTAGGTCCCAGCCATCTTGTGGAAAAACTTGATCGCGGTATGGTACCCCTTTACAGTCGACAGCTGGGTATTGTGTACGTAACAACGGCAATCCATGAACTCCATCAATTCCGACAGCGCTTGATTGGGGACAGCGGGATTGTATTCCAGCCAGGCCCCCTTCCCTGCGCGTTTTTCTTTTCGACCCAAACCTTTCGTTTTCCCACGCAATTCTTCCACGTACTCTGGCCCACTGACCCGAGTACAAGCGTCTGAGCAGACGCGCCACCTCGTTCTTATCCTCCGACTTGTGTCGCCTGGTTCCTGCCGTCCCCGCCAGAAAAAGGGATGCAAACCAAACAAGGAGCGGGGGGGGGGGGGAGG